>JAHZTW010000137.1:83514-112811 GCA_020283515.1 Alliaria petiolata | reverse complement strand
AGAAGTGGGCTTGTTCTTCTCAATGAAGCTTATGAAGTCTTCCTTCGTCCTGCTTCCTTCGTAGGCTACAATGTTTCCACTCGCTGTTCTCAAGTAAATGGTCGGGAAGCCTTTCACATCGAAGGGATCACTTGGGATATCATTTGCGGTTGCGTCCTGTTTACATTTGCGGTTAAGTCCATCCACTCAAGGATTATATCAAAGCGCATGTCGAAAAAGCAAAAAAAAAAAAAAAAAAAACACAATTAGAGGCTTACTAGTTTCGCTATGATCACGCTTGGGTCGTTCTGGAACGACAACGCCACTTCGTCCAAGATCGGGGCAAGTTTTTGGCAATGTCCACACCACGGTGCATAGAACTCAATCAAGACTGGTAGATAAATTGAATGTTTGATCAGCTTTCGTTTTGCAAGAAAAATCGAAACGACTATTATTTAGAGTTTTTCCAAATGTGCTCACCGTTCTTTCCAGAATTGAAAACGATGTCGTCAAGGGTCTCGGCTACAACAACCTTCACTGGTTCGTTGTTCTCAGCAGGAATAGGCTGAGATTTTTTGTGGGCGGCAACCTTACCGTCCTGAAGGAAACATGTTCTTTGGTTAGGTCTATATTTGATTTTGCGTAGTTATTTTATATAAAACTCACGAGAATGTGTGTCAATGAAAATCAAACCTTGAAGTCCTTCATCCATGATTCAATCTGGTCAGCCTCAACGTTTGCTTTCAAATACTTCTTGCTATCAGGAGTCTGGATGATTACGAGGGGAACTTGGCTCTCTACGAGTCCGAAGTACTGTTAAACCGACACATGAAACGAAAAACTCTGCTTAGTGATGCGTGTAAAATATTAGCAGAAAAAAATGATTGGGAGAAACAAACTGAGATAGTAACCTGCAAAGCGCCTTGGCTGCTCTCAGCATCACCAACAAGGAAGGCAAGACCTTCTCCTTTGTAGGATGTAGCAACTTCACGGAACTTTGATTTTAGAGAATCAGATTTTTCTCCGGTGAAGTTAACAAACAACATTGCCTGATTTTCAAAATATTACTACCCATCAAAACCAGATGATCATAGAAGACTGTAAACCTTAAAAAAATGTCGGAAACCAGAACCAAACAAATGCTTTGTTGAACTCATTATGAAACCGAAAGGAAACATATAATTATGATTGATCTATTGCCATATTCAGCTAATAAGTCATGCTATCGGAGCTTTTTCCATAGCCAATACCCAATACTACGCAACCATGAACAATGGCAAAGAAAATCTCAAAGCAGCATACGTGTTCAGTAATTCACTATTACCCAATGAGTTCTAAAATAACTTTTACCAACAATTACCTTAGTGGCAGGGCTGTCAAAGAATTTGGCAACATATGGGTGGTTGCTTGGATCACTGTCAAAGACGGTGACAAGTGGAATGCTTGATTCTTTGACAAATTTCTCTAGAGCTTCCCCATTGAAATCCTGAATTCATGATTCGTAAATCAAATAAACAATCTGCAACATTATTTCATATAACCCATTGGATGTAACGTACAAAATGACAAGTTTCCTTTGTACCTTGGAATCGACAAAAAGTTCATCGAAAGGCTTGAATAGCCTCACTACAGGTCCTGCCACAGATGAGTCTCCACGAGGAAGAAGCTTGGCATCCAAAGTGTGTGCGAAATCATAGTCAGCACGCAATTTCTCAGCAAGGGCCATGAAAGAATCAAACTCCTCACCGGATAACTTAGGGAACACACCAACCTAAGACAACATAAATCGACATTAGCGGCTGCAATACATGATGAATCAATGGAAAATAAACCTTTTTTCAAAAAAGAAATAACATCAGAGGCACTTACAGCAACAACATTCTTGTCACCCACAACCTCAGCAGCAGCAGCAGCTGACTTGATTTCAGCTGAAGCAGGGCCGCTTTGCTTCTTGAGGTAAGAGACAATACCCTCAGCCTCACGAGGTCCGTTGTAATCTTGAATAGATTTTCCTCCATTCCTCAGAATCTTGATAGTGGGGAAACCCTGAATCTTGTACTCGTTTGCAAATCCTTTGTTTTCTTCCTGACTAGCATCAATCTTGGCGAGAACGAGGGGAGGGTTATGGCTGCTCAACTCTGATGCAGCCTTCTCGTACTGTAAGCAAGCAAATGTCACCCATGTTAGTCATAGCTGGTTGAAATTTAACATGCAGATTGGTTTTCTCAAAATATAAATATTTAGTTAAGTGGTTGCAAAGCCAATATATTACCTCAGGAGCAAGCTTCTGGCAGTGACCACACCTGAAGAGTAGCAAAACATCGGGTTACAAAATGAAACATAGATTCTTAAGATAATCATATGCTTTCACGCATCAATTACAGACGAAAATAAATCCAGCATCATTGACCCAAATTCTTATCCCAAACAAGTTTGTACTCTAAGGATTCCAAGTCGGAACACTTAAATCAACAAATCGACCGAATCAATCAAAATCCACAACTGCGAGAAAACAAATTCCTACGGAAAACCGAGCAGCATTTAAATCAACATTCGAAACACGATCTGTGTCGACAGAGATCTCTCGATTAATAATGAACAGCCGGAGAAATAAAGTAAAATTCAGATTACCAAGGGGCGTAGAACTCGACGACGATGAAGTCGTGCTTGTTGATGGTGTCGGTGAAGTTAGAGTGATCCAGCGTCAAGACGAACTCCTTCGTCTCCGTTTGTTCGCCTCTTATAGANCTCAGCATCACCAACAAGGAAGGCAAGACCTTCTCCTTTGTAGGATGTAGCAACTTCACGGAACTTTGATTTTAGAGAATCGGCTTTTTCTCCGGTGAAGTTAACAAACATCATTGCCTGAATTTCAAAATATTACTATCCATCAAAACCAGAAGATCATAGAAGACTGTAAACTTTAAAAAAAATGTCGGAAACCAGAACCAAACAAATGCTTTGTTGAACTCGTTATGACACATATAATTATGATTGATCTATTGCCCATATTCAGCTAATATGTCATGATATCGGAGCTTTTTCCATAGCCAATACTACGCAACCATGAACAATGGCAAAGAAAATCTCAATGCAGCATACGTGTTCAGTAATTCACTATTACCCAATGAGTTCTAAAATAACTTTTACCAACAATTACCTTAGTGGCAGGGCTGTCAAAGAATTTGGCAACATATGCGTGGTTGCTTGGATCACTGTCAAAGACGGTGACAAGTGGAATGCTTGATTCTTTGACAAATTTCTCTAGAGCTTCCCCATTGAAATCCTGAATTCATGATTCGTAAATCAAATAAACAATCTGCAACATTATTTCATATAACCCATTGGATGTAACGTACAAAATGACAAGTTTCCTTTGTACCTTGGAATCGACAAAAAGTTCATCGAAAGGCTTGAATAGCCTCACTACAGGTCCTGACACAGATGAGTCTCCACGAGGAAGAAGCTTGGCATCCAAAGTGTGTGCGAAATCATAGTCAGCACGCAATTTCTCAGCAAGGGCCATGAAAGAATCAAACTCCTCACCGGATAACTTAGGGAACACACCAACCTAAGACAACATAAATAGACATTAGCGGCTGCAATACACGATGAATCAATGGAAAATAAACCTTTTTCAAAAAGGAATAACATCAGAGGCACTTACAGCAACAACATTCTTGTCACCCACAACCTCAGCAGCAGCAGCAGCTGACTTAATTTCAGCTGAAGCAGGGCCACTTTGCTTCTTGAGGTAAGAGACAATACCCTCAGCCTCACGAGGTCCGTTGTAATCTTGAATAGATTTTCCTCCATTCCTCAGAATCTTGATAGTGGGGAAACCCTGAATCTTGTACTCGTTTGCAAATTCTTTGTTTTCTTCCTGACTAGCATCAATCTTGGCGAGAACGAGGGGAGGGTTATGGCTGCTCAACTCTGATGCAGCCTTCTCGTACTGTAAGCAAGCAAATGTCACCCATGTTAGTCATAGCTGGTTGAATTTTAACATGCAGACTGGTTTTCTCAAAATATAATTTTTTTTTTAATTAAGTGGTTGCAAAGCCAATATATTACCTCAGGAGCAAGCTTCTGGCAGTGACCACACCTGAAGAGTAGCAAAACATCGGGTTACCAAATGAAACAAAGATTCATTGACCCAAATTACAGAAGAAAATAAATCCAGCATCATTGACCCAAATTCTTAACCTAAACAAGTTTGCACTCTAAGGTCGGAAAACTTAAATCAACAAATCGACCGAATCGATCAAAATCCACAACTGCGAGAAAACAAATTCCTACGGAAACCGAGCAGCATTTAAATCAACATTCGAAACACGATCTGTGTCGACAGAGATCTCTCGATTAATAATGAACAGCCGGAGAAATAAAGTAAAATTCAGATTACCAAGGGGCGTAGAACTCGACGACGATGAAGTCGTGCTTGTTGATGGTGTCGGTGAAGTTAGAGTGATCCAGCGTCAAGACGAACTCCTTCGTCTCCGTTTGTTCGCCTCTTATAGATGAAGCGAACAGAGATAACAAAAGGATCGAAAACCACGCGAAACCCTTAAACGCCATTATCGCTAATCGCTACTCTGCTCCCTCCTCTGTACGAATATTTCTCGTGTTTCGGAGAAAGCACCGACGGAGAGGATATATATATAATATATAATAGCGCTTTTTTGACACTAGAAAGTAGAGAAATTACACGAGAGCGCTGGATTCTAAATGGTCAAAAAATACACGTGGCGAGTTTTCATTGGATACACCTCGTCATTGGTTTTTTTTACTAACTTGGAAACGTTTTTCATTGACTCTTGACCACAGCGGTTATTAATGTTTCGATATTTACTTCCTTAACCAGCAGTGAAAAAATATCATAATGAGGATTGGACAAACTTGTCTACGTCGAGGAAAACCAGATCACATTCTGGGAAAAAAACACAACACGTGGGCATTTTTAATTGGTCCCATTTGGTCAACATAAAATTTAAAGTGCATTTTGAAATGACTGACCTAACGGAGGTTTTTTGTTTTGTTTTGTTTAGTACTCCTCCCTCCGTTTAAAGCAAATAATGGAGGTTTGACTTTGATAATTCGACAAGATTAAAAAATAATAATACTCCCATAGATCATGCCTAACACATATTCTCTTCATTTTTCCAATATGTTGCCACATTGCTTCACAATGACAACATACCCCTATACTTATATAAGTTAGTATAATATTACTTTTAAATTTTTGCTTCTTAAATGGGTAGTCGATCTCTCATAGTATCATAGATCATGCCTAACAGTATTCTCTTATCTATTCTACATATCCATGACACCATATTCTTATAAGTTATATCCTATTTTCTTTTTGAAATCCTAAATGTATATGTGTGATTAACTCACAGCAAAATGGGCGTATATAAATAGTCTCAATAACGATAAGTAATATTTGAATTATAAACAAAAAAAATGGATGATATTCTTCTTCACCATTTGAACGGCTTACGAAGCAAACTTACCAACCAATAAATGAAATATAAAACTTACCTATACAACAATTTCTTATATAAACCTATTTCTAAATTTTTTAAGTAACAAAACTTCAAAACCGTGCAAAAATGTGGCAAGTCCACAATCTCTAGTCTCTACTGCTCAAGAAGATGTCTGAGGATGTCGAAGCCTAACAATTTCATGAGCTTTCACAACTTCTGCTGTGAATTTTCTCAATTCCTCAAAGATGGGAACTAATCCCGCTTTTAAGGTACTCGAAGACGCGCTGCTCACAAGCTTAATGGTTTCTTTACGCCTACCTCTTTCCTCTGCTAGCTTCTTCCTCATTGAGTCCAAATCCACTTTCAGATCATCCAAAGCTGATACCCCGCTCTCTGACCGACCTCTCGAAACCACGCTTCTTTTATCTGACTCCGCATCTCGATGCTCAAGTTCTGATTTTACCCTTTGCTCCTCTTCCTCTTGCTTCTCCCATAGCTCGTGTAGGCTTGAAGCGAAACCTTGCATCGCATTGCTCACACTCTCTCCAGATATTCTACCCATTGCTTCTTGCCAATCTTTGCATATGATAAAGATGGGCGGTGCCCCAATACGACTAGGAGAGAAAGGAGCTATTCCGTCGTCGGTTGCCTCGGGTTCATAGTGAATACATCTCGAGAGCCATCCATTTAGAGACTTCACGTATGATTTTTGTGATTTGACCCACTCGGTGAAGCTGTTGCACCATTCTCTAAGCTCCATCTCAAGATCAAGAATTGCTTTCGAACCAGAGTCTTTTGTGTTTGCCTTTACAGACCGAACCTTGCTCTCCATGATCGCCTGGAACTGTTTCTGATGGCACTTAAGCATCGATCTCCACATTCTTATCAACCTTCAAAGCACAAATACCAGCTTTTTTTACAGCTTAGTACACAGATATCGAAATTGGTGAACAAAATGGGAGTATATGTGGAAAGATGATTTACCCATGAATCAACTGTGTGAGTTGTGGCTGCAATTCCTCATCTCTAAGTTTATGGATTCTTCTGGAAATAGAATCAACAGATCTTATAGAGATATCGATTTTGGTTAGAAGCTTCCTAATGTATGCCCGAGTAGCGTCTATCTCGATAGATTCTGCTCCATGACTATCCATTTTTTTCAGTCTCTTGCACTTCTCTTCATAGATGGCACGGAGCTTTTCTTCGTCCTGCCATCAAACAAGAATCACAATGTAGTGCGATGCAAGAGTCTAAAAGAGTAATAAATAGATCCCAAAAGAGATTCAGAAGCAGTAATACCTTGACTTCCTTGTAGAGTTTCTTTTCCCACGCATACAGTTTCTCCAAGGTTGATGAGAGGTTCCCAGGGAAGCCTCCATTAACATCTTGTCCATTATATGCTTTTGCCATTTTCAGTGTCCTAGATGTTAATCGTATTGATGGTTCGGGCTGAGAGCGTGATGACCGTGTAGGTGGTGAGACCAGATACATGATCCTGGATAAGATAACTGAAAATGAAACATTTCATGTAAACCTTTGTCAAATAAAAAGCAAAACGTTTCATTCAAAAAGCAGTGTACACATTAAATCAAAGGTTAATTTACCAGCAAGTACAAGATAATTTTCCAATATATCGAAGTTTAGAGTTTCAAACATTTGGTCATAATCCAGTAAATCCAGGAGAAAGTCCAATGGAAGAATCAGCCAAGATAGTTTCTCCCACATGACAACTTTATAGTCCCCTGACACGAAAAGATCCAAAGTCCAACGCATACTTACTCTTAAACCATGACAAAACACTGTTAAATTTGAAGGCATGCTTGCAATGCAGATAGTACATCATACTATCTGCAAACTATATGCCAAAACGCATGATCATGGCTTATTTTGAATCATGATTTCTAATAATTGTTTCAATGTATAAATGATTCAAAAAGGAACGAGCCATCATCTAGGGGTATCAGAATCTCAGACAAGCAAAACATGCGAGTTAAGACGAGGTACCTTTAAAGCCACCCTTGTTTTTATGCTGATAAGGCAACTTGCTGACCTCAAGTAACACAGCAACCTCCTTCCCATACGAAGAAGCAATCTCGAACTCACTCTTGATCTCCTTCACAACTTCTCTGAGATCCCTCGTGGCATGGATCGACAAACTGGATAGGCTACTTATCTTGGAAGATTCAACATCAAAAGAGGAAGTGCTCGTCTCCTCCATCTCAAAGCTCACTCCTTTCTTCCTCCCATACTCTCCATCTACTTCTCCCGAGCTCTTTGTCCCCATGATCGTCTCGTGGCCGTTTGAACTGTTGCTTCTCTTTCCTTCACCGCTATCTACATAGTGAAACTCAGATTCTACATCACTTCCTGAAAACGAAGACACCGTCTCTGAATCGAAGGAGCTCTCAGTGGCTCTTTCAGGCACTGGCACTGCCGCCCTCGGAGTTTCTTTGCCAACATACCCTCTTCTGTTAATGTTCGTCACGCGAATTTCGTCGCGCTCAGGGAAAATGTTCTTCTTGCGCTCGTCTCTGTGCTCTTTCACCTTCTCCAAGGCTGCTGTTCTCTTGGGACGTCTATATGCTTGCTTGATCACTTCGTGCTCTGTTTCTTCTTCCAGCTCAGGAATCCCTTCTCTCTCTCTTACTTCCTTCGAATCAGGGCTGCTTGAGATCGATGCCATTCCCGGCGGATAGTAGCCCGAGGCACGGGAACGGGCGTTGCCATAATCGTAGGTATCAAAAACATTCAGGAAATCCCAAGTAGAGACACTGGGCGGCGATGGAGGAGCCGGAGCCGGAGGTGGCTTTGCCGGAGACGGTGATCTCCGTTGGACTCCTGAGCTGTTGTGATCCCCAAAAGGATGAGGGTAACCCGAAGACCCAGCATTGGGGAAATAGCCCGAGTTTCCGAATCCAGAATCGGACGGCTCCACTCGGTGATTTTCCGGCTGGAATATGAACGGTCGAGATGGTGGCGCAGATTTCTTCATGAAATACATTCCTCGATTCGCGTTTGGATTCTCACCAGTGAATCCCCATCCTCCAACCGCGTATGGGTAACCCGGCGGATAGCCCGGCGGATAACCCGATGGAGCATAGCCTGTTGGATAACCGGAAGAAAATGTTTCGGTTGACCGGTTCAGCTCTTGTTCCGGAGTGCTATCAATTTGGATATGATCCTCAGATCCAGCTTCCGATCCGGATTCGGATTCAGATCCGGAAGATAGGTGCAAATGTGAATCCTCTGTATCTTCTTCGTCTCCTTCTCTTCTCTCTTCTCCTTCCTCGATGATTGAATGAGAGATTGAGGTGGAAGAAATCGAACCCTTGTGTTTCGTCGGCTTCCCTTCGTCGGAGGGAAGTGTAAGAACCGGAGAATCCGGCGAAGAAGACGAGGAACCAACAACGACTTCCTCGTCAACGAAACGCTGAATAGCTTCTCCGACGTCGCAGAGAGACTGGAAGTAAACGAGGTGAGCGACGGCGAGAGCAGTGCGATGATACGACGCCTCTTTAATCAGTTCCTTCCGCTTTCTGCAGAGGATCACAAGCGGCTGATCATCAACCTTAGATCCTCCGCAACCCATGGAAACCAAGAAGATAACGTCTTCCCCGGAACTCTGTTTTAAGTCTCATTCTGCTTCCAGTCCGATAATCGTCGGATATGGAGCTACCATCGCTTCCCTCAGAAGGAAAAACCTGGGTTTTGTTTTTTGCTTAAATCGAAGAAAACGGCGGCAGAGCAATGAAGAGAAAAAATCGTTGGAACAGAGCAATTTTTTTTCTTTTGAAAGAGAAGAGTATTAGAAGAGCCCTAATTCATAATTGTTGTTATCGTGCATAAACGAATTTTATATAAACGGAAGAGAGGACTTGTGCATGAGTGACAGAGAAACAAAACAGAAGAATCCATGGCTGCTGATATATGTGGAAACGTGAAAACACGAATCAGAGGAGAGAGAGACAAGGAAAAGAAAACAAAAGAAAAGTTCGTCGTGTTGCAATTAATTCAACTGTACTAAATTTAAAATGGATAGAGATGTCCGAAGAAAGCTAGGGATCGGGGAAAATTTATATATTAATTGACATTGAATTGGGGAAGAAGAAAGTGGGAGCAATGAGGAATGGTAGAAAAAAAAAAGGACAAACTTGTTTTTTCTTATCTCTGAAAATTCTCAGCAAAATTCACCGGGAGAGAAAGTGACAACCAAGAAGACGTGTATTTTCTTTTCTTTTTTATTTATTGTCGACACGAAAATTAAGTTTTATTTTTTTACCATTTTCCCCCTAAATATTAAGATTTGTTCAATTTTGGTCCTTACCAATTTGGCCATTATTCACCATGACCCCCCTTTTTTATAATTTGATTGTCCCTCCCTCTCATCAAACTTTTATTTTTCCTATTGAAAACATCCAAACAATAACGAAGTATTGATAACCAATTCTGTATAAAGCAATGAAACCAATTTCACTTTTATAAGTAGTTATAACTCTTTGTCTTTGTGCAAGTGTGTTTACAAGAGTCAAAATGTAATAAATTAGTAAATACCGTCCCCTTTTCAAAACACAAGTTCCATTATTTGTAGTAAATGTTACAATAATGCATATAACATACGAGACATTGAAGACTATTGGGGTGACAAAGTGGGACATGTGCTTCCAAATCCACTTCACATGCACCTCCTCCCAATCCCCAAATGGCGCCAAATCCATAGCATCATTTTTCGTTTTCGTCCTCAAATTTAATATTCTCACTTGACTGGCCCTTGCTTTCGCTTTAGTTAGCTCTAATTTCGTCATAACAAACGAAAAAAGAAGTTTCAAATATCGATTAAAAAATGGGAATGAGTCTGACCAACCCGATCGGCTCATCGTAAGCTTATTGCGTCATTAGAGGTAGGAACGTCATTAATTTTCCATACCAACCATTCATACATCTTTCTAGATTCAGAATTTTAAACAATGAATAAATATCAAAATTGGTTCGGTTGTAAAAGGAAACATTGATTTTCCCAACAAGTTAATCTTAATGAGATTGATCGAGCATAACCATGCACGTCCAAGTCGCACGTGGTGTTGAAAACTTGAAAATTTCCTCTATATATATTTTATTTAAATCCCTTTTGTTCGTGTAGAACTAGAAACAAGTACAACAATGGTTTGACCTAATCCAAGAGAGACGAATCGCTTGAATTAAATCTCTAGTGTAAAAAAAGTCTTAACGATCATTAACAACAACCCAACCTTATTTTAGTGTTTCAAAGATATACGTGCAAAGGTGTAGCAGTGACTTCAACTTAGGTGTATCTTAGATTTGAAGAACTTCACACTATAGTCTCAAAACCTAAAACCAATTAAGCATAAGTTATTAAATATTGAAAAAAAAAACTGTTTCATCACTGCAACGCTGATATCTATTCAAGCAAACTATAAAAATGATGTGTTCGTTTGCAAAGATATATATGAACACCACGTTATTCTGTGAGAGAAATCAAAACATCACGTTTTTAACTCAAATTTTTACAATTAGAAACCAGAGTAATCGGAGTTGTTATTACCAAAGAAAGTGAACAAGAGGACCAAAACGCTGATGGCGATTATGATGTTGAGGAAGTAATTAGTGGGTAATGGCTTATCTGGGCTTCCTCCAATTGCTTCATACTCTGCTCTTATCTTCTTCTTCATCGAATCCGAAAGCTCTTTCTGCCATCATTATACCCAGAATTGTTTTTTTTTTCAGAAAAAAGCAAGAACAATTACACAATAAGCTACCAACACTTTTGTGAGCCAAGTTCCAAGAACAAACCTTTCCAGTGGAATATTTAGCAGCTACGAACTTCTCTGGAGATCCTTGTGCAGGGCCATCGTCAATGATAATGCCCTGATTGGTTTAGTAGTAGCAGATATATCAGTTAAGTTCATTTAAACGCATGGTTCAAAATGCTTAACACAAGTAGCTAGACGTTATAATCTCTGTTTTATGTATGTATGTACCTCGGGAGGATCAAATTTCGCCCCGAGATTGCTGAGCTTGGCGTGAGCTTCAGCGTAATCCCTGAAGAATGCAGCCGGATCTTCAGCATATTTCTCTGCATATTTCTGTAAAAGTAAAAGAGATTATTTAAAAAAAAAAACAGTCGATCTCAAGTAACAAAGGAATAATTCTGCTGCATCTTAAAGTTAACCACTTTTGTGTTTATTAACCTTGAATGAAGGATCTTCGAATAGGGCTGCGTCAGTGGGTAACACCAGAAGATCTTCGTCTCTTTTTTCTTTGATATCCTGCAAGTCATATTTATAGAAGTCAGTGGTTAAGCAATCGAGGATCTTATTCATATCAACTTTCTTAGAATTCTCTTCTTGATTCCCAAATCCAAGTTACTAAGACGGACCTTGAAGTAGGAATTGTCAAACTTAAGCCATTTCACTGTCCAGGACTGTCCTCCTGGTTCCCCAGGTCCAGATTTCTGCCATTTTGATCATTTTTCATAAACATCTCTTCACTATCATTCAACAAAGAATGGAGCTAGATTTTGTCGTTCGTTTATTAATACCGTGTACTTTGTCTCGGGTTTGCCCCAACCGCTACGTTCTGGTCTTGATCGACCTAGGGTGTGTGCACCAGACAAGGCCACTATCTCCTGCTTGAATAGAGAAATGAGAATAATCCCTTTTGACATGAACAATAAGAAAATGGAAAAAAAAAACCAAAAACTGACCTTATCATTTAGTCCCATTCTGTAGAATACATCTCTCAAATGATCAGCTGGTGAAGGCGGTCCAGCATCTAAACATGGCATATGTTTTCAAACTCGTTAATTTCAACTAGTCCATAACAAAACCCGAAACAAAAAATCATCATGGAAGCCATGAAAGTTTCATGATGAAACAGACAATGGAAAGATTAGTTAACCAGGGAGTCTTCCTTCTTCTGGACACTGGTCAGGTGATGAGACATCAACTCTCCCATATTTCATCGGGATTTCAGGACCACCAGCCTCCTGAAGTTATCAGTAAAAGTGTTTTAAGACCAACATACAACAGTAGTTTCTTGCTAGAGCAAGCCCAAAAATCAGAGGAACCTCTATTGCAGTGGCACTAGCTAACTGGAACAAGTCGGCGTAAGAGATGTCAGGATACTTGTCTTTGATAGGTTGGATGAGCTTTAAAGCACTAATGAGACCTGTAAATGTCAAAAAAGGTACAAAGTATAAGAAGACCAAATCGGGTTAAAAGTTAAAACAGAACAAGTCTTTTTCAGGGTACAGAAGACAAAGTACCAGCATTTGCAGCATGCTTAAGCTCAGCCTCAAATCTAAGACTTGCGTTAGCTCCACCTCTCTGTGGCCACTCCTCGATGTTCTTGTTATATGTACCAGCATCGTGCCATCCCAGCCTTACCTGCAATGAGATATATGCTGCAGCTCTTGTCAAAGACAAAGCAGCAAGATATTCATATCTTCAAATCCAGGAAGGATACTTCACCATAATCGGATGGCAAAACTTTGTGCGGAGAAGCACTTTGATATCTTCTTTGGCGCTTCTCAACTGAGCTGCATCAGAGGCGGCGCATTTTGGTGAAATCCAACCTCTGTTCGTCCCATTAATCGGATGTGTTTTCTAAAACCAACACAAGTGTACATAGACACAAATGCTCAGAGCGGGAACTTTGCGAATATAACCGAAATTTCGCGAATTGATTATTTGGGTTACCTGAATGAAGGATGAATGAGGAAACAGAGAGGAAGATGCGACGCTTCGGAGAGAAGAGAGAGAATGTGGCGATGAGGAGGAAGAAAGAGCAACGAGAGGGGCCGAGGAGGCGACGGCGGGGGAAAGAGAGACTCTGGTGGAGGAGCAGAGTGAGTGAGAGGCGGCGGAGAGAGAAAAAGCCATTTGTCACGAACGGTGGCGAGACGGCGGAGAGAGGAAACTAAAAAGACATGTGTCAGTGACTTAGCGCTGCGTCGCCGCCACTTGGATCTATTTGGAGTCACTCACTCTTTCTTATTAACTGGAGAGATACTGGATAATGATACCTATCACCTAATTCGCAAGTGCTCCTCACGCGCCTGATATCTATCACCTAAAATTGACAAGTGATCCTCACGCGCCTTCGCAAGAAAAAAAGGCATATAGAAATCAGAAATGATTTTAGAAGACAGAAAATAATTGAATTTTATAAAAATTACTATACGAAACTGATAACAAAAAAATAGAAATTATTACTTTTTATACAGATACAAAATACAATATGTAAACAGAATTTCCGGGGCATATTGGGCCTATTACACCTGAAAAACTATCGGCCTTTTGCTCAATCGTGGTTCGCGCGTGGCCTACACGGCTCAGTGAGCGTTGCGCGTTGAGCTATTTAGCCAAAGTCCAATTTTCTCAGTTTAGCTTACGGGAACTCAAAAACCTCTGTAGCAAGAAATACTCCTCTCTTCAAAACAAAAGTAGGAAGCAGCAATTCCTAAAGAAGCCTCCTTTTTGCTGCCTCGTGTCAACTTCACAACTCTTCTCCTCCGAAAAAGTTACCTTCTTTTCTTGGGATTTGGTTTCGCTTTCTTGGGGAAAAGGAAATGATGAATCCGAAAAAGGAGACCAGAAAGCTGTTCCCAGGGGTTTACTTCTTCTTCTTCTTCTTCTTCTTCTATGTGTTCGTCCTCTGTGCTCGCTTTCAACCTTCAGAAGCTACCAAAGATTCGTCGGTTCGACAAGTGAAGTTACAGAATCAGCGACTTGGCTCCTCCGTCGTGTTTCCTGTCTCCGGGAACGTTTATCCTCTTGGGTAAGTTAATCTCTTCCAGAAATTTCACCTCTTTTGTTTGAATCCCTCGTTTTCTCGGTAGTTTCTGGGTGACCCATTTGTGAGTTTGATCTTCCCCGCTTGATTTCTTTTTCGGGATTTCGTTGACTCATGTCTTTGATTTTTGGGTTTGTGCGGAAACTTTGTGGCTTCTTGCATCTGTGTGTATTTCAAATTCCTGAGAAGAGAACTTTTAATGTGAATTCTTGATTCCATTGACGTGCGGGGATTTCAAATTGCAGATTTTGGTCAATGTTGATTCCGATATACCCTTCGATTGGAAACGCCAAAATTTGATTGCTTCAGTTTTTGTTTGCATTTGAAGTCATTGTCTCATTTCAAGAATTCATCTTTTTCTTCTATGGGTTTTTTTTTTTCAGGTACTATTATGTGTTGCTCAACATTGGAAACCCACCAAAGCTCTTTGACTTGGACATTGACACTGGCAGTGACCTCACTTGGGTTCAATGTGATGCCCCCTGCAACGGTTGCACAAAGGTATAACTTTGATTTGCTTTTAGTGTGTTACATAAGTAGGAAAGATTTTTGTTTGTTTTAATCTAGAATCTATCTATCTCTCTTTCTTTGCAGCCTCGTGCTAGTCAGTACAAGCCCAATCACAACACTTTGCCTTGTTCACACATCTTGTGTTCTGGCCTTGACCTTCCCCAGAGCAGCCCTTGTGCTAACCCTGACGATCAGTGTGACTATGAGATTGGGTATTCTGATCATGCATCCTCTGTTGGTGCTCTCGTTACTGATGAGTTTCCTCTGAGACTCGAAAATGGCTCCACTATGCATCCCCATTTGACATTCGGGTTAGTTTTTTCCACACATTAGAAAAGATTAAAAAAAAAAACTTAATTCATGGGCTGTAAAAGTTGGTGACTCTTGAATCGATTCCTCTTTTCAGATGTGGGTATGATCAGCAGAACCCTGGTCCACACCCTCCTCCTCCAACAGCAGGAATCCTTGGCCTTGGCAGAGGCAAAGTAAGCATCTCATCACAGCTTAGTTCCTTGGGGGTAACTAAGAATGTGATTGTGCATTGCTTAAGTCATACTGGTGAAGGCTTTCTCTCTATCGGAGATGAGCTTGTTCCTTCTTCTGGAGTTACATGGACTTCATTTGCTCGTAATTCACCTAGGTGAGCAACCTTTTGAGCATCATCTTCTTCTTTGTCACTTAACTTTTATAATTCCAAGGTTTAAACTCGTGCTGCTGTCTGTTCTGTTTCTTTTTTTTATATAGTAAAAACTACATGACTGGACCAGCGGAGCTTCTCTTTAACGACAAGACTACAGGGGTGAAAGGCATTAACTTCGTTTTCGATAGTGGAAGCTCGTACACTTACTTCAATGCCGAAGCATACAAAGCAATTCTCGATCTTGTAAGAGACAATCTCTTCTCTGAAAGAAAATGAAGATTAGTTTCACCGGTTGTGTTTTACCACATTTCTATGACTAGTTTTGTTTGCATGTACCTCTCATGTAGATAAGAAAAGACCTGAAGGGGAAGTTGGACACAGAAGAAGAAGATAAAAGCTTACCGGTGTGTTGGAAAGGCAAAAAACCTTTGAAATCAGTTGATGATGTCAAGAAATACTTCAAGACGATTACTTTACGATTTGGGAGTCAAAAGAACGGTCAGTTGTTTCATGTTCCACCTGAGTCATATCTCATTATCACTGTGAGTCACGTTGATATACTGACTATAATCTCCATAAAAAAATTTCCATGGCTAAGATTGTTTCATGTTCTTCGTTTTGGTTTTACAGGATAAGGGAAACGTATGTTTGGGTATTCTAAACGGAACTGAAATCGGCCTCGAGAGCTATAATATCATTGGAGGTAGTAAATAGATGATATGCTAAGTTTCCGGTTTTAGATGATCTTGGTTTTGTTTATGTTCATCCCTTGACTAACAGTATCGTATGGCTATGTATGTGTGTGTGATAGACATATTCTTCCAAGGGATAATGGTGATCTACGACAATGAGAAGCAGAGGATTGGATGGATTCCTTCAGACTGTTACAAGCTTCCCAAGTTCTGATCCCTTTTTTTGGCTTTTTCTTTCTTGTTGTTTCTCCAGTTTCCAACAAATATATAGTACAAGTTTCTTCTCTTCTTATTCTTTCTTTGTTGCCTTTTCTGTTAACAGAGTGGATCAAGACTATGGAGGAGATTTGTCGGAGGAGGCATATCCAAGAGGGTTTGGCTTGATAGGAGAGCTTTTCTCAGGAACTGATTCTTCTAAGAAGAAGAACTTGGTCTCAGATGGAGAGCTTTGACACGCACAAGAGTTTTAGTGGTGAAATAAAATGTTTTTGAGGTTTCTGGTTATGATATGATTGTTATTATAGAAACAAAGGAATTTTTGTGTGGATATACTGTATACACCTTGTGTGTCAATCAAACACATTTTCTAAAGTTGTTGACTGGAAAACGTTGGCGGTAGAACCCAGTATCCGTACCAACGGTTTTTGTCAACGACAAGTGTGTTTTAAACATTAAAAACTTAACGCCTATATGGGCTCAGTTCAGGCCCGAACTAAATTTAAGGCCCAAACCTTTGTTCTTAAATATACACACGAAAGAAGAAGAGTTTATTGTTGGATAATTCTAAAAGAAAAACGAAATAAAGATTGAATAGATAGAAAAAGAAATCTTCTATTGCTGTTAAGAGAAAAGGAAATCTTAGCAAAGGAAAGACTAGTTTTCTCTCTCTATTAGGATTAAGGGGTAGATTTAGTTTTGAGAGAGTTTCTAAATCTAATTAGAAAAGTTATACTTTCTTGTTTCTAAAGTCCAATAATAAAGAAAACCTAGCAGTCGCGCTTGTCAATTTCTCCATGGATGAAAACGCCATCAACGTAATGTTCTTCTTTATCCTTATGGATTTCTTCTTATTGTTGTTGTTCCTACTTAACCCTTAACCTCTGTGTTCTCTATTAATGGTTTCTTCACACACAAGTTTTTACGTATGTAAGAAAATTACTTGAAAATTAGTAGAGTGTCTGATTAGATATTTTGAACATTAGGGGCTACAATTGCTGGAATCGAAGGATAATGATGCATCCATTCCAGAAAGCCCAAAATTCAGGTAAACTCTTTTTTGGTTATGAGTTTAGAGATTTGCGTCTGTAAGAAGAATTAATTGATAATATTATGTTGTTAGGATTCGCGTTGAGGGATATGACACTGGGCTTGCTCCCGATGTTCTCGCGAAGGCGTTGATAAAACACTTTTCTTCATGCGGAAAGGTCACAGAAGTTTCTGTTATAGCATTCCCGGAAACCGATGTTTTCCTGCCTACTCTCCACAGGTTTGTGACTGAAACATTATCTCTTCAACGCCTCCAATTTTCCCACCTCAAGTTAAAGTGCTAACTTAAAAACTTGTTTTCTTTCGCAGCTATGCTACTTTCGATATTGAGGGAGAAGGTGCAGCAGAGAAGGCGTTGAAACTTAGTGGAACTGACGTGGGAGGATGGACTGTAGTTGCTACGCCTGCTCCGTTGTATCCGGGACCTGAGGCTAAAAGAGCCAAAACCATCAATCATGAACGGTATTATGTAAATTGATATTCTTTTTTTTTTTTTTTTTTTGAGATTTGCATCTGTAAGATGTGTTCTTGTCATGTTGATAATATCTACCTCCTGCGAATTATAGCACTATAATCAAGGTTACGGGATATGACACTTCGCTTCCTCCCAATGATCTCAAGAGCGCGCTGAGAAAACATTTCGCTTCATGTGGTGTGGTCCGTCAGGTTTTACTCGGTGATCCTAGAAGATGGTTTTGTGCCTTTCTTCCTCCAGTTTGTGTTGTGAATTTGTTCTCAAATGCTACACTGGTACTTGACTTTTGTTGTTGCTTTTTACAGCAGGGCTGTGGTTATAATATTTGGAGAAGGCGCACAAGAGAAGGCTCTGGCACTTAGTGGAAGCATCATGGGAGGATACAAACTAGATACCTGTCTAGCAAAGACGCCAAATCCCCCAGGAGAACCGCTAGAAAACGAGAAACGCATTACTCATGCCGGTAGGTACATCTTGTTTCTCGATTCTTGATCCTCTGTAACAAAGTAAAATTTCTCATTGAATCCTATGGTTTATTTTAGCTGAGATGGTGTGGGGAGCTGAGATGGCTAAGAATTCCGAGAAGACTGAGAAGGCTAAGATGGTGTGGGGAGCTGAGCTGGCTGAGAAATTTAGGAATACCGAGATGGCTGAGATGTGGGAAGCTGAGATTCCTAAGTATAGGGAAGCTAAGGTGGCTCGGATGAGGGCGAAGGCTAAGATGTTGTGGGGAGCCGAGATGGTTAAGAATTTTAAGAATACTGAGAAGGCTAAGATGGTGTGGGAAGATGCGATGGTTAGTGATATGACTGCGAAGGTTAAGAAGATGGTGTGGGAAGCTGAGATGGCTAGGAGGGCTATGAATACGACGACTACGGAGTAGTAGAAAAGCCATGTTTTTATAACTTGTTGCTTTGTTCTGGATGTTAAAACTAAAAAGCCATGTTTTTAACTTGTTGCTTTGTTCTGGATGTTAAAACTTATTTCTTATGCTCTTGTCTTGGTATGTTAAACATGCTTTTGTCTGGTGGATCGTTTGCCTTCATGTTAAAGTAAATAATTAATCATCATTTGCCTTCTTTATTACTTAAGCGGTGGTGGAAGAATCACCGGCCGTGTTCGTCTCGCCCCCAATGCCGAAGCATACTCTCCCGGAAACAGAACTTTTCGAAGCAAAGTCTCAAGTCTCTTATCTTTGATCTTAATCTTCCTGTGCCCATCTCTGTAATTCCCTCATGAAACACATCAAAACCCTCCACCGAAACATAACAGATAAGCTTACTTGCTCCACAAGCATCCCACAATCTTTTGTCAACCCGGGGCACGAAAAAAAACATAATGCAGAGCAAGGGTAAGCTCCATTGCAGGCCAAGCTAGGGTTCACAGGCTTTTGGGTCTTCCATAGTACAGAAAGAAACTCCGTACCAGCTAATTGCTTCAACCATCTTCATTAACTTGAAGCCCTTTTGAGCTTCATTCAACTGCATTTGGCATAAGAACATCAGGACTTTATGCTGAAGGAACACTTCTAAAAGAAGCTCGTAGATGCTATGGATCAAATAGCATAAATTATGTAAAAGGATCAAAAATCTCTAATGGAGTTACAAAATGCAGCATACACAACGGTTCTTCTTCACTGGAGGTTCATTCTGCAGTTCCTCTGAACAATAACAAAAACCAAAACTTTGAGATATGTAATAATACACACAAAAACACTTTGATAATTCAAGAGGAGAATGTAACTTCAGAATCTGAGGTTCATATTTGTTCCCTTGAACTAAGATGTAAATTTAACAATTAACAGATTCTATATTTGATTAATTAACACATGTGGAATTTGTTGCGTGCATTCCACAAACACGATACATTGTTTGCTTGAAAATTTAATGGCTTAATTTTTAGATGTTCGCATCAAGAAAAGCAAATCCAGCAATATGCCAATTACTTATTTAATTTGACCCAAGTTCAATATCCATCACACTCACTCGCATTGATATAGCTCAGCCGGTTAGGGGAGATGTTTTTTCAACATTACTTTACTCGATCCAAATTTGAATGATTGAATCCCAACTTGATATGTGAAGTTTTTTTTTTTTTTTTTTTTTTAATCAGAATAAATCATAAATCTACATTTTATAATTATAAGTGTATATAAAAGATGTCATCCGAACTTTTAAAAACGATGAACTATATTGTAGATTAAAACAAACCAAGTACAAACCGGATTAAGTTGGCGTTTGGTTTGCTCTCAAAATCATTTCCCCGCCACTTTAGAAGAAAACCACTTTTTAGAAACCATAAATCAACAAATTCGTCTCCGATCCCTAATTTCTCGCTTCCCCTTTCCAATGGAGCCAAAGACGCAGATCGATGAAATCTCTCACAATCTCTCGTTTTCTACTTCCATCGCCGGCGACACAAGCTGGGACAAATTCCCCTTCTTCTGGTCTATGCAGGATTCCCGGCGATGCCGCCACATGAAACATGATCTGACTTATAAATTCTCATGGTATCCTAAACGATGTCGCCGGGGAATTTAACTGAAACAATGCCCATTTAATCTTTTATATGTAGTCTTGTGGAGTTGTAAACTAGGGGTTGTAGTTATCTTTTTGCTAAAAATTGGGAATTTTATTTTTATGAGCCTGAAAAACATTATTATGGTAAACATTAGAGGCCAAAATCAAAAGTTGTATAAGAAAAAATAATTATAAACATTATTATGCTATGACATTCACAGCTTTAAAGAGAAAAGTTACTACATTGTTTGGCAATGCAAAATTGGAAATGGATTGTGGTCTGGTAAAAAAAGATTTCTATCTCCATTGCGATAAACTGATATTGCAACCAAATCCTCAATGTTTGCTTAGAAAAGCATGTGTGATATATTATAAATTTATTTTCCCACTCATAGGATATAATCTGGTTGATAACAATATTTAGTCTGGATTTTAAAATAAAGTTTTAACTTCCAAAAGATATGGTTACTGAATTTGTAAAATATGTAAATAATATTAATAAATAAAATATAAATTTGAAACTCAAGTATTTATAGAAAAAGTTTTAATCTAATTAAAATTACGTTCCTATACGATTCTTCGGCATGTATTCTGAATTTCTGATACAGTTTAAATTAGGCTTTTGTTCTCTCGAGTGTAATTATAGAATAATAATAAGTGTAATTAAAGAGAGAAAGACGGAAGCTTAAAAAGTGAAGTGTTAATTTACTAAAGCAGCCCAAGGACAACTTTCATTTCTCGAGGCCCTCGAGGGTAAAACTGGAATTAGAAACGAAGACAGTAGAGAATGGCGGAATGAAAACCTCAAAAACTAGAGAGCTTGGCGCCATCAGCGGGAGAGAAAGAGCGAAAAGAGGGTTCAGTGAGAGATTTCTGAAGCAATCGGCGGCGAAGATGACCGAGATAACATCGGCTATGGACATTGACGTAGACGAGAATCAACCTCGCAAGCCGAGTAACAAAGGCAAAGACGTCGTCGGTTTTGGTGGTCCGCCGCAGAGCAAGGTGACGCCTTGGGTCGAGAAGTACCGACCTCAATCGCTCGATGACGTTGCAGCACATCGTGACATTGTTGATACGAGTAATTGAACTTACACACACTCTCTCTCTCTCACACTCTAATTCCAGCCCCTAGGGTTTCATTTCCAATTTTAGGGATTTAGTAGTGTTAGTATTCACAGTTTTCTGCTTCTCTGTGTGGAGATTTCTGGAAAACCTAGAAAATTGTGGTTTGAAATTTCGGTATTTTTCTAATTACGCAAGTATTTAGTAATGAATTGCCTTTGATTATGCATATTGAGAAGCTATAGCTTTTTGTTGGTGGATTAAAATTGATGAAGATTCTGTAGTTTTCCTTTTGTTTACACAATATCTATCGAACTATATAGTATCTTCTAACGAGGTTCATATTTTCTCAGTTTGATTGAGAGACTGATGCATGATATAGCTTCTTCTTACCTACTACGCTCACCGAAGGTTTTGTTGTTTTGTTTTTGTGATTTTTTCAAACAGTTGATAGGCTGACCAATGAGAACAAATTGCCCCATCTTCTGTTGTATGGTCCTCCCGGCACAGGCAAAACATCGACCATTCTAGCCGTTGCCCGGAAACTGTATGGTCCCAAGTACCGTAACATGATTCTTGAACTGAACGCGTCGGATGATAGAGGCATTGATGTTGTAAGGCAGCAGATTCAAGATTTCGCTAGCACGCAGAGCTTCTCATTGTGAGTTTCCTATCATGATTACATCTTTGCTTTTTGATTTCTTGGTTTGTTTATTATAATAATGTAAGCATTTGGATACGTCAACTGTTTTTTTTTATTACTCATAGCATGGAATGCATTGTGATGGCATCATGCTAAGTAGAAGAATAAGATGTCCTTTCGTGTTGCAAGTTTCTTGTGGATAATAAAAAATAAATTTGGAATTCATGATTGCAGAGGAAAATCTTCGGTAAAGTTGGTTCTGCTAGATGAAGCAGATGCCATGACAAAAGATGCTCAGTTTGCTCTGCGTAGAGGTGAAACCTCGTAGCTGTCGCCTTTATTTTTTGTTGTTGTTGTTGTTGTTTAAGTGCGGCACTAACATGTTTAGCATGCTTCTGTTTCTCAAATTTGGCTAGTGATTGAGAAATACACAAAGAGTACTAGGTTTGCGCTCATCGGAAACCATGTCAATAAGATCATCCCAGCTTTACAGTCCAGGTGTACCCGATTTAGATTTGCCCCTCTTGATCCTGTTCATGTGAGTCAACGTCTTAAACATGTCATAGAAGCTGAAGGGTGAGAATAAAAGTTATTTCAATCTTAATAGACTTTTTGTAGTGTTTTTCTCCACCCTTTCTCTTTGTTAATGATTTTTGTTTTGTGTTTTTTTTTTTCATAATTGGACTAGGCTTGATGTAAGTGAGAGTGGTTTGGCGGCTCTTGTACGGCTGAGCAATGGAGACATGAGAAGAGCATTGAACATTTTGCAGGTTCTGTAAATATTTCCTTTCGCTTCTGTCTCCCCTAACTTACAACTGTGAATCTACAGAAGGTAACAAAAATTTTAAATGTATGTGGGGGCAGTCAACGCATATGGCGTCAGAGAAAATAACAGAGGAAGAGGTTTACCTCTGCACTGGAAACCCACTACCCAAGGACATTGAGCAGATATCTCACTGGCTTCTGAATAAACCATTTGCTGAGAGCTACAAAAGTATTGAAACATAAACTTATATCGTATTGTCTTTACTTTAAGTTATTGATTCCATTTTGTCCAGGGGCTTGATTGCTTCTTTACTCGCTGCAGATATATCAGAAATGAAGACGAGAAAAGGACTTGCCATTGTTGATATAGTGAGAGAGGTTACCATGTGAGTGATACACTTGTTTGCTGCAACTAATGCTGTGTTAACCATGCGTCTCTGAACTAACTAACGTTTTGTTTCTACAATCCATCAGGTTTGTTTTTAAGATCGAGATGCCTTCACCTGTCAGAGTTCAACTGATAAACGATTTGGCAGACATGGAGTTAGTATATTTTGTCTTTTAGACTTTGGTTAATTGTGAGTAGAGAGTGTTATTAGCTTTTTTTTTTTTGACTTGGAGTCGTTTTGTGGTTTAAATAGGTACAGGTTGAGTTTTGGATGCAACGACAAACTGCAGCTTGGAGCTATCATTTCTACTTTCACACACGCCCGGTCTGCCTTGGTTGCTGCAGCAAAGTAAACCGTACCGTGTTTTTTCTTAAACCATTTTGGAAACCCGGTCGCTGTAGCTTATATGATTTGTTTTTTTTTTTTTTTTAACTCAATCAACAAGACGGATAGCACTAGAATGTTTTTTTTTTCTTTTCCGCAAGAATGTTTTACCTCGGTAATGTTTTCCGGATAGAGAGTCTGTGTACTTTTTTAAATTATTTATTTATAATTTACCTAGTATAAAGAGAGAGTTTCGATGCAACCTTTTGTTGTCAAATCATAAAAACATCCAAGACCCAACCCAAAAGCCCAAAGATCAAATTATTTTGGTGGCCTAGTTTTTGAGATGGCTTCTTCGTCAAGGCTTTGGGCAAAGGGTTCGAAGTAGTAGTAATCCATTTGTTTTATGACCTACTTTTGAGCCTTTGTTTTTGTTCCATGGCTTCTTCGTCAGAGCTTTGGGTAAAGGGTTCGTCGGCGCTGCCTTGTGAGGTAGTAAAAGAAGAGATACTTTTCAGGATTCCGATAGAGGATGTGATACGATTCAAATCGACATGCAAGGAATGGTACGGTCTCTTGAAGGAAAAGAGATTCATCTGCAAACACCTTGATCTCTCCCAGGAACGCTTCATTCGGATTTATCATGATAAGGTCCAAATCATCAATCCGGTGACCCTTGATCTCTTATCTCTACCAGTTCCGTCCGAGTTTCTTATGTGTAAGACCGCCACTTCTCTTGATGCTATTACTCACTGCGACGGATTATTGCTATGCCGTTGTCATAATGGAATCTCCAACGACAAGCAGCTTGCAGTTTGGAATCCGCTTTTGAGCAGCCGAGTCAAATGGATTGAACCCTCGCATCCTTACAAATCTTATGATGAATACGGTTTTGGATACGACAGTGACCACAAGTACAAGATTTTGAGGTTTGAAAACTTTGCTAGAGGTAGTACGGAGTTTGAGATATATGACCTCAAGTCTAAACTCTGGAGAGCCTTTCCCGCTAAATTTGACTGGTCTCTGTTTTTGCTTACCCAGAATGTGTCTATGAAGGGGAATATGTATTGGATTGCTCAAACCAAGAGTAAATTTGAACTCTTCATCCAAAGTTTCGATTTCTCCAGGGAGACATTCAAGTCCATTTCTTCTTCTTTTCCCTGTAAGGTTGAGGTTGATTTCGCCAGTCGTAAGTCTCTTGATATACTAGTCTTGTCAGGTTTTGGAGGAGATAGGCTTTCTTTATTACATCAACCCTGCGTTGGGGAGATCAAGATTGATGTGTGGGTCACAAGCAAGGTCAATGATGCTCTTGTCTCTTGGACTAAGTACTTTAATGTGACTCTCCCTAATCTCCCTAGATTACATACCAATCCCTGCTCTCAGGGTAGTCCCACATACTTCATCCACAAGACCAATGGTATCATGTTATGGTGTGATAAGCTTGTACAAGAGGAGGATGATGGTTATGCGTGTGCCTGCCTTTACCAAATCGCTGAGTGTGAGATCAAAAAACAAGTTGAGACAGGACCACCCTATAGAAGAAGTGCTAGAGCTTACCCACCTTGGCGGTGTGGCTGTGTTTACGTTCCGAGTCTGGTTCCGGTTCCAGAATAAAGACGCAAGAGACACACAAAAGAGGCTCTGTGAGTGTTTGTTCTCGCATGAGAGAGTTCATGTAAGCTTTGTCTTGTTCTTTTGTTTTCTTATTCTTGTGTTCGATTTGCTGAATTCAAAAACTATGAGGATACTTGTGCGCTTCTATTTATATAGTTAAATGTTTCAGCAATTAGATTCTTACACATCCTCCTTAAATAACAAAATTGGGCTTGTTTCAGTCATATGTATGCGGTTTCTTTCGGATGCATATAGATCATATCATACCTGAACCGGACTCATCTTCATACTTGGGTTTAGGGTTTAGCAAAAGCCAATCTGATATTGGTTACTATGAAATCAGGCAAAATATTGGTAAAATAACTTAAAACATCGCTACAGGAACCAGAGCACTTCGTGCTGCTTAGTTGATTCCCGAGCGAAAGGGTTTCATAAACAAACTGTCAAATACATAGCATCGAAGACCAAAAAGAAGAAGAAGAAGAAGAAGAGAAACAAACTATACAAAACGACTTTCTTTCTTGATACGTAGGAACTCTTTGCTTCTACGTTCTTTTTCATACACCATTACTCATTACCCATATACACGTATTGCTATACATCTGCTGCAGACTTTGCTTTCCTTCTTCGACTACCACAATCCAGCCATTGGGAGCATTAGACCAGATATAAAGTCTTCCCTTGACCAAAGTGCATTGTGCTTCTGAAGATGGACTTGTTTTTCCTTTTCTCAAAGAGTATCATCCGTTGTCCTATTGGACCATGCAATCTCAATGTCGAGTGATCTGGAAGAAGCATCTTTGCTGTTTTCATGATTCAAGCTTAGAGATCCGTTGTACACTCCTTCTGTCACGACTTTGTCTATTTGGATTGTGACACGGCCTAGAGTTGTCTGCAGACAAGGAATTTGTTCTGTGTTAGCAAATAAAAAGGACCAGTTAAGACAACGTATAGCTCTATCGACTCCCAACTCTGCAACTTGGACAGTGTGACCCATTGTTACAATGTTACCTTTCCGAATGTGCTTTTGCTCTTGCATATGATGTGAAGCTTCTGTCCTTTCGGTGGAACATCAAATGCCCAATTAAAGCCTTCTTTCCATTCAGGAGAACTGCTATTGCTCACGACCTACATGACCATTAGACAAGATGAAGTTAATTTGGCTATGTGGTGAGAGTGTAGAATGTTATCTTAGGATGGATTTGCTTTACCTTAGTTTGCCGTGGAGGGCAGTTTCCTATTGTTAATTGACAAAAGGCGTTTGTGGTTCCCATAGACTGCTTTAAGTTCTTTGCACGCATAACGTTCACTGTTAAGCAACCTGGCAAGCAGTGCAATAGGCTGTCTGCCTTGTCGTGGAACCTAGGAGGGCATGTTTTCATCAGCATTTGCAGGACGGGAATTGCTTCAGCTGCAATCATGGCTTGAGACTTTGCAACATCTATGGCCATATTCGTCCACGAGTGTCTTAGCAGGTAGAGTATATCCAATACTAATCCCTGGACATCTTCAGAACCAGATTTGAGCGCCCCTACCAAATGCGGGATGCAGAAAGTAGCAGCTTCTGAGGCACGGAGCTTAGGAAAGTTGGAGAAAATTACATTTAAGGTTCTCAAAAATTCGATATTTATAGTTGCTGTAGACCACAAGCCTCTCTCGAGTGCAGCTGCTCGACAACAGTTGTTGATAAGAACAAAGAAATCATCAGAATATAAATGTGTAACAAATGCCCTGAGGAGACTGACAGGGACGTAAGCATAACTTTTAAATTGAAAAAGCACCTGTTAGTGATCGTATTAGCTCATTCGAGACATATTCTTGGAGTGTGTGGTTGGAGAACAAAAATTTAACCATCAGTGCAGCCTGCCCAGAAACTTCTGCATTGCAAGAAAGCAGCAGCTCCTGAATTAGCAATACGCCACCAGCCTCTGCAACAGCTCTCCTGTTCGTTCTACTATTCATCACAAAATTCTGCAACGCACAAATGGCCACCACTTTCATTTCTTCTGTTGGTTGTTCTTCTAACACGCTAATGAGTGCCCGGCAAGCGGAAACAGAACCACTGGATCTAGAAAGACCTTCATGCTGAGAAAGGTCCCCAAGTGCCAGAGCAGCAAGCAGTCTACCAGGATCCGATCTTGTCTGAGGGTCCAACAGATATTGAGAGAGTGGTGCTATCGCATATTTGCATAACTTTAACTCTCTTACCCTCGGGTTGTTAAATATGACTTCAAGTAAGCTTCCCGATTCTTCCTCGCATTGATGAGATCTCAGGAGGTCCAGTAATGCATCGACTGCGCCAAGCTCAGCCATTTGTACTGTGCTTGAAGCATCGTTCTTCTCATGAATCATCAATGCTTTAAGAGCCAGCATCACTGTGCTTTCAATTGTCGAGAACAACAATTTTACTAAAACTGGTAGTTCGACTCTGAAAAAGCATTCTGCATCATACTGCAGAACATTGGAGAGAACAAAAGCAGCCGACTCCCACAGCTCAAGAGGTGGCTGAGGCTCTTCCTGAAGAATAACCTTGGATAGCTCAAAAATACCTCCAGCATCAAGAACAGCCTTAGGCCAGCTAGCAGATATCTTCTCCAGTGCCTTTATTGCAGTTTCCTGGAGGCTCAGTATTCCAATTCCAGCAAGCCGAACCAGAGGAACAACAGCGCTCTGTGTTGTGATGTCTTGCTGGAAATCTTCCATTGTAAGAAAATGGCTCAGAAGTTCTGCTCCAAGCTGCTGGATAGCTTGAGATGAAGACTCCAAAAATGAAATCAGAGGCACGATGGCTTCACTGGGTGTAAAACTAAAAGCTTCAAGGCTTTGCTGTTTTTCCAAAATGTTTACAAGTGCTTGTAGGGCACTATGTTGCCCCCATAAGGTCAAGTCTGATCGGAGCAAGACCATGAAAAGAGGTTCTACAGTTTTTGTAACATCTGGTCTTCTCGCGATTACTCCACTATTTGTTAAAATTCGAAACAGTTCTGCAACAGAGGAACATAACGAACTTGAGGCTCCAGGTAGTAGCTCAAGACATCGATCAATTATTCCAGCTTCCACCATGTCCAACTTGCGTGGTACTCTGTCTTTCCCCAACTTAATGAGAGCTGATAAGCTAGCCTCAATAATCTTGTAATTTGTTCCGGAAACCAAGCCAACAAGAAGCTCCTGAATGTCATGAGCTGCCGCGAGTTCTAGCTGTTGCTCGTCATCCATTAATATCTTAATAGCACAAACTGCTGCTTCAACTGCTGCACTTCTTTCAGACTGCATAAGTGTTATTAGAGACTTCATGCATCCGGAGGCGGATGGCCTTGTTCTGACGTTTTTATTCGAGAAAACAACAGAACAAAGTCTGGCAGCATTTATCTTTAACTCCTCTGAAGCAGAAGCAGACGATAAGATTTTGTTCACATTTTCCAGCAGACTTCCTTCCACGTCAATCAGAAGAGCTGTATTCGAAGTATTTCCTGAGCTTAATTTAATCAATGCAGAGAGAGCTACCTCTTGCTCAGTCTCTGATACAATACCGAGCATGTCCATCAATGGTTGAGCAGCCTGACAGGCTATTTCAGAATTTCTGATGCTTTCAGCATCAAAGAGTTCATTCAGAGCCCCAGCGGCGCTGTATCTTGCACTTCTCGACCCCAGACGAAGTACTGCTATAAGCTGATTCAAGGATCTTAGTGCCACTTCGTTTTGTCTAAGCTCGTGGTTGCTAAATAATACCCTAAGCAATTCCGTTATGGTGTACTCCGTTGAATCTTGAGGGCTTAGAGAAAGGTATTTCGTTAAAGCTTCCACAGCTCCAGCTTCAGCCATTAGTAATTTATTTGTGTCACTTCCATCAGCAATGCGAATCAGGATTTGGACGGCAAATTGAGGGGCTCCTGGCCTATCTGGAATTGGCCTTAAGAGATCTACAAGCAGCGGGATAGATTTGCGTGCAGTGGAGCCAAGCCTCACATCTTCAATTTCAAAAAGGTGTTGAAGAATGACTTGATCAGGCTCTTTCACCAGAGAAAATTCATACGCCAAAGCAACCAAGTTCAGAATCTCTGACTCCACATAGCCAAGAAGGTTTATTACCCCAGAAACAGCACCTGAGTTTGCAAT
>JAHZTW010000136.1:111156-121234 GCA_020283515.1 Alliaria petiolata | reverse complement strand
CTTTCACCCCAAGGTTGGATTGATATCCTAAAGTACTTCAATGACATAGACAAGCTTTAGGTTTTGTTAACCTGTGAAAAAGCTAGTTATCAGTTTGCGACGTTTGTGCTCCGGTAAAACAGGTTATTGTTGGGTCTCCAATTGTTGTAACCTCCTTGACCGTTGATGTAGTTAACATCTTCATACTGGACGTCCTCCCCTTCATGTACTTGAGTGAGTTCTTCCACGAAATGGACTTCTTTTTGAGTTTGGACAAGTAGTAACTTGTCAAGCTTTTCGTTTAGCTCTTTGATTACTTGATGTGATCCAAAAGCTTTAGCTTGATTCTTCTGTCTGCCTTTGGAAGACCCACTTGACCATGGATTCAGCCAAGAATCACTCCTCAGCACTCTATACCGAGGTGTCATTCCCAAGATACAGATGCTGCTCGATACGGCGAGCAATGGAAATTTCTTAGCAAAGGACTTTGAAGATGGTCTTAAGCTAGTTGAAAACCTAGCTCAGAGTGACTCATCTTACCACGAAGACTATGACAGATCCAACCGAGGTTCCATATAAGAAGTGGATGGAAGCCGGAAAGTAATCAAAGAGCTAAACGAAAAGCTTGACAAGTTACTACTTGTCCAAACTCAAAAAGAAGTCCATTTCGTAGAAGAACTCACTCAAGTACATGAAGGGGAGGACGTCCAGTATGAAGATGTTAACTACATCAACGGTCAAGGAGGTTACAACAATTGGAGAGCCAACAATAACCTGTTTTACCGGAGCACAAACGTCGCAAACCCACAGGACCAGACCTACCCTCTGCAGCAGGAAGGAGGAGCAAAACAATTCGCGACTTACACGAATCAATAAGGCTTTGTACCAAGGTTCCCATTTCAAGGCGGTTACCCGCCACGACAACAAGTCGTTGCACCCCCTGGTTTCCAACAACAGCACGGGAACCCACCTGCTCAAGCTAGTTTTGACTTAGAAGGCACTCTAAAGCAACTCCTCCAAGGTCAAACACATATCCAGGCGAATATACACAAACGTTTTGATGAAGTGCATAACAAGATAGATGGTGTCAACACGGAGCTATCCGGGAAGATCGAAGCTTTAGCCACTCGCGTTAAAGGACTTGAAAACAACAAAGGCATTGCATCGACAAGCCAACCAAGCAACCTTCCTGGAAAATCCGTCATGAACCCAAAGGAGTATTGCCAAATGATCACCACTAGCGACGAAGAAAAACGAGATCAAGTCGAAATCCCCTCACCATAACGGGCTCAAGTCGATGGGGACATCGACATCCTAAGAAGGGGAGGGAGTTCTAAAAATTTGGGAGTCCCTGAAGAGAAAGCGGCAACTGATCCACCAAAAGCACCATTCCTGCGAGTCTACAAACCACCGATGTCATACCCCCAGAAGCATAAGAAGCGTCTCATAGAGGAACAAGAGGCCGAATTGATCGAAACATTGAAAAAGGTTGAAGATCTATTCAACGATGTAGACAAAACCAAGCCTATTCCAGATTTTCTAGTAGCTCTAAAGGACAAGCTCTATGCTGATGCAATGGCAACCATAGAAAGGAATGCAGCAGCTCGTGAAGAGAAACCTAAGGAAGAAACCTTAGTAGTGAAGAAGCTCGAAGATCCAGGATCATTCACTCTCCCATGCACACTCGGAGGGATCACCTTTGATAACTGTTTGTGTGACCTCAGTGCAAGCATCAACGTTATGAGCCTAGCCACAGCTAAGCGTCTCGGCTATGACACTTATACCGACTGTAAGAAGCCGTTATCGCTGGCCGATGGAAGTGAAAGGAAGACAGTTGGGAAGCTGCTGGACTTACCTCTCATGATTGGGAATGTGCTATTGCATAGTAACCTCCTGGTAATAGAAATGGACCAGGATGTCAAGGAAACCCTACTGTTGGGAAGACCTTTCCTAGCTTCTGCTGGTTGCATGTTTGATTGCAAAAGCGGCAAGGTAGAGCTGAGGCTAACGGGGAGGTTGGTAATGCATTTTGACACAAAAGGGGAGAGGATCAACGAAAAGGAGCATGCATACTCCCTCGAGCTCAAGAAGGCGATTGAGGAGACCAAAGACCCATCCTTGGAAATATGCTATGACGGAGCTAGCTTTGATGGAGTTTCTCTCAATGCAATGTTCGAGGGGAAACCAGAAGGAGTCCAAGAAGAACCAAAAGAGGTGATCACTTGCAAGAAGTCCTATGTGCAAGGAACAACCCTCGGTGATCTTCTGGAAGGTATGACTCTCAAACCAGTTCTCTTTGCCGGTGGTGAGATGAGATAGAAGCTGAAATGCAAAGGAAAGGTTAGTTCCTTTGCTTACCTTAAGGTGATAAAAGACACCGATTTGACCAATCAAGAGGGTTCTAAGGGAAGCAAAGAGGGAACCTCCAATGTATCTCTGGCTGATTTTATCTCTGTGATTAAGGAAAGTAAAGATCCTCCCACATGATCGAGGGGTGCTCATTTCCCCCTTTCACTCTAAAAAAGGATCAATAAAAGTCAAGGTAAGTGACTCAAAACAAAGCGCTCTTAGGAGGCACCCCAAGCTTATCAATGTACATATTAATGCTTTTTCTAATTTAAGTTTAATGTTTTCAGGATCCCATAGAGATAAGGTGGGGTCACTTGTATGCGAAGAGCAAAAACCAATGTGAAGATTGTCTAGCAGCGTAACAGGATGCAATATCGGTTTAACACCGAGATAACATCCCAGGGTATTCCACGTCGAGCAAGCACAACGGTGTGTAGCCGACGTGGAACGAAGCCCAAGCCAGACAATCTTTACCAGGGGTAAATATCGGGAACAAGCCGATATCTAGACTAGCACTCATACCATATCGGGCTCAATCCGATATTGCCATCCAGGTAATAGGGTCTTTAGACTTAGCCAATCCGTGAAAAATGCTCAAATCATGGCCAACTTTTCCGGATAAGGTAAGAACACTTGGTTGGGGTTAGCTGACAGCTATTCCCCAAACCAAGAAAGCCTAGTCAAACCCTTTTTCACTGCTTGTCTCCTCTTTATAAGAGCAATCACTATCGCCTCTCTCGTCTTCATTCCCCATCACTCTCAAATCCAGAAAATTGTTTTAGCTTTAAAATTCGCAACCTAACCCCTGTCTCTTATACACATCTAGATGTGTATAAGAGACAGCTCTCGTCTTCATTCCCCATCACTCTCAAATCCAGAAAATTGTTTTAGCTTTAAAATTCGCAACCTAACCCCTGTCTCTTATACACATCTAGATGTGTATAAGAGACAGCTCTCGTCTTCATTCCCCATCACTCTCAAATCCAGAAAATTGTTTTAGCTTTAAAATTCGCAACCTAACCCCTGTCTCTTATACACATCTAGATGTGTATAAGAGACAGCCCCAAACCAAGAAACCCTAGTAAACCCTTTTTCACTGCTTGTCTCCTCTTTATAAGAGCAATCACTATCGCCTCTCTCGTCTTCATTCCCCATCACTCTCAAATCCAGAAAATTGTTTTAGCTTTAAAATTCGCAACCCAACCCCTGTCTCTTATACACATCTAGATGTGTATAAGAGACAGACCCAACCCTCTGCAATTTTCTTCCAAGAAATCGTTGCAAAAATCGTGCAAGGTAATTATTTACTCTTGAACGATATGGGTTCAATTGAAATGTATGCTAAAAACATGCAATTTACAGAGATATCACATCCTCATATGAAAATTCCAAGGTGGAGAGGATGTCAAGCGTGGCTTCGGGGTAAGTTGGACAATCCATTCTTTATAGGCAAGCTAGATCCATGTCCTTGACCAGCTCATCAAAAGCTTCCAACAATCCAATCCTTTGCAAGAAATCCCTACTTGCAATTTTTGTGGGCTCAAACCGCAACCTCTCTTGCCTCTTCTTTGTTTTCTTCTCTTCCTTGGTCCACTTGACCCTTTCTTCCACCACTTGTTGTGTTTCCTCTTGGATTGCCAAATCTATGCTTCTCTTCTTTGGTGCCATTGGTGCCTGAAAATCAAATCCTCAAAGAGAAGGTGAGAATAGGTGGCGAATGAGATAGCAAAAATAAGGTCAAGAGAAAAACTCTAATGCATATAAGTCCTAAATTTTTAGGGATTGTTTTAAATATATCAATAAATAAAAGAGGAAATTCTCTTGAGATAAGAACAAATCAATAAAATTTCTCTAATATTTAGATATTTCTAAAAATTATTCATAATCCCTAACAAATAACATCTAATCCATACAATAAAAAGGAAATTTTGAAAATTCGAATATACTATTCAAAAAATTTCGAAATACCTTTGAAACAAGATGGAAAATAGATGCCTTCTTTCTTGCAAAACCGAAACTTACACTCTTTTGCTAAAAATATGTTTGTATGCAAGTGAATAGAGAGTGTGAAGGTGAGGTATTATAAAGAGACATTTTTTTTGGACTTATGCATGCAAGTGGTTTCGAAAATTGTGGTCAATGCACATTTTTCATGGTCAAAGATGTCAGCCTTGACAAGAATTCAAATTCCAAATGAGAGGGAAAGAGAAAGAAGGGGCAAAATTTGAACTAACCTGAGCATGAGATCGAGTCAAATAGGTCGATCTTGAACTCGATCTCATGCCTATTTTGTCCGAAATTGTTGCCTGACTCGATCTAAATTAGATTGAGCTTCAGATCGAGTATACTCCCCGTTTCAGGATTCCTTGTGGTTAGGATCACACATCTACGATCGATTTCCCAGATCGATCGTGAGGTCGATTCGGCGAAGATCGAGTGAGTTGATCGATCCAGCTATCGATCTAATTCCTCTGATCGAGTGAGCCCAGTCGAACCACATCCCGTTTGCAAATGCAAGTTAAACAAATGGGTGGGTCATCCTCTCGAAATCGACTGGTTCACTCGATCGTCAACTCGATCTGATAAAGATCGAGTGACTTCATTCGATTCACTAGCTCGATCTAGTAAAGATTGAGCCAGTTCTGGTCGATCTTCCACTTGATCGGCTGCCTACTTTCTCCCTTGTTAAATCCAAGAACATGATCTTTGGTTCCATTATCCTTGTACCTACACACTAACTAAAAAGCATAAAACTGAAACAAAATATCAAAGAAATATGTACAATGATAGTCATGGATTGCCACCCAAGTGCGCTTGTTTTAATTCTCTTAACTTGACTTTACTTGGTTAGGCTAGTTGGGGATCTTGGAGAAGCAACGTGGTGCTCTCTTTGCTGCAATCACTCGCCATGTAGGGCTTGACTCTATGCCCATTCACTGTGAAGTCTCCATTCTTGCTAACCAAAGTCACAGCCCCATATGGTAGTACTTCTCTTATCTCAAAAGGTCCGGACCACCTAGACTTGAGTTTCCTGGGGAACAACTTCATCCTTGAGTTGTAGAGCAGAACCATGCCACCCTCTTTCAGATCCTTATTCACCAGCTTCTTGTCATGAAAGGCTATGGTCCTCTCCTTGTAAATCTTGGCAATTTCATAAGCATCTAACCTCATCTCATCAAGCTCTTGTAGTTTCACTAGTCATTCTCTTGGGCTGTCTTGAGAGTGTAATTCATCAGCTTCACAGCCCAAAGAGCCTTGTGCTCTAACTTCACAGGGAGGTGGCAAGACTTGCCATAGAGGAGGTTGAAAGGCGTGGTTCCTTTTGGAGTCTTGTAGGCTGTCCTATATGCCCAAAGAGCATCATCAAGCTTGCTTGACCAATCCTTCCTAGTCACTCCCGCGGTTCTTTCCAAGATGGTCTTGATTTGCCTATTCGAAACCTCCACTTGACCACTGGTTTGAGGGTGATATGGCGTGGCTACCTTGTGCTTAACCCCATATTTCCTAAAGAGTCTCTCAAAAATCTTGTTGATGAAATGGCTTCCTCCATCGCTAATCACCACCTTAGGTACTCCAAACCTTGGGAAAATGATTGTCTGGAAAAGCTTGACCACCACCTTTTGAATCATTTGTTGGTGATGCTATGGCTTCCACCCACTTAGACACATAGTCTACTGCCACAAGAATATACTTGTTGCCATATGATGATGGAAATGGCCCCATAAAATCAATCCCCCAAACTTCAAAAACTTCCACTTCAAAGATAGGTACTTGTGGTATCTCATTTCTCTTGGTGATGTTCCCAGCCCTTTGGCACGCTTCACATGACTGGATGAACTCATGTGCATCCTTGAAGAGTGTAGGCCACTAAAACCCAGCTTGGAGAACCTTTGTAGCTGTCTTGAAAGTTGCGAAATGACCGCCATATGTCAAACCGTGGCAATGGAGAAGAATGTATCTTGCTTCATCTCTTGTGACAAATCTTCGATATAAGCTGTCCACACACCTCTCGTATAGGTAAGGATCATCTCAAAAGTAGTGAGAGACATCCCTCATGAACTTCTTCCTATGGTAATGGTCCAAGTGAGAAGGTTCTTCTCCACATGCCAAATAATTGACAATATCCGCATACCAAGGTAGATCTTCTTCCTTGAGACTCAAAACTTCTTCAAGCTTCTCCTCTAGCCTTGCACATACCACTATGTTAACCATCATAAGCTGCTTCTCAGGGAGTGAGTCATCCATAGGCAAGTCATCATCAACCCTCATCGTTGAAAGATGATCTGCTACACCATTCTCATAACCCTTCTTGTCTTTGATCTCCATGTCAAACTCTTGTAAGAGAACGATCCTTTTTAAGAGTCTCGGCTTAGTGTCTTTCTTGGAGTATATGTACCTCAAGGCAGCATGGTCAGTGTACACAATCACCTTAGACACACCAAGTAAGACCTAAACTTCTCAAAAGCAAAGACCACGGCTAGAAGCTCTTTCTCGGTGGTTGCATACTTCACTTGAGTGTCATCCAAGGTACGACTTGCATAGTAGATAACATGCAACTTCTTGTCTTTCCTCTTACCCAAGACAGCCCCCACAGCATAGTCACTTGCATCACACATAATCTCAAAGGGTAAATCCCAATCCGGAGCTTGAACTATTGGAGCGATGACAAGTGCTTCTTTGATGGTTTTAAAGGCTTGGAGGCATTCTCCATCAAAGTTGAAATCGGTTTCCTTGCACAATAGCCTTGTAAGTGGACGTGCTATCTTGGAGAAATCCTTGATAAACCTCCTGTAGAAACCAGCATGCCCCAAGAAACTCCTAATGCCTTTCACATTCACCGGAGGCTCAAAGCTAAGCATAACCTCAACTTTGGCTCTATCAACTTCAATATCCTTTTCTGAAATCTTATGACCAAGGACAATCCCTTTTCTCCCATGAAGTGGCATTTCTCCCAATTAAGCACGAGATTGGTCTCCTCACACCTCTTCAATACCCTACACAAGTTAGACAAGCAAACACCAAAGGAAGAGTCATACACGGAGAAATCATCCATGAATACCTCAACCATCTCTTCAATCAAATCAGAAAATATAGATAACATGCATCTTTGGAATGTGGCTAGAGTATTACATAATCGAAATGGCATTCTCCTATATGCAAAAGTCCCATAAGGGCAAGTGAATGTTGTTTTTTCTTGATCATTAGGGTGAATTGGAATTTGAAAGAAGCCACTATAGCCATCTAGAAAACAGTAGTATGGGTGATTGGCTAATCTTTCTAGCATTTGGTCAATGAAAGGGAGGGGGAAATGATCTTTTCTTGTGGCTGAGTTTAGTTTTCTATAGTCAATACACATCCTATGACCGGTTATGGTCCTACAAGGTATTAACTCATTTTTTTCATTTCTTATAAACGTGATACCCCCTTTTTTTGGTACCACATGGACTGGAGAGACTCATGTGCTATCACTGAGTTTTAAGATTTCCTTCTTGACTACTTCTTTCAAATTCGGGTTCAAACGTCTTTGATGCTCAATAGATGATGTGTTTTCATTATCTAAGTGAATCCAATGAGTACAAAGCATTGGTGAAAGGCCCTTGATGTCACTTAGAGAGTACCCAATTGCCTTTCTATACTTCCTCAACACCTTAAGGAGTGGGGCAAGCAGCTCACTCCATTCTCCCTCTTGACTTGTGTTGAGGTCGCTGTCCTCATATGCCCTTTTTGAACCCGAGTAATGTGCCTTCAAGCTACCCTCTTCAAACGCATCTACCGCAGAGATCGAGTCAGACAGCCGATCACTCCCTCGATCTAGGCTGAATCGAGTAGCCTCCCTCGATTCACTTGGTCGATCGGACATAGATCGAGTGGGGGTTTGGTTCACAAGGTCGATCTCAGAATGGATCGAGTTCTCCTCATCGATTGTTGATAACATTCATATTTTACCCATTTTTGCTATCATAAGTTAGTGCTTTAATGAGCATTTCACTAAGGTTTTAATGCATAAACACTAGATTTCGAGTATTTGGTTGTTCAAGACTCTTTTCAGGTAAACTTTGCAAAAGACGCTTATTTTGGAAAAAAATGGACAATTCCGGAAACAGTGCTCAAGGACAGAAGTTCAACACCAAACGAAGGTCTTCCCACCACGAGATCAAGCTCATATTTGGAGACAAGGAAGCCTTATCAGCTATCTTTCACCTCGAAGTGGTTTGAGAACAATCCCACGGTTGGATTTCCAGTTATGGAAGAAGCAAGAAGATCCGTCAAGCACCCGAAAAGACGAGATGGCCGCGCCATGGCCGATCCAGACGACCAGTGGCCGCACCACGACCAATCGCTCGAGCGGCCAGCCCACATGCATTTCCCGAACCCATTTGAAGCCCAACTTAAACCCGCAGCCGTCTTATGCAAGGCAAGACCTAATCCACGACCTAGGGGACTTGAAGACCTATATATACTCGATGTTTAGGTTTTTTTTTAAGAGAGAACTTTTATCACAAAATACTCTAAGTCATAGTTTTCTTTTGGTGGCCGCGAATCCCGTATTCGCGGTTTGCCTTTGTTCTTTGAGGGAGATTGATTTGTTCTTGAACCCTTATTGTTTCTTATCGATTTATACAAGTTATGCATTTATCAATCACGTTTTCTACTTCCACTTTCATGTATGAGTAGTTTACTTTCGTTGGGTATTCTTTAAGGGGATCTATGGGAAATTTCATTAACTTTTTTTAAACCGGTTGTTTAGGCCGAAGATTAGGGTTTTCTGTCTCACCATATTCGTTTTTATTGCATGAGTCTAGCGTCATGAACTATATTCTGATCGCAGGATCTTGAGCGCGACGAATGTCCCGATACTACTGCACGTTCGTCTAGGACGCAGGATACGTCAGTATACCTGCGAAATAGACGTTCACAGATCGATCTTGCTTTGTCAGAGTTAGGTCGTTAAAACCAGTGAATCAGTTTGGGGAAAATCGCCTAGTCTCGCTTGCTTAACTTTTGTGTGTTTGATTTCTAATTAGAACTCCATATATTTCCCGAGAAGATTCCCAACGTGTTCCACCATCTGCTTTTAAATTGAGATTTACGCACTTCAATATTTACTTTTCTGCACCGCTTTTCAATCGAGATTTACGCACTTCCATATTTACTTTTCTGCACCACACGCCTGATTTCCTTTTTACAAGTTCCTAGATTGATTTTCTTTTTTCCGTTGGTTATAGAAGGGATTGACAACCTCTTCTATTTAAGGCGTGACTATTGCTTTCATTATTTCCTGAAAAAACCGTGACACTTACTGTAGCGCCCCGACCCGAATTTCCTAACCCGCGGCCGGACCACAGTAATTTTTTTGCCTTTCTAACCGATATCCTAGATGAAGTTTAGTACATTTCTTCCATCTAACAACTTAACAAAGTCCATTCTCATCGACTATCCAACAACCTACGCAGTCAGAATAATCAATACAAGTTTCGGCTTAGTAATTACCTTGGCCATTCGCAGACTTGGGTGCACTGACCCACGCTCCAATTGTCTCAGCCACAACGCTGGCCACCCACAAAGCACATCTTCCCCCCCGTACTTAGTCACTCAACCAACCATCCCCACATGACCAAGTACAGAAGAGAGACGGCCCGAATCCCCGATCCTTTGCACGCCCAGACACGATCCACACGATCGCCAGACACGATCCACACGATCGCCAGACACGATCCACACGGACCGCCAGACACGATCCACACGGACC
>JAHZTW010000136.1:80931-107766 GCA_020283515.1 Alliaria petiolata | reverse complement strand
ATTACGCGGCCACGGGATAAAGTCTTTATATAGACTCCAAAACCCTAGCTTGACCGTCTAACCACGGTTTATCCCACACGGTTTACTTGTCTCTCGGTCCAATTTAAGTTTCTCTCGGCCAAACCGACTAACTTTCCTTTTTCACTCGGCCAAACCTCAACCGCTCGGCCAAACACGGGATAAAACATTCTCCACTAGGGATAAACCGATTTTCCTCGAGTAAAACCACGGCCCACGGTCTAGTACCTTTGTCCCTCGACACTTGGACAACTTTTACAATATTCACTCGGTCCAGCCACAGTACGGTACTTAACCTCACGGACGTACCACGGTTTGGTACCACAGACATACCACAAACGTACCACGGACGGTACCACGGACGTACCACAGACGTACCACGGACGGTACCACAGACGTACCACGGTACAGCACACATATTTACAGAAACGGACGAACCTCCACTATACCAGGACATATATACAACGGTCATCCCATGACCCGCACGACCATACTTAGGATTTCTGGTCGCGGATGCTACACTTACCCCCAAAACTCCAGTTCCCTGCGTCTTTGGTTGCCCTGATTTCCTGTTTTGCAGTTGACCTCCTCCCTGTGGTTCGATACCATAAGTGCTACAACGCACGCTATGCACTTGCAGCTTAGGGTCCTACAAATTCAAAGCTCGACGAGTCCCCAAAGAAATCCTCCAATGTCGGACGACTATTTAGACCCCATCAAGCTTTTGGCGCCGTTGTCGGGGAGGTTCCGTTTCGCTGTCCAAAACAAAGGTTAGGATCACAACTCAAAGACATTCTTTTTTTATAACTTCTAGATTCTTTTCTATGAGTTACAGGAACTACCATACCATGGAGCACACAAGGAGCGATCCTTACATGCCTCATAACGCGCACCCACCTGCAGAACTTCTGCATCATTCTCGGAGACCACCTCTGACGCTGCTGCCACACGAGCGCCTCATGCCTCGCCCCCAAGGAGCATTCCCCGTTCCTACCATCCATGGGAGCGTAAGCCTTCACCTGCATTCTGCCCAGAACGATCAGAGAATCGCACCTTCTCCCTTATATCAGCAAGTGGAGAACCTTATTGAGGCAATAACAGTGATGACTGATTATCAAGCCAAGTCTGAGAGATCCTTACACGCTCGGATGGACTCTATCCACGGTGAAGTTTTCCACAAGCTCCAGGAAGTCGCCATAACGTGAAGGTATTGGAGAACCGCACTTTTGACAACATCAACAAACTATCCAGGACTTCTGAGGACTTGGCGGATCACAAGGGTACTCTAAACCGCAGATTAGGCGATGTCCGCGCCCTGAAATACGAGTTCGAGGAAACTCGCGGGACCACTTACAGCATCATATGCCGAATGGAGAAGAACATTCAGGAGATGGAAGATGCGCAACGAAAGGCTGAATCGCAAATCGAGGACTTGAGAGACGAGAGTCAGAATATGGCAAAGGTCCAAAGGAAGAACGAAGGTACATTGGCTAGGATATCCAAGGAGCTGAAGCGGCTCGACGGACTAATCAGCAAATTTATAGGGGATAAGGGGGAACATGAAGCCCTGTCCATAGGAGTCGAGAAAGCACCTTGTTTCTTCATCCAGTCCCATCTAACGTATGAACCAGACCCTCAGGAAGAGTCGCCCGAACCAGCTCAAGACGGACCTACCGCAGGCATCATCACCAACGTGGAGAGACATCTCCCACTGCATATCAAGAGGGAAAGATTAGTGGAATTCCACAAAAAGGTTGAAAGAATCGCAGTAAGCGTAGGATTCGATGAAGCATGTGAGAGTCATGGCTTAAAGGAGTATTTTGAAGACAGCTTGGAGAGTAGGAACGAGATTAAAGTTCACTTTGGTCAAGCCAGACGTTCGATTACCTCAGCTAGGACCGCCTACTTCTCCCGTGCTGAGAAATATGAGAGCTACGCGAACATGATCACTAGAGAGAACCTCGACAAGTTCAACAAGGTAGTTCGAGGCCTTCCATCAGGCATCACGTTCATTGAAGCATGGACGGAACATCTCATCGGCCACTATTTCTGTGAAAGCAACGAAACCATGCTGGAGATACAAGATCTTTTCACACGAGCAAGGTCGGGAAGGCTACTTCGCAGCCTGCACAAAGCACGAAACCTTGGTCGATTTCTCATCTCATGTGAAATCAAGGGGATCAAGGTTGATAACGCGTTATGTGATCCCGGCTCGACCATCAGCGTGCTACCAAATTATGCAGCCCAAGAACTCGGGATCAGGCATTCCCACATGACGAAAGTGGTGATTGGATTGGCGGACCAATCTTTCACGACCCCGAAAGGAGTCATCTACGATCTCCCGGTCATCGTTGGCGATTGTAGAATCCCGATAGACTTCTACATAGTCCAGACACGCCAGGAAGAAGTCGCACCTCTCATCTTGGGATGGCCGTTCCTAGCCACTGCAGGAGTCATCATGGATTGGCCAAACAGGCGAGTCTCATTCGCCAATATCGATGGGAAGAAGTTCTACCCCGCGATTCCTTACACTATGGAGAAACATCTTCTCGAGAAAGATGAAGATGCTATCATGGAGAGACTCGAGGATCTCTTAGCAGAAGAGGCCACACAGAATGCAAAAAGACCTTGCCTTAGGTCGAACTCCACTTCCAACTAAGCTCCCAAACTATCGAAGTCTAGGTAAAAGACTTTAAACAAGAGCGGCTCAATGGGAGACAACCCATTTTAGGTATCTTCTTTCTTTTTCTCATCTTCCTAACCATACTTACTTTTAGTTTTGGTTTCTTCTTAGTTCACAACTTTTATCACAAAATCCCGTATTCGCGGTTTGCCTTTGTTCTTTGAGGGAGATTGATTTGTTCTTGAATCCTTTTTGTTTCTTATCAATTTATACAAGTTATGCATTCATCAATCACGTTTTCTACTTCTTCTTTTATGTATGAGTAGTTTACTTTCGTTGGGTATTCTTTAAGGGGATTTATGGGGAATTTCATTAAATTTTTTTAAACCGATTGTTTAGGCCGAAGATTAGGGTTTTCTGTCTCACCATATTCGTTATTATTGCATGAGTCTAGCGTCATAAACTATATTCTGATCGCAGGATCTTGAGAGCGACGAACGTCCTGAATCTCAGATCTAGACCATAATAGGGTAGAGAGCATCCTTTAAAAGATGTCTAAATGTTTATCGTCCCGATCCTACTGTGCGTTCGTCTAGGACGCAGGATACGACAGTATACCTGCGAAATAGACGTTCACAGATCGATCTTGCTTTGTCAGAATTAGGTCGTTAAAACTAGTGAATGAGTTTGGGGAAAATCGCCTAGTCTCGTTTGCTTAACTTTTGTGTGTTTGATTTCTAGTTAGAACCCCATAAATTTCCCGAGAAGATTCCCAACGTGTTCCACCATCTGCTTTTAAATCGAGATTTACGCACTTCAATATTTACTTTTCTGCACCGCTTTTCAATCGAGATTTACGCACTTCCATATTTACTTTTCTTCACCACACGCCTGATTTCCTTTTTACAAGTTCCTAGATTGATTTTCCTTTTTCCGTTGGTTATAGAAGGTATTGACAACCTCTTCTATATAAGGCGTGACTACTGCTTTCATTATTTCCTGCAAAACCTGTGACACTTACCCCCAAAACCCCAGTTCCCTGCGTCTTTGGTTGCCATGATTTTCTGTTTTGCAGTTGACGTCCTCCCTGTGGTTCGATACCATAAGTACTACAACGCATGCTGTGCACTTGCAGCTTAGGGTCCTACAAATTTAAAGCTCGACGAGTCCTCAAATAAATCCTCTAATCTCGGACAACTATTTAGACCCCATCAATTGTCATGTCGATCTTCCTCTTGGATATAGTCATCTGATCGATCTCCGTGTCGATCTCTAGGCACTGGCCTTCATCTTCTTTCACAACCATGCGAGAATCAAGTATACGAACATATTCTTGAGTCTGTTCACTTAGGTATCCATACTCCCCAGACTCCTTTGTCAAAGCCAGCTGTAGATGATCCTCTTGTCCTAGTTCCTCAAGCAATTCATCAGCCAATGCATCCATAGCTTCTATGTAGAAAACTTGTCCACCAATGGTTGGTTTCTTCAAAACTTCATTGATGTCAAAGTTTAGCTTGATGTCTTTGCCCAAGTGCAGAGAGATCTTGCCATTCTTCACGTCTATGATTGCACAAGCAGTTGCTAAAAATGGTCTTCCAAGGATTAGAGGATCCTTAGGCTCTTCATCCATTTCCAAAACCACAAAATCCGTGGGTATATTCACGTTGGCAATCCTCACGGGTAGGTCTTCAAGCATGCCAACTGGGAGTCTTATACTTCGATCAGCAAGGATAAGAGATATCCTTGATAAACAAGTTTTTCACGTTGTTTATCAAACCAAAAGCATGCTCATGTCATTGCAATACTTAAGGGTCAATCCAACTTGGGTGGTTTGAAAGGTACTAAAAATGCAAAAGCTTAAGTAAATCTAAGTTGAAATCCAGAATATTTGGGGATGAAATCTTTAAAAACTAGATGCAGCTACTAAAATGTTATGAAAAGTATTTTAAAATCCCTACTGGGATGTAAACTGACTAGCAGAAGGCTTCTAGGAATTTAAAATGCAAAGCTATTAATTTTATAAATTCTAAATCTAAAACAGGATAAATGATAGTAGGATTTTTCCACTTCAATTAATCTCTACTACTCCTGTCATTGTAGTATTTGAGATGTCAATCCATATGGGGTTAAGATTAACAACACTAGGAATACATGAAACTATTTAATCTAAGCCAAATTCGATATTCAAGTGACAAAGGGCTATTAAAACCAAGCTACAACCTAAGAGAGATACTACAAGAACAATTATATGAAACTAAGCCTTAATTATCACTAATCAAGCACTAATCAAGCGATTAACTACTAATCAAGATTACTATTTGACTAAAAACGAAACCTAGGGATGGAATCATTGATTTGGGAAACTAAATGGACAATCTTGCAATCATTTAAGCAACTAGACAAGTTATCTCTATGCCTAGATCACTAATAAAGACTAATCCATGATGTTTGGTATTAATCCCTTTTCTAATCACCTTAATGAACTAATGATGTGTTAGCATTAAAATGATTAGCAAGCAATAAGAATAAGTCTAAATGGCATGATAAAAACCCTAGGCAACTAATATCTTAGGCTAAGAATGTAAATCTCTTAGAAAAGTGGTTCAAGCATTTCATCAAACACTTGGTGGATGTGAAATGCTTATGATCCGAAATAGCAAAAGATTGGCTATTTGGCATTAAGAACACTTTAATAAGAAGAGAGATGAAAGAATCTAACCTAGATTGCAAGATTGAACCATTAGAAAACCCTAAATCTAACCCATCCCCAAGTTCCTAAGAGACTACTCACTAATCATAGCTAATCTAACAAATCTCATGCAAGAAGTGTTAGTAAACATGATTAGATGAATAGAAAAAGAAAGATTAGAAGAAACAAGAATCAAATTGCATTAAACTTAAAAGAAATCTTTCAAATCTCCTCAAAACCACAAAGGGGCGTTTTTTATGTTTAAGCCCAAGAGAAGATACATAAAAATTAGGTTTTTAAGTATTTATAGGGAAGGAGGTCAAACCGGGTCAACCCGGAACAAACCGGGTTTTGACCCGGGGTAGCAGTCTTGCGGAAATCGCCATATCTCCCTAACCACAGCTCATAATGACATGAAACCACTTCCAGATGAAAGGTGATTCAATTACCTACAACTTTCATGAAGAGCTCGAAGGCTGAATCGAAACGGAAAGTCTTCGTTTGATCCGATTTGTAGCCAAAAAGAAATCGTCTGGGTTCAGTTCGACGAGTTGGTCGAACAAAGTCGTCGAACTGAACCCCTGGTGCAGTGGTTCGACCATCTGGTCGAACAAAGTCGTCGAACAGAACCCCTGGTTGTTTGGTTCGACCATCTGGTCGAACAAAGTCGTCGAACCCAACCAAAATCGATGTAACTTTCTCACCACGGGTCCGAATGACTTGATTCCAACGGCACTAGAAAGAACTCTGGATCCTCTACAACTCTTAAGAAGGCTTCGGAGTCTGAATCTCAGTGCAAGGCCTTCGTCCGGACCCATACATTTCGCACCTCCAAATGCTAGATATGCTTCTAAAGAGACTTCTGCTTCTCATTTGGCTGCTTCTCTTGCTCCTCTTGGCTATCCATGAAACTCCATATGGTCCTCCAAGCCTCCAAAACACCTAATAAGGACTCAATATGTACAAATATGCAACAACCTAAGCTAACACTCACTAAACTCTAATATGTATGCAAATGGGACTAAAAGTGGCTAAATGAATGCAAAAGTACATGCAAAACTATCTAATATGGATGCTAAAATATGCTAAATTATGAGTCTATCAACTCCCCCAAACTTGCCTTTTTGCTTGTCCTCAAGCAAACAAACATGACAAATCTAAGAGAGAGAGGTTTGAAAGTGGGAGCTCAATATCCAAGAATGCCAACAAAAACAGTCAACTCAATGTCCTAGTTCTTAATTCTAAAATGCATTTGAATTCATCCTACTCCAAACGAGTTAGCCATGCCCATCACAACAATCAAATGCACAAAGATCTCAATCTAGATAAGTCTCCCTATCCAACAAACTCTTTAACATTCATTTATTGCAAACCGTGAATCATGTCAATGCAATGCAAGTGAATTCATTTGGCTAAGGGACTAGGTTTTGAGATAAGAATGATCTCAATTCATGAGGCTTCCATTGCAAACAAGGGTCTCACTCAAAGAGGATTGAACTTTATGCATAATGCTAAAGGTAAAAGACAAGTGATGCATACAAGACTAGACTCTCATCTACCCATAATGCTATCAATGGTCCAAAAAAAACCCCTCTCATTATTTCCTTTTAAGTTCACTCAACCCTCTAAAGCTACCCTTTTCTCCCAAGGCTATTTGTGCCTTGCAAAACCCATGAATCTCTTCTTTTAAAGCTCTAAGGGGAATCTTCTTCAACCTTTATCTCATAGCGAATGGTGTGATCTTTTAAGAACTTAGCTCTTCCTTTTATTCCTAGGTAGCCTTTTTCTTTTCTTTGGCCTTTTGGCTCTTTTGATTTTTTTCCTTTTCTCTTCTTAAGGCTACCTATAACTCTTCAAACTTAGAGCTATACATTTAATCACACAAGACCCACCATTTCAAACTATGCTTCCCTTATTTCCTTTCAAGCCTCTTATCACCCTTGTTCTTTCTACTCCTTTCCACAACTCAACATGCCAAATGCAAGCATATAATTACATTTTAAAGCGCCAAGCAATACCATGACCCATACCCCAAATCCTTAGCCTATAACTAGCCCCAAAATGCAAGAGCTAGAATCTATATGAGAGCCTAGACTTATCGTCTCAAACCTAACACTTTATGCTAAGTTCAATCAAAATAAGGCCTCACAAGTATTTACTCTAGAACATTTGGCTTCAAAGGAGGTAAGGTAAGGTGGGAGTACTAATTGAGCTAGCAAGAGAGTGGCCAAGTGAGTAAGAAAGCTCAAATATGTATATTATCCATGAATTCACTTTCAATGCAAGGCATGATAATTAGATGTCAAAATTTAGTTCAAGTGAGTAGAGTTGGTTATCAAATTCAAGACCATATTTCGACTAAGATCTAAGTGACAAGTGAAATGATCCAAACATGGTGCATCCTTACTTTCAAGACTTGTTCAAGGGCATCAAAGAACTACTAACTAGGGCAATGAATTGATTACATGAGTTGACATTCTACAAGGAAAAGCTCATCATTGCTCCCAATGCAAATGAGTGCGAGCCTATATGAAATGCAACTAGACTCAATCCTATAATGCAAATGCAGCATCTAAGTGATACTTATTTGGAAAATTTTCAAAATTTTCGATTTTTTTTTTTTTTTTTGCTTTTTTTTTCTATGCATTAGATGAATGCATGAGACTCAAATATGCAAAAGATAAAATAAGAAAACAAAACACGAAATCAAATCTCTCAACCTCTCCCCCAAACTTAAATTACACAGTCCCTTGTGTAATAAAAGTTCAAGAGAGACCAAAGCAACAAAAACAAAATAAAAACAAAAATGGTATATACAATGAAATAGAAAGAAGACCATACATTGGCCCTAGCCTTTGTCCTTAGGGATTTGGAGAGGAGGAGTAGTGGGACTCCTTGTTGAGGTGGTGATGGTGAGATGAGTTGCAAGGGATGGATCCAAGCTTGTGCCATGTGTGAGATTAAGCTTGAGAACCTTGGAGAGTAGCTCTTCATGCCGTTCCCTGTCATTCTCCTTCATTGTGGAATGACAAATGGCTTTGACACTTGCAAAGGGTTTAGGAATACCCTTCCACTTCACATTGTACTCAATGGCTCCATCTATGAGTCTAAAAGGGTGTAGACTCATTGTGTGAGAAGATGGAGCAAGAGTGGGATGGTTGTATTGGTTTGGCTTCTTCTTGTCCTTATTTCCTTTACCCATCTTTTGCTTCTTGCTATTCTCAATCTCATCTTCCAATGTGGTAGAGAAAAGAGTTTTCAAGGAATCACCATCCAATGCTAAAGCTTCTTGAACATTACCATAACCCAAATCATTCTCTTCATGAGATTCTTTCTCCTTCTTACATGCTTTTAGGGATGAAGCTAAATCCTTTGTCTCACAATTACTCACATCCTCCTTAGTCTCTAATGAGGGAAAGAAGAAAGAGCTTAGGCATTTTTCATTGAGAGCATATGCATCCCCTTTATTCTTCTCAAAAGTACTCTTGTCTTCATGAACCCAATGGATGGAAGGTAAACTATAGCTTAGCTTTTCCCACATCTCTAACCTCCTCTACTTGCTTTGGGTCTCCAATTCGTCCATTAAAACCATTGGGTGTCCTTTCCTCATCAACCTCAACATCAACAATTAGTGACATGACATTGCTTGAATCTTTTGGGTTCTTGGATGGCAAAGAGAGTTGAACCAATTTGGACTCTATGGTTTCCAAATGTGAGGTTGATTGTTCAAGCTTAAGGGTTAACTCATGTTATAAACCCTCAATCTTGTCATCCATTGCTCTCATCATCTTATCAAACCTAATATCATTCATTTGTTGGCCTTCTATGTTTTGATGGAGAACCTTTCTTTGTTCCTCATCTTGGTTAGATTTTTGAGAAATATCAAGGTTCTCTTAGCCTTGGTGATTTCCTTGGACTCCATGGTTAGACCCTTGATTGAGAAGCTTACTCCCTTGGTTGAAGTTCCCATTGTTGACCACGAAATTTGCTTCCTCTTGGTGCTTCTCAAGAACCAAACTAACTCCCCTTTGTTGCCCACTTAAGAGCTTTTCCATTCTATCCACTTTATCTTGCAAGTCCATCCATGTGGAGTCTTCACATGATCTCTTTAGAGGTGTTGTATCACGCCCTTCACAGTAGCTTTCACTAGACTTGGCCAAGTTCTCAACAAGTAGCTCTCATTCTTCTATTGTGAGGTTTGCAAAACGCCCTTTGCTAGCCACATCTAATGTCCATTTGTGATCCTTAGCAACTCCCCTATAGAAAATGCTAATGATTGCTTCTTTCTTGAACCCATGATGTGGACAATCCCGAGTGTATCCTCTAAGTCTCTCCCATGCTTCATGAAAGGTTTCATGTATGCCTTGCTTGAAACTCAAGATGTCCCTCCTTATTTGGACTGTTTTTTGTGTGGGATAGAACCGTAGAAGGAAGATTCTCTTGCAATCATCCCAAGAATTGACCAAGTGAGATGGTATAGCTCTCTCCCATTTGCTTGCCTTTTCTTCAAGTGAAAATGGAAACAAAATGAGCTTGATACTATCTTCGGGCACACCTTCAATCCTAAATATGTTGCACAACCGCTCAAAGGAGTCCAAATGATCATAAGGATTCTCCATTCCTAACCCCAAGAACTTAGAGCATTGAATCAACCTTATCAAGCTTGGCTTGATCTCATAGGCGGTGGCTTCTATTGGAGGAGGATGTATTCCAAATCTCAACTCATGGTAATGAGGAGCATCAAAGCTACCAATTGTTGGCTTGTTCTTTTGAGCTTGGGGAGAGGTAGGTACAAGTTCTTGAGGTTGTGGAGTTGGGAGAATGCTTCTTTGGTTGTTCTTCTCCAACACCTCAAGTGATCTTGTCTTTCCAAGTCTCTTCTCTTTAGTTTGGTACCTTTGAAAGCATAAGAGAATCAAGGAACACAAGTTAGTACCAAAATATAAGAAAACATTCATCATCTTGAAAACAAGGTAAAATAAAAGCTTAGTCTCAAAGAGATTCAAAATCCTAATGGTTAATGCTAAACCCCAATGGCAACGGCGCCAAATTGATTGTAGGATTTTTCCACTTCAATTAATCTCTACTACTCATGTCATTGTAGTATTTGAGATGTCAATCGATATGGGGTTAAGATTAACAACACTAGGAATACATGAAGCTATTTAGTCTGAGCCAAATTTGATATTCAAGTGACAAAGGGCTATTAAAACCAAGCTACAACCTAAGAGAGATACTACAAGACTAATTAGATGAGCTAAGGCCTTAATTTTAACTAATTAAGCACTAATCAAGAGATTAACTACTAATCAAGATTACTAATTGACTAAAAACGAAACCTAGGGATGGAATCATTGATTTGGGAAACTAAATGGACAATCTTGCAATCATTTAAGCAACTAAACAAGTTATCTCTATGCCTAGATCACTAATAAAGACTAATCCATGATGTGTGGTATTAATCCCTTTCCTAATTACCTTAATGAACTAATGATGTGTTAGCATTAAAATGATTAGCAAGCAATAAAAATAAGTCTAAATAAACACCCTAGGCAACTAATATCTTAGGCTAGGAATGTAAATCTCTTAGAAAAGTGGTTCAAACATTTCATCAAACACTTGGTGGGTGTGTGAAATGCTTATGATCCAAAATAGCAAAAGATTAGCTATTTGGCATTAAGAACACTTTAATAAGAAGAGAGATGAAAGAATCTAACCTAGATTGCAAGTTTGAACCATTATAAAACCCTAAATCTAACCCATCCCCAAGTTCCTAAGAGACTACTCACTAATCATAGCTAATCTAACAAATCTCATGCAAGAAGTGTTAGTAAACATGATTAGATGAATAGAAAAAGAAAGATTAGAAGAAACAAGAATCAAATTGCATTAAACTTAAAAGAAATCTTCCAAATATCCTCAAAAACACAAGGGGGCGTTTTTTGGGTTTTAACCCAAGAGAAGATACATAAAAATTAGGTTTTTAAATATTTAAAGGGAAGGAGGTCAAACCGGGTAAACCCGGAACAAACCGGATTTTGACCCGGGGTAGCAGTCTCCCTAACCACAGCTCATAATGACATGAAACCACCTCCAAATGAAAGATGATTCAATTACCTACAACTTTCAGGAAGGACCCGAAGGCTGAATCGGAACGGAAAGTCTTCGTCTGATCAAATTTGTACCCGGAAAAAAAATCGTCTGGGTTCGGATCGACGAGCTCGTCGAACCAAGTCGTCGGACTGAACCCCTGGTGCTGTGGTTCGACGAGTTCGTCGAACCAAGTCGTCGAACTGAACCCCTGGTTGTTTGGTTCGTGCATCTCGTCGAACAAAGATGTCGAACCCAACCCCTGGATGAGTGGTTCGAGCAGCTCGTCGATCTAACACGTCGAACCGAACCAAAAGCGATGTAACTTTCTAACCACGGGTCCGAATGACTTGATTCCAACGGCACTAGAAAGCACTCTGGGTCCTCTACAACGCTTAAGAAGGCTTCGGAGTTTGAATCTCAGTGCAAGGCCTTCTTCCGGACACATACATTTCACGCCTCCAAATTCTCGATATGCTTCTAAAAGACTTTTGCTTCTCATTTGGCTGCTTCTCTTCCTCCTCTTGATCATCCATTAGACTCCATTTGGTCCTCCAAGCCTCCTAAACACCTAATAAGGACTCAATATGTACAAATATGCAACAACGTAAGCTAACACTCACTAAACTCTAATATGTATGCAAATGGGAATAAAAGTGGCTAAATGAATGCAAAAGAGCATGCAAAACTATCTAAAATGAATGCTAAAATTTTACAAACCAGTGAAAAGATTTTTAAAACCTAGAAATAAAATTCTAATGACTCCTACAAATTACCAAGGTGCGAAATATGATAATAGGGAATTTCTAAAATACTAACAAGGCCAAAAACACAAATTTATGAGTTAAAAGATCTTGAACAAGTATTAAGCTAAAAAGATGACTTTTTGAATTTCTAAGACTAAAGCTTGAACCTTTAAAACTAAAGGTTGATGATTCTAAGTTTTCAGATACTAAGAGATGGATTCACGATTGTGGATCAGCTTAAGGAGGTTCAAGATTCAAGCTTTGGGTTATGAAAATATAGATCTATACATTTTGTGCTTTCTCTAAACCGTGAGAAGCTAAAGCTAGCTTTATCCATGGTGTTTGAAATAAGCCTTTCCTCATCCTTCCCTCCTAACCCATGGTTCGTGGTAGAAAGAAATGATGAAGAACATGAAGCATAGATCTCAAATCATAGATCTACACATTTTGTGCTTTCTCTAAACCGTGAGAAGCTAAAGCTAGCTTTCTCCATGGTGTTTGGAATAAGCCTTTCCATATCCTTCCCTCCTAACCCATGGTTCGTGGTGGAAAGAAAGGATGAAGAACATGAAGCATAGATCTCAAATCATGGTTTAACTAACCCCCTAAGCATCCATGGCGTTTGGGAAAGGATAGATTAGTTTTTTGAATTTGGTTTTTAGGGATCTCCTAAATCTGCTAAGACAAGGAAATCTCTGAGATCCAAGAGGTCTCTCTCGAGATCCTCTAGGCTTTAAACGCCCAAATCCAAAAAGATAATGGATGAAGAGCAAGAAAAAGACCAAAGCTTAAACCCCTTAAACCCCCTTAATCACCCCAAACGTAAACCCAAAAGATTACTATTTACTAAGCATGATTAATGCATATGAAAACGAAGAGGAAAGAAAGCTAAACATGATTAAACGATTAAGCAAGAGAGATTAAGGGAAGTACTTAAGATTAATTAAAATATTAATGTTTCAAAACATGAAAATCTCAAAAAAACTAACAATGGTGTTTTTGGCTAAAAGAAGGAGAGACAAATCGTGCATAGAGATTCATGACCAAAAATAGGTCATTTTGCTTTTATACCAAAGGGGAAATTGTAGCGCCCCGACCCGGATTTCCTAACCCGCGGCCGGACCACAGTAATTTTTTTTGCCTTTCTAACCGATATCCTAGATGAAGTTTAGTACATTTCTTCCATCTAACAACTTAACAAAGTCCATTCTCATCGACTATCCAACAACCTACGCAGTCAGAATAATCAATACAAGTTTCGGCTTAGTAATTACCTTGGCCATTCGCAGACTTGGGTGCACTGACCCACGCTCCAATTGTCTCAGCCACAACGCTGGCCACCCACAAAGCACATCTTCCCCCCCCGTACTTAGTCACTCAACCAACCATCCCCACATGACCAAGTACAGAAGAGAGACGGCCCGAATCCCCGATCCTTTGCACGCCCAGACACGATCCACACGATCGCGAGACACGATCCACACGATCGCCAGACACGATCCACACGGACCGCCAGACACGATCCACACGGACCACCAGACACGATCCACACGGACAGCCAGACACTCCAGTCACGATCAATCTTGATCGCCAGTCAGTCCAGCCACGATCAATCCTGATCGCCAGCCAGCCCTGTCATGATCTCCTTGACCATATCTACGTTTCTCATGACCACGGTCGTGGTACTCTCGGCTATCTCTCGGATATAGCCGACTCCTCTTGACTATTTCTCGGCTATCTCTCAAACCGGTCAGAATTCATCGGACAAACTTGATCCTTCGCTCGGTAAATCGACCACTCCAAGTCGATTCTCTCGATCAGAATTCTCAGAAACAGAACCGAACACGCGATCTCTCGATGGCCCTTCTTTTCTCTCGGACGAACTCGACTTTCCCTCGGCCGAAACTTCTTTCTCTCGGATAACTCTCGATCCAGGCAGAATTCCTCGGACAAATCAATCTTTCCTTCGGTAAATCGACCACTCTAAGTCGAATCTCTCGATCAGAATTCCCAGAAACAGAACGGAACACGCGATCTCACGATGGCTCTCGAATCTCTCGGACAAACTCGACTTTCTCTCGGCCGAAGCTTCTTTCTCGCGGATAACTCTTGATCCGATCGGGATTCCTCGAGATAAACGAACTTTCTCTCGGCAAATCGGCCCTTCCAAGTCGTTTCTCTCGAACATAAATCCCAGAAACTCGACAGACGGCGAAATCTCTCGAGCGGCTCGGATTTTCTCTCGGCGAAGTCACTTTCCTCTCGAGTCAAAAATCGCCTCTAGGTTTCTCTCGCGATCCCCCTCCCCCCTATTACGCGGCCACGGGATAAAGTCTTTATATAGACTCCAAAACCCTAGCTTGACCGTCTAACCACGGTTTATCCCACACGGTTTACTTGTCTCTCGGTCCAATTTAAGTTTCTCTCGGCCAAACCGACTAACTTTCCTTTTTCACTCGGCCAAACCTCAACCGCTCGGCCAAACACGGGAGAAAACCTTTTTCTCTCGAGAAACACCACATTCTCTTCGAGAAAACTCACGGCCCACGGCCCATCTTCGACACTTAGTCAAAATTCCACAATATTTATTTGGTCCAGCCACAGTACCATACTTAACCTCACGAACGTACCACGGTACGGTACCACAGACGTACCACGAACGTACCACAACACGGTACCACGGACGTACCACAACACGGTACCACGGACGTACCACGGACGGTACCACGGACGTACCACAGACGTACCACGGACGGTACCACAGACGTACCACAGACGTACCACGGACGGTACCACGGACGTACCACAGACGTACCACGGACGGTACCACAGACGTACCACGGTACAACACACATATTTACAGAAACGGACGAACCTCCACTATACCAGGACATATATACAACGGTCATCCCATGACCCGCACGACCATACTTAGGATTTCTGGTCGCGGATGCTACAGAAATGGTCCCCTCACTAAAATCCAAAATATGCAAGATGTCCGGATAAGGTCGAAGATCGAACTCGGTCGTCGATCTCTGGCTCGATTTTGCGCGCAGAACGTCCTCTTTCGCCCGATCGCCTACTCGATCCAGTCGTATGGATCGAGTACTTCCATCGATCGTGCAGTCGATTCTAGGATGATCAAGTCGCGAGCTCGATCTTGCTCTCGTTCTTCCCGGACTCAGTTTTCATGTCCGTACTCGCGATAGATCACCTTGGTCGATCTGGAGCTCAGTCTTCTTTCTTGGAACGGTCCTCTTGTCTCGATCTTCAGGTCGATCTCGTCTAGATCGACCTGCCTAGCTTGATCTTCCTCCCGATCTTGGTCCCTTTGCTGCATAGCCGAGCTCTCCCAAGTGTTCATTGGCTTCCCTTTGCTCCTTAGCATATCCAAGCATCCTCCACAGCTCCAGAGTATCCAAAACACCCTGAATATGATGCAAGAATGCAAGAAATATGAAATGCTAATGCAAAGTGCCCTAGGACCTAAAATGAGATAAAAGATGCAATTTCTCTCAGTATGAATGAAATATGAATGTAATTGTGTCCTAAATGCAAGCTAAAATGGTGAAATATATAGGTATATCAACTCCCCCAAACTTTCCTTTTTGCTTGTTCTCAAGCAAACAAAGACAAATCCGAGAGAGAAGTTTAAAGGTGGGAGCTCAATATCCAAGATTGTTAACAATAATGATCAACTCAATATCCTAGTTCTTAATTCTAGAATGCATGTGAATACTTCCTACTCCAAAAGAGTTAGCCCTGCCCATCTCAACATTCAAGTGCACTAAGGATTCAATCAAAATAAGCCTCCCTATCAAACCAACTATTTAACATTAATTAAGCGTGAAACCGTGAATCCTGACATTGCAAGGTAAATAAATTCATTTGGCTTAGGCACTAGGTTTTGAGATAAAAATGATCTCAATTCATCTGGTTTTTGCATTCAAGTAAGGGTAACACTCAAGAAAGATTGAACCACATGCATAATGCTAAAGGTAAGAAACAAGTGATGCATACAAGCATAGATTTTCATCTACCCGAAATGCTATCAATGATTCTATACCCCTCTCATTCATTTTTTTAGCTCAGTCGACCCTCTACAATCTACCCTTTTTCCCAAGGCTATTTGTGCCCTGCTAAACCTTTTGAATTTCAAACACATTTTCTCCTTTTCAAAGCTCTAAGGGGAACTTCTTCAACTTATCATTTCGGTGAATGGAGTAGTCTATTCTTATCATCTTTTCTCTTCTTTGATCTCTAGGCGGCCTTATATATTTTTTTTTCTTTGGCCCTTTTTGGCTCTTTTGATTTCTTAAGACCACCTAGCATTTTTTATTTACTTAGAGCTATTCCTTTTAAAACTCAAGACTCTCCATTTCAAACAATTATTCCCCTTATTTTCCACCAAGCCCTTTATTCAACACCACTTTCTTTTTACACTTTTCCACCAAAGATCAAATAGTACCACTGCCAATCAAACCCCTAAATCCTAAGCTTAAAGCAAGCCCCAAAATGCAAGGCTAGAATCTACATGAAAACCTATACTTTTCGTCCCAAACCTAACATTTTATGCTAGGTTCAATCGAAATAAAGGCCTCACAATATGATCACACAAGAACAATTGGCTTCAAAGGAGGTTGGTTTATGGTAGGGGTGCTACTTGAGCTAGAAAAAGGGTGGCAAAGTGGATAAGAAAGCTCAAGTATTTTAAATCTATGAATTTACTTTCAATGCAAGCATGATAATTATATGTCAAAATTCGGTTTAAGTGAGTAGAGTTGGCTATCAATTTCAAGGCTATATTTTAACCAAAAACTAGTGACAAATGTGGTGGTCCAAGCATGGTTCTACCTTACTTTCAGATTTATTCACTAGGGTATTGAATTGATCACAAAAGTTAAAAATCCACAAGGATAGGCTCATCATTGCTTCCAATGCATATGAATGCAATCCTAAATGATAAAAATTCTAGAAATAATCCTAAAATATTCTACAATGTAAATGCAAGCTATATGAATTTTTTTTGAAATTTTTGAAATTTTTGAAATTTTTCTGATTTTTTTGTATTTTTCTATGCAATTAGATGGAATACATGAAGACTCAAAGATGCCAACACAAAATAAGATCCAAATAAAACATGTCAAAGCACACATTCTCCTCCCAAACTTGAATGACAACGTCTCGGTGTCAAACAAGTCCAAGAGGAGACCAAAATCCAAAGCAAAAATAAAAAGATGCATGGTATTTACAATGGTTGTCGTTTTGGTACCTCAGAGCTAGGCGTGGCCGGAGCTTGAGGTTGCTCCGGTCCTCCTGCTCTTTCTAGGAGTGTCGTGGAGAACTCCCTTGTCCTCGCTCCCGGTTGGACGCTCTTGTAGTGAAGGACGTCCAGCTTGATAATCTTGAGGTTCACGGATCGCTATGCCTCCGGTTGAGTGTCTTCCCAACGTCTCTCCCACTTGGTCAGCTTCGTCACTCAAGGTCATCTCAGAAGAACTTCTCCCTTGGAGAACCTTGACTTTCTTCACAAGCTTCTTGATCATCTTGCCTTGCCATTTGTTCACTTTGCGTTGAATCTCTACAACCGAGGCAAAGAACTTTTCTGCTTTTGTGCGCGGCTCATAGTCCAACTTGGGAAGTTCGAAGCTCGGTGGCATCTCAGCATCTGTAGGAGGAGACTCTGATGGTGTACGAGTGAGCTGAGGTGGGGGTACCGTGTCTCCAAGAGGTGCAAAGCACTCCTCGTCAGTCGGCAAGAACTCGATAGTACCTATGCTTTGTAGGTGCGTTTCTTGTGGATTGGGTAGGATGCAAACCTTCTTCTCGTGATTATGGTTGTAGAATAGGTAGGCATAATACCCGGGAGCTGGAAAAGATCCCAAGGAGTCTGTGTTGCTCATATAGGTTGATCCATGTAAGCACGCTCCACGCAAGGTTCGAAATCAGCTAAGGGCACTCCAGCTTGTGTGAACAACGGTGTGAGGAACCCTCCAATCAGTGCAGAGCTCGCTTTGCACCTCATTGCCCAAGCCCTGTACTTGACCAAGGACGAGGCTAATATGCAGCCATAGTTGACGTTGCCCCAAGTTCATCCTCCATTGGATTCTCGTTCTCCTCACTATCGCACACAATATTCTTCACTCCTTGGAAAAGGAAGCACAACTCATTCTTGGTGGCTGTTGGGGATGTGGATCTTCCACTGAACGTGTTGGCAAGCAGCTTGAGGGTGTATCTCAGCACAGGGTTCCTCACCCTCTTGATCTTGGCGGTGTTGTGCTTGTAATCCCCATCGCTTACCAAGTCCCAAAGGGTATTTTCCGACTTGAGCCGTGGGAAATCCATGAGTGTGGCTTCAGCCTTGAGACCATATGCTTGGCAAAGTTCAGGGACGAAGAGGTGGTAAGCTTGCCTCCTTATCTTGAATGTGACTTGCCCCTCGGATGGAGTTGGGATACTCGGATTTTCATATGTGAAATCCAAGGTGGAAAGGAAGTGAAGCGTGGCTTCGGGGTAGGTTGGACAGTCCATTCTTGATAGGCAAGCTAGACCCATATCCATGAGCAGCTGATCAAATTCTTCCAAAAAACTCAGCTTTTGCAAGAGATCCCTACATGCAAATTTTGTAGATTCAAACCGCAACCTTTCTAACCGCTTCCTTGCGTTTTTCTCCTCCTTACTCCACTTAACCCTCTCTTCTACCACTTGTTGAGTGTCCTCTTGAGCTGCTAAATTTTTGCTTCTCTTCCTTGGCGTCATGGTGCCTGAAATTCAAATCCTTAGAGGAAAAATGAGTATAGGCGGCGCTTAAGAGAGGAAAAATATGCTCAAGAGATAAAGTCTTTAAACTCTAATGCATAAAAGCCCTAGATTTTGAGGGGTTTTTCTAAAATATATCAATAAATAGAAGAAAGAAATCTCTTGAGATATAGCTAAACCAAGAAAATTTTCCTAATACTTAGATATTTCTAAAAATTCATCCTAATCCCCAGTCAAATAGTATCCAAATAATCAAAGAAAAAGGAAATTTTGAAAAACAGAATTTTAATTTCAAAATTTCGAAATACCTTTGATAAACGATGGAAATTAGATGCCATCTTCTTAAAAGCAAAAACTCGAACTCTCTCTCTCTATCTTTCTAAAAATCGGTTTTCATGAAAATGAGAAGAGAGTGTGCAAGCAAGTTTTTATAAAGGAAGAAGGATTTTGGATGTATGCATGCAAGTGGGTGTTTTTTTGGAAAATGTGGTCAAGGCACGTTTTTCATAGTCAAAGATGCTTGCCTTGACCACAATTCAAATTCAAAATGAGAGGGAAGGAGAAAGAGGAGGGAAAATTTTGAACCAACCTTGGCATGAGATCGAGTCAAATTGGTCGATCTTGACCTCGATCTCATGCCCAGAATATCTGTGATCGAGTGGCTTGCTCGATCGGAGGCACGATCAAAATAAAATCGAGCCTTAGATCGAGCCTCCTCTCCATTCCAAAATTCCTCGCGGCTGGGAATTCACCCTTAGACCGAGCTTCTAGGTGGATTGTGAGGTCGTTTGCACAAGATCGAGTGAATTGATCGATCGTCTCATCGATCTCTATATAGAGATCGAGAAATTTAATCGATCTTGGTGCCGATCTAAGCTCGTCGATCAAGTGTTTCCAGTCGATTCACACCCCGTTTGTATTTCAAGTTAAACGTGTGGGTGGGTCATCCTCTCGCAATCGACTGATTCACTCGATCGGCATACCCGATCTCGTCTAGATCGAGTGACTTGGTCGATCGTCTCATCGATCTCTTTCTAGAGATCAAGAAATCTAATCGATCTGTCACTCGATCTGCTGCCTCTGTTCGCTCTTCGTCGCCTTTGGTAAATCCAAGATCATGATCTCTGGGCTCCAATTCCTGATACCCGCACACTTAAACTAAAAAGCATAAAAATGAAACAGAAATAAATCAAAAAAAATTTACAGTGATAGTCATGGGAATGCCTCCCAAGTGCGCTTGGTTAACGTCGTCTAGCTCGACTTTACTTGATTAGGCTAGTGGGGGATCTTGGATAAGCAATGTGGTGCTCTCCTTGCTGCAATCACTTGCCATGTAGGGCTTGACCCTATGCCCATTCACTGTGAAACTTTCTCAACCCGTACCAATCAAAGTCACTTCCCCGTACAGTAGCACTTCTTTAATCTCAAACGGTCCACACTTGAGCTTCCCGGGGAACAACTTCCACCGTGAGTTGTAGAGCAAAACCAGGCTTCTCTCCTTGAGTTCCTTAAGGACCAGCTTCTTGTCATGAAAGGCCTTGGTTCTTTCCTTGTAGATCTTGGCACTTTCATACGCATCTAACCTCAACTCATCGAGCTCATGAAGTTGCACCATCCCCTTCTCTTGTGCCATCTTGAGTGTGTAGTTCATCTGCTTCACAGCCCAAAGAGCTTTGTGCTTTAATTTCACAGGGAGGTGATAAGATTTCCCATAGAGTAAGTTGAAAGGTGTGGTATCAATGGGAGTCTTCTAAGCCATCCTATAAGCCCAAAAAGCTTCATCAAGCTTGTTCACCCAATCTTTCCTACTCACACCCGCGGTCTTCTCTAGGATGTTTTTGATTTGCCGATTCGAAACCTCCACTTGGCCACTGGTTTGAGGGTGGTAAGGTATGGCTACTTTGTGTTTAACTCCATGCTTCCTCAAAAGACTCTCAAACACCTTGTTGATAAAGTGGCTTCCTCCATCACTAATCACCACCTTAGGAACCCCAAACCGTGGAAAAATGGTTGACTTGAAGATCTTGATTACCAACCTTGAATCATTGGTTGGTGATGCTATGGCTTCCACCCACTTAGACACATAGTCTACTGCTACAAGGATATACTTGTTGCCATATGATTATGGAAATGGCCCCATAAAGTCAATCCCCCAAGCGTCAAAGACCTCCACCTCAAAGATAGGCACTTGCGGCATCTCGTTTCTCTTGGTTATGTTCCCGGCTCTTTGGCAAGCCTCACACGTTTTTATGAACTCATGGGCATCTTTGAAGAGTGTGGGCCACCAAAATCCGGCTTGGAGAACCTTCATGGCCGTCTTGAAAGATGCAAAATGCCCACCGTACGTCATACCGTGACAATGAAGAAGAATGTCCCTTGCTTCTTCTCTTGTGACGCATCTTCTGTACAAGCTGTCCACGCATCTCTTGTAGAGGTAAGGATCATCCCAGAAGTAGTGGGAGATGTCCCACATAAACATCTTCCTGTGGTAATGATCAAAGTGGGAAGGTTCTTCTCCACAAGCTAAGTAGTTGACGATATCCGCGTACCAAGGGAGATTGTCTTCCCTTAGGCTCAAAACTTCTTCAAACTTCTCCTCTAGCCTCACACATACCTTGGTGTTGACCAACATTAGCTGCTCCTCAGGGGTTGAATCATCCATTGGTAAGACATCTTCCACTCACATCCTTGAAAGATGATCTGCTACGCCGTTCTATATACCTTTCTTATCCTTGATCTCCATGTCGAACTCTTGCAAGAGAAGGATCCATCTTAGGAGTCTCGGCTTGGTGTCTTTCTTGGAGTATATGTACCTCAAGGCAGCATGGTCAATGTACACAATGACCTTAGATCCCACTAAATAAGACCTAAACTTCTCAAAAGCAAAAACCACGGCTAGAAGTTCCTTCTCGGTGGTTGCATACTTCACTTGCGTGTCATCCAAGGTACGGCTTGCATAATAGATCACATGAAGCTTCTTGTCCTTCCTATGACCCAAGACAGCACCCACAGCATAGTCACTCGCATCACACATAATCTCAAAGGGCAAATCTCAATCCGGAGCTTGCACTATAGGCGCGGTGACTAAGGCTTCCTTGATGGTCTTAAAGGCTTGAAGGCATTCTTCATCAAAGATGAACTCGGTTTCCTTGCACAGCAGCCTTGTAAGAGGGCGTGCTATCTTGGAGAAATCCTTGATAAACCTCCTATTAAAGCCTGCATGCCCCAAGAAACTCCTAATCCCCTTGACGTTTACCGGAGGCGCTAAGCTTGTCATAACCTCTATCTTGGCTTTGTCAACCTCAATACCCTTCTGAGAAATTTTGTGCCCAAGCACAATGCCTTCCCTCACCATTAAATGACACTTTTCCCAGTTAAGCACCAAGTTTGTCTCCTCACAACGCTTGAAAACTCAGCAAAGATTTGACAAACAAGCACCAAAAGAGCAACCATACACAGAAAAGTCGTCCATGAAAACCTCTACCATTTCCTATAGAAGGTCAGAGAAAATAGACATCATAAACCTTTGGAAGGGTGCTGGTGCATTACATAACCCAAATGGCATCCTTCGATATGCAAAGGTACCATAAGGGCATGTGAATGTGGTCTTCTATTGGTCATTAGGGTGAATGGGTATTTGAAAGAACCCACTATATTCATCTAAGAAACAATAGAATGGGTGATTAGCTAGTCTTTCAAGCATTTGGTCAATAAAAGGTAAGGGGAAATGATCCTTTCTTGTGGCTTTATTAAGTTTTCGATAATCTATACACATTCTATGACCCGTGACGGTCATAGATGGTATTAGTTCATCATTTTCATTCCTTATAACCGTGATACCACCCTTTTTTAGGCACCACATGAACCGGTGAGATCATGTGCTGTCACTTATAGGTGATATACTCATATATTTCTCATATTTAGCTTGCATTTAAAATAGGTTTTTCATGCATACATCATTCATAATAGACTATTTTGCATCATTTGTACCATTTTAAGTCCTAGAACACTTTGCATTAGCATTTGCATGGTTTCTTGAATATTTGCATCTTTTTCAGGCTGTTTTGAGTACTTGAAGCTGTGATGGATGTTGAGCATTAACAAGAAGATGAAAGAAGAACATAAGAGTTGGCAGGAGTCAAAAAGAAAACTTGGACAAAAGAAAAGGAGCCAAGATCGACTGGTAGATCGACAAAGGCCAGTCGATTCAAGCAAGATCGAGAGGAAGATCGAGCTAAATGAGTCGATCAAGGTGTGATCGACTGGACGATCGTGCAAAATGAGTCGATCAAGGAGTGATCGACTAGACAATCGACCAACTGACTCGATCCATGGCCGATCGAGTGACCGATCGACCCAACCACGCGGACAATAAGGAAGCTGAGTCATAAAAGTTTTTATGCTTTAAGTAAGTGGGATTATAAAGGTCCCTTGTCTCTTGCCCCTTGTCTCTTGCCCCTTAACCCCTCTTTTAAGGCCAAGAGCCATATTTAAAACTCTATATAAGGGGTGTTTATGTGCTTGTAAAAATCATTCAGTTTTTCATTGAGTTTTTCATTAAGCTTTCAATCAAAGTCTTTATATTCTCTCTTATAAATCTCCTTAAGTGTTCTTGTAAGTTTTCCTTTGTTCTTGAGTTTTATAGTTCTTCTTATTTAGTTCTTTAAAAACTCGCATTATATATATATATTTCATATTTAAGTTATTCTAAAGTCAAATTTTTCTTCTTAATTCTTGTTTAAATCTTTTGTTAAAATCCTTATTCTTATTATAGATAGCAAGTGTTTAAATTATTTTAAAGTCAAATCTTTCTTCTTAGTTTTTATTTAGATCTTTGTGAAAATTCTTGTATTTTATTATATTCCAAAAGTATTTAAATGAATTTCAGTCCTTCTTATAAACCCCATTGATCATGTTCCTTAACTCTAAACTTATGTTTAAAAGAGGTAAGAACATGATTTGTGAGTAAATCGCCTAAGATTTGAGGTTGGGATGATTAAGGAGATTGGAGTCTAGAACTTTGGTTTGTTTTTATCATGTACTTCATTTTAATTCTCTTCTTGGATTTGAGGGTTTTAAGGTCTAGAGATTCTCCATGGAGATCTCTTTAATCTAGGGGTTTTCTTATCCTAACAAGACTTAGGAAACCCCTTAAAACCAAATCCAAGAGACTAGCTCATCCTTTCCCACACATCATGGATGCTTAGGGAGCTAGTTAAACCATTTTTTAAGATCCATTCTTAATGTTCTTCACCTTTTCTTTCCACCACACATCATGGGTTAGGAGGAAAAGGTGAGGAAAGGATTTACACCACACATCATGGATAAATCTAAATTGGTTTCTTAAGGTTTAGAGAAATAACTAAAAGAGTTAAAATTTATGTTTTTTAAAACCCAAGTTCGAATCTTCAACCTCCTTAAGCATGATTCCCAACCTAGAATCTGTTTTTAATATTTTACAACCAAAAACCATTTTCCTCTAGTTTTGTGTTTATTTATCTTGATTAAATTTCCATTAAATAATTTAATTATGCAATATAGTTTTATAAATTTGTAAAATTGTGTTTTTATTATTTTAGAAATTTCTTAGAATCTTGTTTTATTATCTGTTGTTGGTTTGGTAATTGTTTGAATTTTAGAAATAGTTTTTCTTATTAACTTGCTACTCACCATCAAATCTGTATAATTAATCCGGTTTAGAATTAAATTTTATTAAATTAGTAGATCGGTTGTTCTATTATTTAAAAGTCATCTAGTACTTGTATAACCCTTTTGTGGAATTTGTAAAATAGTTTTCGTGTCTGTTTACAAACCGCAGGTAATTGTTTTAGAATTGTTCACCGATTAAACTCGAATTTTGCTTAGCTTCATCAATCTCTTGTATTTTTAATATCTTTCTCCCCAAGGTTGGATTGACATCCTCAAGTATTACAATGACATGACTATGCTTAGGATTTGATAATCATGACAAAAATCTAGTTATCAATAGGGTATATCACGTTAGCCTCTAAGAGTTTTAGGATTTCCTTTTTGACAACCTCTTTCAAGTTCGGGTTTAAACATCTTTGATGTTCAATTGATGATGTGTTTTCATCTTCCAAATGAATCCTGTGAGTACAAAGCATAGGAAAAATGCCCTTGATATCTCCTAAGGAGTACCCAATGGCTCTCCTATACTTTCTCAACTCCTTAAGGAGCGAGTTCAACTCATCATCATTGTGGTTGTCATTTACAATTACCGGATAGGTTTCATTAGGTCCTAAGAAAGCGTACCTTAGCCCAATGGGAAGCTGCTTGAGGTCCACCTTTGGGGCTAGCAGCTTGCTCCAGTCCTCCTCTGGACTCTTGTTGAGGTTGCAGTCCTCAGTCGCCTCCCTTGAACCCGTGTCATGCACCTTCAAGCTGCCTTCTTCAACCGTTCCTACCGCAGCTATCGAGTCAATCCATCGATCCTCTTGTCGATCTAGTTCGGATCGAGTACTCTCACGCGATTGACTTGGTCGATCAAAATTGGATCAAGTGTTAGATCGATTCATCTGATCGATCTCCAGGTCGATCTCTAGGCATTGGCCTTTATCTTCTTCCACAACCTTGCGAGAATCAAGGATGCGTACATACTCGTGGGTTTGTTCATACAGGAAACCATACTCCCCACACTCCTTTGTCAGAGCCAGCTGTAGATGATCCTCTTGACCCAATTCCTCCAACAGCTCATTAGCTAATGCATCTAAAGCTTCTATGTAGAACACTTGTCCGCCAATCGTTGGTTTTTTCAACACTTCTTTGATGTCAAAGTTCAACTTGATGTCCTTGCCCAAGTGCAGAGAAATCTTGCCATTCTTCACGTCAATGATGGCACCGGCAGTTGCTAGAAAGGGTCTACCAAGGATTAGAGGGTCTCTTGGTTCCTCAACCAAGGTACCATTTGATAAACAAGTTTTTCACGTTGTTTAGCAAACCAAAAGCATGCTCATGTCATTGCAATACTCAAGGGTCAATCCAACTTGGGTGGTTTGAAAGGTACTAAGAATGCAAAAGCTTAAGTAAATCTAAGTTGAAATCCAGAATATTTGGGGATGAAATCTTTAAAAACTAGATGCAGCTACTAAAATGTTATGAAACGTATTTTAAAATCCCTACTGGGATGTAAACTGACTAGCAGAAGGCTTCGAGGAATTTAAAATGCAAGGCTATTAATTTTATAAATTCTAAATCTAAAACCGGATAAACAAGGCAATTTCTAAAATTTTACAAACCAGTGAAAAGATTTTTAAAACCTAGAAATAAAATTCTAATGACTCCTACAAATTACCAAGGTGCGAAATATGATAATAGGGAATTTATAAAATACTAACAAGGCCAAGCACACAACTTTATGAGTGATATGTCTATATTTTGCATCATTTTAGCATCTATTTAGCATAAGTTTCTCATCATTTAGGAGTCTAATATAGCATCATATTGTTGCATTATATCATTTAGAGTCCTAGAGTGTTCTTGCATGGTTCTTTGCATATTTGGTTGGTTTGGAATCTTAATCAGGTGAGAAGGACACTAAGGAGGTGAGGATGGAGCTGGAGAATGATGCACACTACTTGGAGGGGCAAGAAGAATCAAAGAAGATGAAGGAAAGAATTTTTCGCGCTGGATCGATGAGCTGGATCGACGAGCTTCACCGAACCAGAATGTCAGGAGCTCGGATCGACGAGCTGGATCGACGAACTTCACCGAACCAGAATGTCAGGAGCTCGGATCGACGAGCTGGATCGACGAGCTTCACCGAACCAAAATACCAGGAGCTCAGATCGACGAGCTGGATCGACGAGCTTCACCGGACCAAAACCAAAACTTCAAGTAGAAGGAGCCGAGACCAAGACCTCGGATCGACGACATGGATCGACGTCGTCATC
>JAHZTW010000136.1:0-43754 GCA_020283515.1 Alliaria petiolata | reverse complement strand
TCTCCCTTAGGCTAGTGAGGTGAATGCAAGGCAATCGGATTGTAGCCTCCTTGAGCTTCTCCACATTGAACTTGTACCGGTAGCCATTTCCTTCCTTAACCAAGAAATGACCCTTAAGGAGGTAGGAGGAGTCTATAAACTCTCTCTCGGCTGATGGCTCGCCTAAAGTGATGCCCAATTCCTCAAGGATCAGTGTAATCATACCTCCAATGGCTATTGGGATTGAGCGGTCCTTCTTGCTAAATGCCCGAGCAAGGTAAGTCGCTGCATGAGCCAACCAAAGATGTACCATACCATTCCCCGTGGTATCCCCATTAATTAGGATGTTGTCATGACAGTAACGGATGATGTCCTTAAGCCCTTTAGCAAGCATCTCCCATTCTTCAGCAGTCACAACCACGGTTTCCTTCTTGGCAAAGAAGGTGTTAGCTAACACCTTGTGAGCATAGCGAATGGAGGGATGACGGATCATTCTGTTCCTCACTCTCCCGGCCTTGAAATCCCCATGGGCAACAAACTTCCATAGCTTTTCCAACTCGCTCTTCCTAACATTCAAGCGGGAACCCGGACCGGTACCCTCATCAAACCCAAGTACTTCGCTTACCTTCTTGAAACCCATCTTGTAGGACTTGTTGCGAACCCAGAACTTGATGAAACCGAAACCATCCCTTAATTTATCAATCCCAGCCGAGCTTGAAGTTTCCACCACCAAAGTAGAGAGGAATTGGCAAGTCTCCTCTTGGTAACTCGGGTGTGAGTTGTTGAACCACCTTGCGCATCCCATGTTCCGAAAGATCCTTTCTACATCATCCAAGAGACCTAGCTCTTCTAGCAGTTCATGATCCGGGTACTTAGTTCCCCTAAAAGGTCTCTCCATGAGGGCCTTGTATACCTCCGGGGGTGTTGGAGGAGTGGCCGCGGCTTTCTCAGCTTTCCTTGCTCTTGCTTTCTCCCTACTAATGTCCCTCTTTTGGGACAACTTCCTTATGACCGGTGGACTCTCCTCGGGATCCTTTTCTTCTACTTCCACGGGCCTCTTGCCTTGTCTCTTGCTAGCCTCACTCCTTGTTCTCCCCATTAGTACCTAATGGATTAATCTTGTAATCTAGGATAGATTATTTTATTCTCTCTTCTTATTAAGTGATTCCTAATGCCAAATAGCTAATCTTTGCTATTTTGGATCATAAGCATTTCATACACCCACCAAGTGTTTGATGAAATGCTTGAACCAACTTAATAAGAGATTTACATTTCTAGCCTAAGACATTAGATGTCTAGAGTGTTTATCATACNTTGGCAAACAACTTCTGCTCTCACAACTTCTCCATAACAATCCGCAAATGCTTCTCATGATCTTCCGGATTCTTCGAGTACACTAAGATGTCGTCTATGAAAATAATCACAAACTCGTCTAAGTATTCTCTGAACACGCCATTCATCAACTTCATGAATGCAGCTGGCGCATTCGTCAAACCAAACGGCATGACCACAAACTCGTAATGACCATACCTTATCCGAAAGGCAGTCTTCCGAACGTCCGGTTCATCTATCGGTATCTGATGGTATCCAGAAGCCAAATCAACCTTAGAGAACCAAGTAGCACCCCTAAGCTGATCCAACAACTCATCTATCCTTGGGAGTGGATACTTGTTCTTCACAGTAACACGGTTCAACCCTCGGTAATTGATGCAAAGCCGGAAGCTTCCATCCTTCTTCTTTACGAACAGAACAGGTGCGCCCCATGGTGAACTGCTTGGCCTTACAAATCCCATGTCTAGAAGATCGGCCAGTTGCTTCTTTAGTTCAGCCATCTCGGCCGGAGCCATACGGTATGGTGCCTTAGACACAGGAGCAGTTCCTGGCTCAAGTTCAATCGTGAACGGATCTGAACGAGCCGGTGGCATTCCCGACAAAGCTTTGAAAACATCCTCAAACTCTTGTACCACTGGAATGTCCCCTAACTCCGCGTCTGGTCCAACCTCAATTGAAGATATCGTCGCCAGATATGCTTCACAACCTTTCTCTAACATTTTCTCCGCTTGTATTGCCGACACAACCAAGCTACCAGAAGTCGGTCTCACTCCTTGGTAAACCAGAATTTGGCCATCCCTCTCGAACTCCACCCTGCCTCGGTGACAATCCAGATGCGGCTTATGCTTACCAAGCCAATCCATTCCGAGGATGACATCGTAAGCCTTCATCTCGCAAATCACTAAGTTCGCTGGCATATTGACCTCGCCAATCCAGACAGCAATGTTGCGAACAGTCCCTAGTGAGAACATCACTTGGCCTCCAGCCGCCCTCACTAGTCCAAACTCTTCCCCGGGTTCCTTCTGGAATCCTCCTTTCCCAATCATCCCTGGGTTAACAAAACAATGACTCGCTCCGGAGTCGAACAGAACATGGGTTTCCACCTCACCCATTAGTAAGGTCCCTACACATTCAATCCTTAGAATGCTAAGACACTTAACGGAACACACAGACACAAACAACTCAGAAAAACATAAGTACTAAAACTTACCAGTGATCGGTCGAGAAGTGGTCGGATCTCCAGTTCCATCCACTGTCGCTGCATACACCCTTGGCATGATGGCCTGCCTCTTAGTCGGTGGCGCCAGTACATCCCCTGCACGCTTAGGCTGAGTGGCCGCCTGCCCAATAGTTTCTGACCTCGGACAATCACGCTTGTAATGGCCAGGCTCTCCGCAGCCGAAACATACCACAGACGTGCTAACTCCATCTGACACTCTCACCAACCTCGAGTCTGGCTTAGGACAATCATGAACCCTATGCTCCAAGCTACCACAACGGTGACAAGCTCCCGATGCACGCCTACACACGCCAACATGCACCTTTCCGCAAGATCCACAAACGCTGCGGCTTCCACTCGACTTAGCCGGAACATGCTTCCCAAACTTGCGGTTCTGTCCTCCAGACACTTGACCACTCCTGGCCACGGTACCAGCCTTAGACAAAGCCTCTTCGGCTTGTCCAGACTCTAACAAAGCCGCTTTCTCAACAAGCTCCGTGACCGTCGCATAGTCACGCACCAGACAACCATTACGCAGCTCGACCCTTAGTCCGCTCATGAACCTTCGGATCAGCTTCTCCTCAGTATCGTAGTCACGTCCCACGTACTTGCGCAACAGGTTGAACTCAGTCTCATACTGCCGAACCGTCTTGGTCCCTTGGCGCAGATACAGAAACTCAGCCTCCAGCTGATTGTAAGCCTCCTGCGGGAAGTACTTACTCAGGAACATCGCAGAAAACGTCTCATACGAACAGTTCGGATTCGCCAAACGTCTCGATGCTCCTTTCCACCAGGTATGCGCAGTACCCTCCAGGTAATGCACAGCTATGTCCCGCTTGTACTCTTCAGGACATCGGATAGACTCGAAGTTCCTCTCAAGCCTCATCCTCCACTCATCCGCCTCAATAGGCGCAGTTCCTCCAGCAAAGAACTTGGTTCCCAACCTCGCCATATGATCCAGAACTTTGAGGTAAGACGGGATCGCCACGACTTGACCCGCTTCCTCCACAGCCACGTTCCCAACATTCGGATCCACCACTTGTGGTGCCACAGCCGGTACCACTCCCGGTACAGGCGCAACCACTTCTGGTGCCACGGCCGGTACCACTCCAGGTACAGGCGCAACCACCGGTAAACGCTCCAACACTTGAGCTAGCAATCCCAGCACAGCCTCCAGTCTGTCTGGAACAGCACCCGCAGCATTCCCAGCCACGTTTCCAGCTCCAACCGCAGCCACATTCGCAGCAGCCGCGTTTGCAGCAGCAGCAGCCGCAGCATTCGCAGCCGCAGCCTCGGCCGCCGCAGCAGCCTCAAACTCATGCTGGTTCCCAACCGCATTCTCAGTTCCAGAACTCCCCGAGTTCACAGCACCATTCAACCTTGCAGCCCTAGTCCTTCTCGGAGCCATCTGCAAGTCAAACCAGAACCGGTTAGCCCAAAGCTAACACCAGACAAGAGTTCCAAACTCCACAGAAACAACAGACCGCGAGACTCGGCAGTGAAAGGTGGATATTTCTAACCCCAACTATGCAAATGAACCATCCTAGAATCAACCATGCTCTGATACCAACTGTGGCGACCCAACCTGATAATCCTAACCAGGCCGGCCGTCCCGAGTCTAACTCTAACCAGATTCCATACTTAGCATATTTTTCAGATTTTTCTTAAACTTAACAACGCATTCGATTCATAAAAATCCCATTCTTATTGCATAATTATTCCAATCCAGATATAACAAAGGTTCATAAAACATAAACTAACTTAGCCAAATTCGTTCTAAGTCATAACAGAAATGCAAAGCCAAATATCCAGAAAAACTCATGATAAATAAACCCCCAAACCCAGTCCTAATCCACTTCTTTCTTCACTGCCTTCAAGTCCGCCTTCAAGACTAAACGTCCCGGATAACATCCTTACCTGCACACTCAACACATAAGAGAGGCATAAGCATTATCACAAATGCTTAGTGAGTACGATCATCCCGTACCACCAGCCAATATCAGAAAACGCAATCATACATCAGTTATTCAATTCACATTAACTACTTAGCAAGTAAGCACAGAATCAACAGAATCACGGTTCTATGATCATCTCAACTACTTGTGAATTTCCTCACGGCCTCGGTTCTACTCAAGCGAGAATCACACATCCCCTTGAGCTAGCAACTCGATCCGAACATTCACACAGCTAGTTAGACACCACGTATAAACCACGGTATCCAATACCTTTCCCAATCACAGAAACACATTGACCTTGCTAAGTAAACACTAACTTACACAAGCAATCAATGAAAACCAGACAACCTAGCAATCCTACGGTTCCAGACATTAACTACAGTCACGCACTCACCTCAGAAACGTTTCTCTCGGTAGAAACTCGGTGATTACTCGGACAGAAACAGAATTACTCGGACTTCTCTCGCGAGATCCAATCTCCTCACGGTTAACTCACAAACCGCTCACTTTCCCTCGAGCAACAATCTGTTTTCCCTCGGAAACAGACCAAAACATGAGGATTAACTCAATGTTACTCGGCAGAATCTTAATAAAAATCGTGATCTCTCATCACTTACCGAAATCTCTCGGACAGACTCTCCTTCTCTCAGGTACCGCTCGATCCGATCGAACAACCCTCGCGCAATCTCTCGGATTCCTCGGAAAACTCACGCCTACAACAGAATACTCGATTATCTCTCGGTGATAATCGATCCAGAACAGAAATTACTCGGCGAGAAAACGGATTACCTTGATTATCTCTCGGATGCTTCGCGATCCGATCGAGAAATCTCTCAGCCGAATGCACTTCCCTCGGCAAATCGATCCTCCCAGTTCGTTTCTCTCGAACGAAAACCCCAGAAACTCGACGGACAACGATTTCTCTCGAAGAACTCGGATTTCTCTCTGCGGCTCGGACTTTCTCTCGGTGAAAATCGCCTCAAGGGTTTGCTCTCGGGATAAAACGTGATTCTCTCACGCGGCCACGAGAGAAACCCATATTTATAGAGAGAAAACCCTAGCTTGACCGTCTAAACCGACTTATCTCACGCGGTTCACTTTCTCTCCCGGTCCGATTTAAGTTCTCACGGCCAAACCGGCCAAACCTTCCTTTTTCTCTCGGCCAGACTTAAACCGCTCGGCCTTTCACGGGATAAAACACTTTTCACTCGGGATAAACTGATTTCCCTCGAGTTAAATCACGGCCCACGGCCTAATACCTTTGTCTCTCGACACTTAGACCAATTTTCATAACTTTTACTTGGTTCGACCACAGTACGGTACTTAACCTCACGGACGTACCACGGTTTGGTACCACAGACATACCACAGACGTACCACAGACGTACCACAGACGTACCACTGTACACCACACATATTCACAGAAACGGACGAACCTCCACTATACCAGGACATATACACAACGGTCATCCCATGACCCGCACGACCGTACTTAGGATTTCTGGTCGCGGATGCTACAAATATGGTCAGGTCCGTTCACGATCAAGGAAGTATTGTCGTATGGAGCTGTGACACTTGTCGGAAAGGAAGGAGAGGATTACACAGTAAACGGGCATAGACTCAAGCCGTATTTAGCAAGCGAGAAATACCAGATTTGGGAGGCAACCGCGGTTCGTCTCCGAGACCCCAACACGGCCTAACGGCTTGGAAAAGTCAAGCTATGAGACTTTAAACAAGCGCTTTTGGAAGGCACCCCAAGCTTATCCTTTTATCCTATTTGTTGTTTTTCTTTTTACTTTTCATTCTCAAGAATATTTATAAGTGGAATCGATGACTTAGACATAAATGCGCAGGATATCGGGGAGCCATAACGGGAAGAAACTGAAGGATTGGTCATTACATAAGTGGAATCCGTGTACAAGCCAGTCGGAAAGACATACCGTCGGATATAGGGTCATGATAACGGTCTAAGGCCGTTATAGAAATTCATTTTGGCCTGTACTAACGGATGCACCCCGTAATGATAATCCCGATACAATCGCAACCATCTGCAACTCACTGTATCAGGTGATATCGGACTCCTCCAATGGTCACAGACCGATGTGACCAAAGGTACTACTCCAGAACCATTATGCATAAGCATTTTTCCTTTTCATTTTTGCTTTTAGCATGAATTTTTTACATTCTCTTAGGACTGTATTCTTCCTTCCATTTATCACATAGGGACTGTGTGATTTAAGTTCGGGGGAGTACGTAGTACATGCATTCACATAGATTAGACAACATGGATTCATCAAATTGCATAGAAAAACACACAAAAAATTGAAAAATTGAAAAATTTTTAAAAATTATCCCACAAAAAGATTCATGTAGTTGCATTTCCATTCTAGGATTGAATCTAGATGCATTCATTTAGGATTCATAAGCATTCGCATAAGGTTTTAAGTATGGTGAATCCTTGGAAATAACCATTTTTAAGTCATGAATTCAATGCCTTGGTTCTTGTTTGTTTGATGCATTTTGAGTTAGACTAAGCTTAAGGCAGCACCACATTTAGAATTCGTCTTGTGAAATTCGGTTTTAGTTTGATGCATTGTGATTTGAACCATTTCCCTAATTAACTTGAGCCGTTAAACTGAAAATTTAATTATCTTGTTCATATTTGTCAATTAACTCATAGCTTCACTTGGACTTATCTTTCCCTTTTCACCACTCTTCTGCTAGTCCAAGTACCAGACTACACCCGAAAACCTAAACCTTTGTTTTAAACCATAGACACTTTTGTGAGAGCATGTGAGGCCTTTGCACCATTTTCGAATCTTCTTAGGCAAAAAGTGTTGGGTTTAGGCCGACAAGATGGGGTTATCAACATAAGGTGTTCCAAGAATCAATCTTTGATGTCAATCAATAACATAATATGCTACTCCCTTGGCTTTGAACTCAATGGCTACACTAATCCACTTTCATGGCACTAATCCCTTCATTAATCATCCTAATCAAGATCAAACTTTCATTTGTGAAAAAGAAACTAACAAGCATTATGAAACAGCTCTAAATTGCTAATAAACACCCTAGACAATCACTTTCATGAGTTAGGAATGTAAATCCCTTGTTTAGTTGGTTGGGGAATTTCATCAACCACCTTGTGGGTGGGAAATTCCCTAAGGCCTAGTTTTAGCTTGATCATGGCTAAACTAGCATTTAGAGCACTAAACAAGGAGGGATATGAGAAGATCTAATCTTAGACATCAAGATTAACCCTTAAAACACCCTAGATCTAACCCATCCTTAGACCCTAATGAAACTACTCACTAATCATGATTAACCCCTCAAATCCTATGAAAGAAGTGAAGATAAACATGATTTGAGAGATCGAAGATGGAAGATTAAAAGAGATAAGTACTAATTTGCATAGACTTTAAATAAATGTCTTACAAAATCACTTAGAAACCAAAAGGAAAGGTTTTCTAAGCAAGAACAAAAGATTAAAAAGATGCTTATGAAAAATTAGGTCATTTCCTATTTATAGTGAACAGTGGACGAACCGGGTCAACCCGGAACAAACCGGGTATTGGCCCGGTTTTAGGCGAAAATCGGGCAGCGTATCGAGCTTGCTAGGTCGACATGCAACTCGATACGCAGCTAAAGGTTTTCTTCAAGGGGTGTGTCGAGCTTGGTAGCTTTACACAGATGCCCGATACGCCAGCTTCGATCTTCGGTTGAGGTGTGTATCGACCTTGGCAGTCCGACACAGATGCCCGATACACTTCTTCCAGAACTCAGGGTGGCCTTTGTATCAACCTTAGTAGTCTGATACAAACATCCGATATGCGCACTCCAATCTCTTTGTCGGGCCGTATCGTCCTTGGTAGGTCGACACCTAGGTCGACACCAAGGTCGACACTCTTCTAAAGATCGTCTGCTTCACGTTTGGCTCCCTTCTCTTCTTACTCCTTGTCACCCAACTCTCCATGGGGGTCATCCAAGCCTCCAAGGTACCTAATTAAGACTCAATACGAACAATATGAACAACCTAAGCTAAAACTTGCTAAACTCTAATATGCATGCAATTTGGTCTAAAAGTAACTAAATGAAGTGCATAAGTAGATGCAAAGCTATCTAAAATGGGTGCCAAAATATGCTAATTTATGAGTATATTAGCAGCATCATAATTACACAAGATGAGCTTTTTTAAAACAACAAATTAATTTTATAAAAACGTAGAGCTTAGTGTGTAGGTAAATAGAGGAAGTCATGGAGTGCTTTCTTAGCAATGAAGTGACCTAAAACATTTGTTGATTGTGAATAAAGATAAAAGAAATATAGAGAAGAGTAAAAGCGAGAGAGATGATATCGAAGAGAATTCCATTCCTTTGTTGGATCCTGTGTGACATTGGCTCGGATGAGATCCTGAGCATTTGACTTGATGCAAACCAAAGTGATATCCAATAATATGGCGTGAATTAGAGCCGAGCGAATTGACAATGCTTCCTTCATTAATGGAGAAGACACATGCTTATGCAGAATTATCACTACTGAGTTTGTGTTGTGAAGGATAGCTGAAGCACCAACCGAGGCTTGCATCATTGGTGATGGGATCCAAAGCAGCATCATAATTACACAAGATGAGCTTTTTATAAAACAACAAATTAATTTCATAAAAACGTAGAGCTGAGTGTGTAGATAAATAGAGGAAGTCACATAGTGCTTTCTTAGCAATGGAGTGACCTAAAACATTTGTTTATTGTGAATAAAGATAAAAGAGATAGAGGGAAGAGTAAAAGCGGGAGAGAGGATATCAAAGAAAATTTCATTTCTTTGTTAGATCCCGTTTGACATTGGCTCAGATGAGACCATTAGCATTTGACTTGATGCACACCGAAGTGATGTCCAATAATATGGCGTGAATTAGAGCCAGGCGAATTGCCAATTTTTACGCCATTAATGGAGAAGACATATATGCTTATGCATAGTTACCACTCCTGAGTCTGTGTTGTGAAGTATAGTTTAAGCACCAACTCAGGCCTGCAACTTTGGTGATGGGGTCCCAAGCAGCATCATAATTACACAAGATGATTTTTTTTAAACAACAAATTAATTTCATAAAAACGTAGAGATTAGTGTGTAGGTAAATAAAGGAAGTCACAGATTGTTTTCTTACCAATCAAGCGAGCTAAAACATTTGTTGATCTTGGATTAAAGACAAAATGGATAGATAAGCGTTAAATTGATAGAGTGGATTTCGAAGAGAATTCCATTCCTTTGTTGGATCCCGTGTGACATAGGCTCAGATGAGATCCTGAGCATTTGACTTGATGCAACCCGAAGTGATGTCCAATAATATGGTGGGAAGGAGAGCCGAGCGAATTGCCAATGCTTCCTCCATTAATGGAGAAGACACATATGCTTATGAAGAGTTACCACTACTGAGTCTGTGTTGTGAAGGATAGCTGAAGCACCAACCGAGGCCTGCAGCATTGGTGATGGGTCCCAAGCAGCATCATAATTACACAAGATGAGCTTTTTTAAAAAATAACAAATTAATTTCATAAAAACGTAGAGCTAATGTGTAGGTAAATAGAGGAAGTCAAGGATTGCTTTCTTAGAAGTCAAGTGAGCTAAAACACTTGTTTATCTTGGAATAAAGACAAAATAGATAGAGAAGAGTCAAATCGAGAGAGTGGATATCGAAGAGAATTCCAATCCTTTGTTGGATCCCGTGTGACATAGGCTCAAATGAGATCCTAAGCATTTGACTTGATGCAAACCGAAGTGATGTCCAATAATTTGACATGAAGGAGAGCCGAGCGAATTGCCAATGCTTCCTCCATTAATGGAGAAGGCACATATACTTATGCAGAATTACCACTACGGAGTCTGTGTTGTGAAGGATAGGTAAAGCACCAACTGAGGCCTGCAGCGTTGGTGATGGGGTCCCAAGCAGCATCATAAGTACATAAGATGAGCTTTTTTCGAAATTTGAACTTTTCTTTTTATTGATTTAATCCTAGTATCCTAGACCATATTATCTCTATATCTTTGATTATCGACTTATCTATCTTATTAGGTAATTATACATTACTTTCTGAATATTATGTAATTTTTCCTTGTGATATCTCTTTTCCAACAAACTCTTTGTTTTTTTTGTTCACTTGTTATCAGGTTTTAGTCGTTACTCTTGTCCTTTCTTACACATATCATGATATGATTTCAATTTTTGGTCCATGGATTGTGGCTGATTTGTTTTACTATTTGCTCTGGTAATATGATGTTTTCATTTTTTTTTTTGTTATTCCATTATGTTGTATACTTGAAGATGTTGGTTTCAACTTTCTTGTGTGTTTCTCAGTTTATTGATGTGTTTGGAACATTGACTATATTAGCACGTTCTACTTTCGGGTTAAAAACGTAAAATAGTGTTGTTTTGAGTATTGAGGAAAAAACACGATTAGGTTTCGGCATAAAAATGATATTTTGTGATTTATTGGCAAACAACAATTTTGTGAGATTGATAGAACAAAACAGTTCTGCTGTTTTGAGAAGAAAACACTATTTTATGGTTTTGGTAAGAGCTGCTTTTGAAGTTTTGGTGTAAGAACATTTTTTTGTTGTTTTGGCGGGATATGCCATTTTCTATTTTTATTGGAAGAAACCGAGATTTTGTGGTTTTTGCGAGAAACTTTAAATTTTCTGTTATTGTGGTAAACTTCTTTTTTATTAAAAATCAAATTAATTTCATAAAAACGAAGAGGTTATTGTGTAGATGTATAGAGGAAGTCTCAAATTGCTTTCTTAGGAATCGAGTGAGCTAAAACACTTGTTGATCGTGGCATAAAGATAAAAGAGATAGAGAGAAGAGTAAAAGCGAGAGAAATGATATCAAAGAGAATTCCATTCCTTTTTTGGATCCCGTGTGACATTGGTTCGGATGAGATCCTGAACATTTGACTTGATGAAAACCAAAGTGATGTCCAATAAAATGGCGTGAAGGAGAGCCGAGCGAATTGTCAATACTTCCGCCAGTGATGGTAAGTATGTGTTGTGAAGTATAGCTGAAGCACCAACCGAGGTATGCAGCGTTGATGGGGTCCCCAAGCTACATCATAATTACACAAGATGAGTGTTTTTTTAAACAACAAATTAATTTCATAAAAACGTAGAGCTTAGTTTGTAGGTAAATAAAGGAAGTCACGAAGTGCTTTCTTAACAATCAAGTGAGCTAAAACATTTGTTGATATTGGAATAAAGACAAAAGAGATAGAGAACAGTCAAAGCGAGAGAGTGGATATCGAAGAGAATTCTGTTTCTTTGTTGGATCTCGTGTGAGATAGGCTCAGATTAGTTCATGAGCATTTGACTTGATGCAAACCCAAGTGATGTCCAATTCTATGGCCTGAAGGAGAGTCGAGCGAATTGCCAATGCTTCCGCCATTAATACATAAGACACATATGCTTATGCAAAGTTACCACTACTAAGTCATTTTTGTGAAGGATAATTGAAGCACTAACCGAGGCCTGCAGCTTTGATGATGGGTCCCAAGCAACATTATAATTACAAAAGATGAGATTTGAAGGGGCAGGAGACGACAAGCCCCTACCGGCTATATGTTGTGATATGATTGGCTTTTCTTGAGCAAGATACCATTTCCTAGCTTCCATGGAGGCTTTGGAGATTAAATCAAGTTGAAAAAGGCTTGATCCTCAAATAAAAGCAAATTGCGTGCTGTCCAAATAGCCCAAAGAGTCATGGGAATAAAGGACACACATTGAGACCTATTGGTGGCAGACACACCCAATGTTTTATAGAATACAGAGGTAACGCAAAGTCATGCAAAAGTAATAGAGTCGATAACACCTGAGAAAAGAGTATGAAGCCAAACTCTTCTTGCAAAAGGGCGGTAAACTGCTATTTTAGAGGTTTTGTAATTTTGATGTAATTTGATGTGTCCAAACTCTAATTTTGAATGCGTTGATAAGATCCTATTATTTTGAATGTATTTTGTTATGCATCTTATGTTTACATCTGAATACAACTTTTATTTTGACAAAACAATAATAGCTAGATGATGAAACGAGAAGTTGTTTACTATATTATCACCTTCTATATTAGGGTAATAACGTTCACAATTAAATATTAGTATGTATTAAAGTGTGTACCTCCCAGTTTATGAATCTTGATTTTTTGTTTTTTCTTGCAATATGATTTTTGTTATCTATTTGCAGATCTTTGTTTATGATAAAGAAACTGATATTAGTAACGCGGATCTTATGAAGTAAAAGTGATACAGAACAAGGAAAAATATAGATCAATAGACAATTCTTAGATGAAATCAATATATGATGTGATCGTGGAAAGCAACAAGGATAATCAAGTGGAAGCTGAGCTTGAACCTGAGGATGCAATGCTTGTACCTGAAGGACCAATGACTCGGTGATATGCTCTCAAATTTACCCTAGAGCTACTCTCTCAAATTAAGAGATCAGTTGTAGTACTTAGAGATCGAATCCACAGAGAAGGGATAGTCACACAACAGTTTTCTAAATTCGAATTAAGGTAAGTAGAAATAATTAAAAGTAAAGACAGCAGGTAATTAAAACGGTGTAAGTTCAGGAAACAAGACGTTAGGTTCAGGGAAATTCTCACGTGATCTAAATTGCAGGTCTAGACAGAATGTTAGGAATTATTAAGAACCGTTCTTAAACTTGAAACACTAATGTAAAATCAACCAACTCTCGCTGCGAAGATTATCTATGTCTAAATCCTAGAATTCCAAATCTCTTTGCAAATTCAATCAATTCAGACAAGCATTAATTTCAGGTTCAATTGTTCACAAAATCCTAAAACAAATCTCTTTGCGAATAGGTATTTTGCTCATCTAACACTAGTTCAGGCAATCAATAACACTCTCGTGTCTACTAATTAACCTAAGATCAGATTCTAGGTCATGAAGCTAGAATAAGCATTAAACACAAATCCAGATGAAGAACTCTAATGATTTTATCCTAACAATTTAATTGACCTAACAATTCATTAATCACCTTTGAAAAACCCTAAACCTAACAAACAAACTACTCAGATATGATTAATGAAACACAAATCATAATTTGAATAGAAAGCATAAAAGAAATCAATAGAATCAAAGGAGTTCCAAATTTGCTCTGAAAGAGACAAATTCTTCTCTCTAAAATCTCTCTAAAAATCTCTCTCTAAAATATTGTGTGTCCTAAACAATGGCTGAAAAACTATATTTATAGGCAAACTCGCGTCGGTCTCGTCTGACTTCATCACTTCGCAGCTTCTTGCAGAATGCTCCAAAAAGCTTCAGAGTCTCTAATTATGCTCCAAACGTAGTCCCCCGTATAAAGACTTAAAAAGGACTCGAAAACTAACAAAAGACTCTATAAAAACACTTATATCATGGTCTAAAAATGGGTAAAAACCATGATATATCACTCGGGCGAGAGTTAAGGAGCTAAGGAATGCACTTAATGGACTTATTCAAGAAGTTATGGACAAAGAAAGCATTATGGGAGCAAAAGTACAAAACACTGAAGTTATGCTACTTTCGCACAAACCCGCCTGTTTAGAGCACCCGCCGGCCTAACATATGCTTCCAGGCCAGCACCAATTCGCACAAACCCGCCAGATTGGAGCACCCGCCAGGCTGCAAACAGGCCACTTTTCTGGTTGACGAAAATGAAGCCTAAAAGTCATTTTTGGTCAATCTTTCTTTAATTTCTGCCTAGTTTTCGAGAATAACTTAGACTAGACTCTTCAAGTCTCATTTTCTCTTTATAAACTCATGTAATCTCATTTTGAGAAACAACCCTTTTTTATAAAACCTTTGAGAGTGATTCTCTTTGTTCCTTGTGAACTTTCGATCTGTCTTGGTGTGTCATATCCAGGGGATCAAACCGGTTTATCAAGTGTTTTTCATCACACTTGTGTGGCCATTCTATCGACTGAAGTGTTAGAATTCGTTCTCAAACTGTTGGTGTGAGGTGTTAGGTTTCATATACCTAATATTGCTACCACGCGTTTTCTATCTACCGAAGTTCCACCGCCTTGTTTCTTTGGAGTTTCCGCTTCCATAGAACGTTAAGGATTATCCAAACCAACTTTGAGTGAAAGATCTTGGAGGATCATATCAAGTGGTATCAGAGCAACGCTCATAAGTTCGGTTATCATTCTATCTTTCATCTTCTCATCTTTTCATTTTCTTATTTTCATATTTTTGCAACTCTTCATCTTCTTTTCTTTCTATCTACTGTAATCACTAGTTGAGGCAGCCAAGAAAAAAAAAAAGATCCAAAGAAAATATTACAGAAAAGCATAAAAAAAAAATAACCAAAAAAAAAAAAAAAAAAAAGGATCTGGTTGGTAAATCGACTAGCCAAATTTCTTAAACTGTCTATCTTCTATTCTATACGAAGCCATCTATCTTCTATTATATACCATCTATCTTCTATTCTATACTAGTTGTTGTTTGATTTGCTAATTGATTCTTTGGGGAAAACACAACTTCTGATTGTTAGATCTATTGGAACTAAGAGAATTCACTAAGTGTCTATTTGTTTGAGTGAAATACTTTGAGAGTTAAACACTTTTGATGGAAAACACTTGAGCTAAACACTTGTGAGAGCTTTTATTTCTAACTTGTTTGTTGAGTTTTGCAGGAGAATTAATCATGTCTAATCACGATGGAGATAACAACAATGAAGAAAGAGAAGCAGTTCCGAATTTGCAAATACAAGCACTGATGGGAGAAATGCAAAGAATGCTGAGGATTGAGATAAATGGTGTGTATGAGAGGGTAGAAGAAGTGCGTGCTGAGGCTATACAGAGGCAACCACAAGCCGTGCCTGCTGTGAGAGAAAGAAATCAACATAGACCAGTGAGGGTTGAAGTAGATGATAACTTTGAGTGAAAGATCTTGGAGGATCATATCAATATAAATAAAAATTGTAACAATAAGACATATAAAGTAATCAAGGGTTAAGTGCCAGCCAAATAATTTGAAGTTCTTCGGTTTTCAAAAACCACATGTCAAAATTCACTTCTGACAACGATAAAAATTCAATAAAGACAACAATTTACAAGAAGCTAACATAAATTTATAGGCATTTAAGTAGTGAGTAATTATTAATTTGTGTTTTTGTCATTTATAACGATTGAGCCCTTTCTAAATAAAGAAAGCCAGTGTATAATGTAAATGTATAAACAGTTCAATGGGTGTTATTATGATAATATGCCTTTTTGGTTTTCAATTTCATTTTATTAGAAGAAAATTTATAATATTTCAATACCTTTTGAGCTTGACAGCAAATTTAAGATGTTTTAAGCGATATGTTGTTGTCACATAACTCAATCTGATTTAATAATATTACGGAGCCATTCAAATTTTTGGCATTAATTTGTTTAGCAAACAGTAATATGAAGACCTAATTTTATTGGTAACTAGATGAACTTAAGCACATATGCACATATTTTTTCATAAATAAATAGCGATATAGTATAATAATCTTGTATTTAATTAGTGATCGAGAAACCATTTTTATGAGGAGCAAAATATTAAACTTAAAATAATATTTGTTTTGAAACTTTTTTTTAAGAACATATTAATAATAATTTATAAATTTCATTGAAAATTTGTTGCAATTTTTCAACATGAATATTTATAGGAAGGAATTTGTGATATGACATTGAGAGCCAATTTTTGGGTTTGCGAGAGTTACATTTCTGCACTACGTCCTTACTGTCTTGCCTCTCAGATATGAATAAGAGTAACCGATGCAAGGTGACATAAATGATAATATGTGTCATCTTTTGGTGTTTGTGCCTAATGGTGTGATTCGTTATACTCATATTTAGAAAATATGACTGGCATTTGATCTTTCCTTTTTATTGATTTAATCTTATTCTCCTAGACCATATGGTCTTATTACCCACTTATGTATTTTATTAGGTAATTCACTGAAAAAAATAAATTACTTTTTGAAGATTTTTAATAATGATCACTCTATTTTATGCAATTTTTCTTTGTGATATCTCTTTTTCAGCAAACTCTTTGTTTGTCTTGTTCACTTGTTATCAGGTTTTCATCGTTACTCTTATCTTTTCTCACACTTATCATGATATGATTTAAATTTTTGGTCCGATTGTGACTGATTTATTTTACTATTGGCTCTATTAATATGATGGTTTCATTTTTTTTTTTATTCTATCATGTTGTATACTTTCAACTTTCTTGTGTGTTTCTGAAATTATTGATGTGTTTTGAACATTTACTATATTAGCACGATCTACTTTCGGGTTAAAAACTTAAAATAGCGTTGTTTTGAGTTTTGAGGAGAAAACACAGTTCGGTTTTGGCAAAATAATGATATTTTGCTATTTAGTGGCAAACAACAATTTTGTGAGAAAAACAACAGTTCTGTGGTTTTTTAGAAGAAAATACTATTTTATGGTTTTAGTAAGAGCTGCTTTTAAGGTTTTGGTGTAAAAACATATTTTTGTTATTTTGGCGGAATTTTATTCCATTGTTGGATCCCGTGTGACATATGTTCAGATGAGATCATAAGCATTTGACTTGATGCAAATCGAAGTGATGTCCAATTCTATGGCCTGAAGGAGAGCCAAGCGAATTGCCAATGCTTTCGCCATTAATGGAGATTGATATCCCTGTAATTTACACATTTTCACATGAATTTCATGCTAGTTAGGATCTCATTCATGCACTTTTGTCTTAGTTAGGATTTTGCATATTCCTGCATATTTGAAGTGTTTTCTCAGGTATTAAGGTGTGAGCAACAAGAAGCGCTGCTGTCCTTGGGAGATCGAGGGACTACCAGAATAAGAAGAAAGATGAAAAGAAGCCTGTGGGGGGGTTCTAGCCGAGCAGTCACGTTTCGCTCATCCACACACATCGGGAAGAAGGATATTATACTGATACGGACAAGCGCATTGGTGAACCTCGATGCATAGCAGCGACTTGATCCCGATGAAGGCATCTCGAAGTGATGATCCCAGAAGGTGTTCCTCGAGAACAGATATCGGAGCAAGGCATCATGATTAGCTTGATACGAGTAGCAAGCAACAGACTTCACAAAGGCATGGCCCTGAAACCAATCCCCGATATGGAGGTTACCCGAAGAACACAAGGACTTAGCATTTCAGCTTGCTTCCATGACATGAAGCCGATATGCTACAGTAGAAGATAGTACCTTATTCGGGCAAGTGGTCCCAACATGCAGGGTTTTTCCTCTTTGGTGTATAAATACACATTGTCCCCCACGCTTATCTCTCTCTCTGGTTCCACTTTTACATTTTCAGCTTTCTTTGTAACTGAAACTATTTGTTATCACCATTAAGGATTTGTTCAAAAGCTTGAACCTTTTATGTTATTTTGAAGTTATCAAGTCTTGTTTCATAGCATTTCTTGTTAAAACTTCTTTTTTCTTGTTTTTGACTATCTTGCGAGCTATGAGTAACCTTCTTACCCTTATGGATCTTGAGGTTTCTCTAATGGTGTGTGAGTAGTCGTTTAAGGGTTTTGATGGGTTAAAAGAACCAAGGGACCCTCGGATTTATATTTTTTGCTTAGCTAGAACATAAAGTTTGATTCTTTCTTGTTTACTGTTCTCAATGCTTAGTCTAGTATGATCATCTAATCTAAAGACTATAGGTGGATGATAGCTTGCATATTTACATCATTTTAATGCATCATTTAGAGTAGTTATGCATCCTTTCATGCATGCAAGTGTCCCATTTTCATTCACATTAGGACTAGTGTGTCTTAGGATTAGATTTGCATACTTTGTTGCATATGGAGTGCATGTCAGGTGTTTTGGAGCTAAAGAGACATACTGGAGAATGGTGAATCATTTGGACTCAAAGAACCTTGTAAGGAGAATGCAGCCAAGGCATTAAGAAGCAAAAGAGAAGACTTCTCCATTCCACATCGACCAGCCACAACGGTCTCATCCCGAGGTGAAGCAAGACGATGTCTGGCACTATAACGGACTGGACCCGATGTGAATAAAGATTGGTCCGGGCAAGGGCTTTTCACTACGATTCAGCCTCAGCGTCTTCCATCAAAGTTCTAGAGGATGGAGTTAGCTTTCCAATGGTGGCGATCTGAAGTCATTGAGATCAGTGGTTCAGAAGTTAGGACGAAACTAGTGAGCATTGACTTGGCACAACGACCACAAACCGTTAAGGAGAGCGTAGCAACTGCCTAGCACAACGGTTTACAGACCATTATTGTAACACCCCCGACGCGATCAAGGCCGGATTTCAATCGATCGGCCGGGCAACAATCAAACAAGAACATGCATGGCCATCCATCCGACCCAAACCAGAGCGAAGATGCCACAATGTCGAACATCACAAACGGTCCAGCCAGGACCTCAAAACAAATCCAAAGCTGCGGCCGGTCCATCCCCGATATTCGACCCTCTCGACCAAGGCCTAAGGCTTGCCAACCCGTACCCAAGTCGAGAGTTGTGTTAGCCCAGACAAGACTAATATCAGATGAAACCGGATAATATAAAAATAAACTTTATTTATTCATATATTAAGGTTTCACAAAACATACAATAAACTTTCACACATCGGCCTAACGCCCAAAAGATAATACAACAACTTATTTACAAAGGCAACAAAAACCTATACTTTCGGCCTAGCGTTCCTTGCTTCTCTCTACTGGTTTCCTGACTATTGGTTACCTGCAAAAGAAAGTGAGGGATGAGCGCTACTCGCTCAGTGAGTCATGGCTCCCCTAAACAGAAACAACAATTCCCCATCCCAAAACCCAAAATAACACAGAACACGCAATTCACACAAAGTCAGCGTTAGCAAAAACAATCACGTCGTCGCCACTCTTTCATCACCACACCATCACCAAGGTCTTGCGCATTCGATCCTGACCCTCCCATGAACACCCATCTCACGACCACAAAGGCACGCGAGACAGAACATCACCAACCCAGGGTCTAAATTTATACGGCTGCCCCGGCTATCCCGTCGGATAGTGCTTGGCCATAGGCTGCAACCCCGTTCCTCCGAGTCCGCACGAGGTAGGATCGAACCGCCACACATCTCATCCCATTTCCCCATAAAAACTCGGCTAAGTAGTCATAGAACCTCACACGTAATAAGGACAATTTACAACAATAACGTACCATAATAAAATAACTCAATCGTCACAAAATCTTGCAAACAAAACACGCAATCACACATCACCACAACTCACAGTGCTTTTGGCTGAACGGTTTTTAGACTAGACTTCACTACCACTGATGGATCTTCGCCTTGCCACAATACCTCTTGTTGCTCTAGAGCTCTACTTGAATGCTCTCACATTTTCTCTCTAACCCTTTCTATTTCTTTCTTTCTCTAAGCGTGTCTCTCTAACTTTAAACGTGGGTGAATAACTTAGGAATGGAGCTCTAGGGGGCTATTTATAGAGGATGGATGGATAAGGGCGTGGATCATGGTCCAGAAGCAGCGTGACACTAGTCACACTCCAGAGGCATGTCTATTCTCTCATCCATAAGGCCACCCATGTTGAAGACACCTCAAGCTTCAAGGCCATGCTTATCCACTGATCTATAAGAACGAAATAGCATTCTAACTGATGTATCAGGACGAAACAGCTTTCCACCGGATGTATAAAGACGAAATAGCAGTCTTCCGGTTGTATAAAGATGGAATAGCAGTCTTCCGGATGTATAAAGACGGAATAGCAGTCTTTCGGATGTATAAAGACAGAATAGCAGTCTTCCGGATGTATAAAGACGGAATAGCAGTCTTTCGGATGTATAAAGACAGAATAGCAGTATTCCGGATGTATAAAGACGGAATAGCAGTCTTCTGGATGTATAAAGACGGAATAGCAGTCTTCCGGATGTATGAAGACGGAATAACAGTCTTCTGGATGTATAAAGACGGAATAGGCACAGACACCTCGTGCCTATCCCAATCCGTGCTTATCCAATGATCACTGATGACCAAAACACTGCTGGACACCTCGTGCTTGATTGTCCCAGCTCGCCCCTTTCAGTTTAGCCGGTCACCTCGGCTATCCACCTTGCTTGAAATTATGGTCCTTGGCTAACTTCAGATTCATTCTACTATTCTCTTAAACTCTACGACCAAAGTGCTTATCTTGGCCAAACATGTCGATCCAAGTACCCTCGAGTCGATTCTTGACTTTTGATTTTTGGACCTTCCTTTGGGCAAAATTTTCTCTCAGTCGTCCTCAGCTCGGACGCTCTTAACTGTTGATCGGGTCATTATAGTTATGGCGCCCAGATATGTCCAAAAATCGTGGTTTAAGTCCCATTTACCATTGGGTGGAAGGCGAGTTCGCCTTAGGCACTATAAATACCCCAAGACCCTATCTTTTCAGGCATGGCCACAAAGTTTTAGATCTTGTTCCTCTTGTTTTATCTTAAGCTTTTTTTTAATTTCTAAACTTATTTTTTATACAGTTTTTAAGTTTTAATTTAGTTTTGCACTCCCCTTTAATCTTTTCTTCTTGGTTATTATTCTTCTTTAATCTTTCTTAGTCATCTTTCCTTTATGGATTTTGTGGTTAGGCTTTGATTAAGGATTGTTAGTTTAGTTTTGCACTTTTCTTATTTATTTTCTTCTTGTTTATATCTCTCTAATCATGTCTAGCCATACTATCCTAATGGATTTCATGGTTAAGGCTATGGTTAGTGAGTAGTTGTCTTACATTTGAGATCTTGGTAGATTAAAGTGATTCTAATGATTGTTTGAAATGTTATAAGCTTAGATCTTTGTATTCCATTTTCTTATGTGATTGGTCTAATAGCCAAGTACCTCTTTATTGGAAAAGTTGATCCTAAGCTTTTATTGACACCAAGTATGACCGGAACTTCTCAAACGCAAAGACAACCGCTAGGAGCTCCTTTTCGGTGGTTGCATATTTTACTTGTGTATCGTCCAAGGTGCGTCAAGCATAGTAGATAACATGCAGCCTATTGTCTTTCCTCTGCCCCAAGACAGCTCCTACAGCATAGTCGCTAGCGTCGCACGTGATCTCAAAGGGATATTCCCAATCCGGAGCTTGTACTATTGGTGCGGTTACTAGCGCGTCTTTGATGGTTTTGAACGCTTGGTGGCATTCTTCATCAAAGTTGAACTCAACTTCTTTGCATAGTAACCTTATGAGGGGACGTGCTAGCTTGGAGAAATCTTTGATAAACCTCTTGTAGAAACCAGCATGCCCCAAGAAACTCCTTATCCCTTTTACGTTAACCGGAGGCGCCAAAGTGATCATCACTTCCACCATTGCTCTATCCACTTCAATGCCTTTTCCTGAAATCTTGTGACCAAGGACAATCTCCTCTCTCACCATGAAGTGACATTTCTCCCAATTGAGCAGGAGATTGGTCTCCTCACACGCACGTCTTGAATACCCTGCACAAATTAGACAAACAAACACCAAAGGAAGAGCCATACACGGAGAAATCATCCATAAATACCTCAACTATCTCCTCAATTAAGTCAGAAAATATAGACATCATGCATCTTTGAAATGTGGCAGGAGCATTGCATAAACTAAAAGGCATTCTCCTATATGCATAGGTTCCATAAGGACAAGTGAATGTTGTCTTTTCTTGATCATTAGGGTGAATCGGGATTTGAAAGAAGCCATTATAACCGTCTAGAAAACAGTAATAGGGGTGGTTGGCTAACCTTTCAAGCATTTGATCAATGAATGGCAGTGGGAAGTGGTCTTTCCTAGTGGCCTTGTTAAGTTTTCGATAATCTTAATACACATCCTATGACATGTGATGATCCTAGAAGGTATTAGTTCATCATTCTCATTTTTTATAACCGTGATACCACCCTTTTTAGGCACCACATGAACCTGTGAGATCCACGTGCTATCACTTATGGGGTATATCATGTTGGCCTCTAAAAGTTTTAGGATTTCTTTCTTAACCACTTCTTTTAAGTTCGGGTTCAGACACCTTTGGTGTTCAATTAAAGAAGTGTTCTCATCATCTAAATGAATCCTATGAGTTCAAAGTAATGGTGAAAGGCCTTTGATGTCACTGAGAGAATACCCAATGGCCATCCTATGCTTTCTCAATTCCCTAAGGAGTGAGTCTAACTCATCATCATTTAAGTTGTCATTAAGAATGACCGGGTAAGTCCCATTCGGTCCTAAGAAAGCGTACCTTAGGCCAATGGGTAGCTGCTTGAGGTCCACCTTTGGGGCTAGCAGCTCACTCCAGTCCTCCTCTTGGCTTGTGTTGAGGTTACTGTCCTCATTTGCTTCCTTAGACCCCGAGTCATGAGCTTCGAAGCTATCTTCTTCAAATGTCTGCCCCGCAGAGATCGAGTGGATGTGTCGATCTATCACTCGATCTGGGCTGGATCGAGTAGGCTCTCTCGATTCACTCAGTCATTCTTCATTAGATCGGGCGGGAGATCGAGTAAGTGGGTCGATCTCTTCATTGGATCGAGTAGATTGCTCGATCGGTCTATCGATATGTTGCTCATATCGAGTCAGTTGCTCGATCTGGCAGTCAATCTCTTTNGCAAACAAAACACGCAATCACACATCACCACAACTCACAGTGCTTTCGGCTGAACGGTTTTTAGACTAGACTTCACTACCACAGATGGATCTTCGCTTCGCCACAATACCTCTTGTTGCTCTAGAGCTCTACTTGAATGCTCTCACTTTATCTCTCTACCCCTTTCTATTTCTTTCTCTCTCTAAGCATGTCTCTCTAACTTTAAACGTGGGTGAATGACTTAGGAATGGAGCTCTAGGGGGCTATTTATAGAGGATGGATGGATAAGGGCGTGGATCATGGTCAAGTAGCAACGTGACACTAGTCACACTCCAGAGGCATGTCTATCCTCTCATCCATAAGCGCACCCACGTTGAAGACACCTCAAGCTTCAAGGCCATGCTTATCGACTGATCTATAAGGATGAAATAGAATTCGAACTGATGTATAAGGACGAAACAGCTTTCCACCGGATGTATAAAGACGGAATAGCAGTCTTCCGGATGTATAAAGACGGAATAGCAGTCTTCCGGATGTATAAAGATGGAATAGCAGTCTTCCAGATGTATAAAGACAGAATAGCAGTCTTCTGGATGTATAAAGACGGAATAGCAGTCTTCCAGATGTATGAAGACGGAATAGCAGTCTTCTGGATGTTTAAAGACGGAATAGGCACAGACACCTCGTGCCTATCCCAATCTGTGCTTATCCAATGATCACTGATGACCAAAACACTGCTGGACACCTCGTGATTGATTGTCCCAGCTCGCCCCTTTCAGTTTAGCCGGCCACCTCGGCTATCCACCTTGGCAGAAATTATGGTCCTTGGCTAACTTCAGATTCATTCAACTATTTTCTTAAACTCTACGACCAAAGTGCTTATCTTGGCTAAACATGTCGATCCAAGTACCCTCGAGTCGATTCTTGACTTTTGATTTTTGGACCTTCCCTTGGCCAAAATTTTTTCTCGATCGTCCTCAGCTCGGACGCTCTTAGCTCTTGATCGGGTCATTACATTCTTTCCCCTTTAAAAGAATTCATCCCGAATTCCTAAAGGTAGGTTGAAGGGCTTCCTAAACTCTAAGGGTATGTTCTTATGGTTTCTAGAGAAGGGTCTAGGTTTTTCCTAATCAAATTCATACTCAACACAAAACCATTCAAGCAACCACACAATCAATTTTTCAAGAAAGTTAGAACCCATACTTACATGTTCGGGGACCTTAGAAAGGTCGTGGAGGTCCAGGTTTATCTATACCTAAGGGATACACACGTCCTACAGTCGTTTGCTGCTTTGGTGGCAGAGCTTCAATTGCAGGACGGTAAGGTTGTCCAAGTGCCATAATCTCGTTGAGCCGTAATTTTGGATCCATCTTTGGACATGTACTCTTGTAATGTTCTTTCTCTCCACAGTTGAAACAAGTGACAAATGTTGGAGCGGGTCGGTTCCTTTGCTGATTTGGACAATATCATACAATATGTCCAGGTTCTCCACATCTGTAACATACTATCGTTGAATCTGAGGGGCTTCTTACATGACCATCTTTGTTTCCTTTCTTCTTCCCTTGGTCACTTGATTCTCCTTGCGTAACTCCATCATACTTTCTTTTATAACCCCGGGACTTAACTTCTTCTTCTGCAGTATAAGCGTCTTCTACATTCACGGCTCTTTCGACTAACCCAAGAAAAGATTTGTACTCCACTGCTTGGAGTCGGCTTAGAAGTTCGGGCCTTAACCCTTGCAAGATCTTTCTTATTACTGCGTCTTCGTCTTCATAGCCAAAGTAAACATACCTCCGAAGTCTTGTGAATTCTGCTTCATATTCCCGGATGTGTCTGTCCCCTTGTTCCAACTTCATGAATTGGGCTTCAGGTGGGAAGTACTTCCTTGTAAACTCCGTGCGAAAATCCCGCCATGTTGGTTCCATGTAGTTGTAGTGGTGTTCGATACTCGACCACCATCCCACTGCATCTTTTTCTAAATAGTATACTGCAATATCCTTTTTTTCTCCTCGGAACATCGTGTGGCCGCAAAGTTCTTCTCCATGTTTTGTAACCAGTCGTAAGCATCAAATGGATTTGTCCCTCCTCCAAAATGCCGTATTCCAAGATCCTTCATCAGTCTCACGGTTTGAAGGAAATCTGATGGTGTTGAGCTCTGGTGTGCAACATCGGCCATCGTTGGTTGCTGCCGCACCGCGGTGAACTTGTTTGTCTCGACTCACCATGATCACGGCTAGTGTCTTGCTGTTCACTCCCTTCCATTGAAAGCGTTACACTTTCACTATCCACCTCCATTTCAATATCCTCCGATTACCCCCAATCAGAAAGAGTCGCTGAGCGAGACGGGGTAGGATAATGATAACGGCTCACTGGTCCACGGGGTAACTGTGATCTTTGCGCGTGTCCTCTTACGGAAACTCATTGCGTCGACATCTGCATCAATCCGCCAAAGGTAAGTCCTAACCCATCTACCTAAAATGCAAGGAACGTACCAGTTTTCCTAGTTGCCTTTGCGACTCATTTTGACTCGATAAAAGATAAAACGTTTGAAAACCAAGTCCCAATGTAGCATGATCATGAACCATGCTCTGATACCACCATTTGTAACACCCCCGACGCGATCTAGACCGGATTTCAATCGATCGGCCGCGCAACAATCAAACAAGAACATGCATGGCCATCCATCCCAAACCAGAGCGAAGATGCCACAGTGTCGAACATCAGAAACGGTCCAGCCAGGACCTCAGAACAAATCCAAAGTTACGGCCGGTCCATCCGCGATATTCGACCCTCTCGACCAAGGCCTAAGGCTTGCCAACCCGTACCCAAGTCGAGATTTTTGTTAGCCCAGACAAGACTAATATCAGATGAAACCGGATAATATAAAAATAAACTTTATTTATTCATATATTAAGGTTTCACAAAACATACAACAAACTTTCACACATCGGCCTAACGCCTAAAAGATAATACAACAGCCAATAAACGTTTATTTACAAAGGCAACAAAAACCTACACTGGCGGCCTAGCGTTCCTTCCTTCTCTCTACTGGTTTCCTGACTATTGGTTACCTGCAAAACAAAGTGAGGGATGAGCGCTACTCGCTCAGTGAGTCATGGCTCCCCTAAACAGAAACAACAATTCCCCATCCCAAAACCCAAAATAACACAGAACACGCAATTCACACAAAGTCAGCGTTAGCAAAAACAATCACGTCGTCGCCACTCTTTCATCACCACACCATCACCAAGGTCTTGCGCATTCGATCNCTTTAGCTGTCTTGGCAAGTGTGTCCTTCAGAAACTTGGCATACTTTGGTACCATGGCCAAACAATCAAGCAAGGGCATTTTGAGCTCAACATTCCTCAAATGCTTTTCAAATAAGGCTCTGTGCTTCTCAACTAACTGCTTCTTGAAGCGTCCAGGAAAGGGAGCTTCGGTTTGTAAGGTGGAGGTACGAAAATATTTTTTTCTTTGCTTGCTTCCCCCACTTGTTTTTCCAAAACCGCTTCCTTGCCTTTTCTTGCCCTTTCAATGTAGACATTGTCAAAGGTGATCTCTTGATCATTTGGAAGATCACTCCCCCCTTCTTGAATCACAATGTCCTCATCGTCTTTAGCTGTAGATGGTGGTGCTACTTCCTTTCCACTCCTTAGAGTGATCACATTTGCATACTCCTTGGGATTGGTCTCACATTGGCCGGGTAGAGTACCTTGTCCGCTTGTACTAGCTTTTCCTTTCTCCAGCTGGCGAATTTTGTTGTTGATGTTGTTGATCTGTGTAGAGACCTCAGTGAAGGAGGAGTCCAGCCGGTTGTTCATATCAACAAATTTTTGATTTGTAGTTGTTTGGCCGTGAAGAATTTGTTGGAGCATAGCTTGCACCGGATCTTGAGGTGGCGCTTGATTTTGTTGCTGGTGAGGCACGGAACCAGGAGGGTAAGGTTTGTTCCATTTCTGTTGTTGTCCTTGGTAGGGGCCTTGTCTTTGCCCTTGATACCCACCGTTTTGTTGAAATCCTCCTTTGTTGTAAGGAACAAACGGTTTCCCTTGGTTGCCTTGTTGTGGAGGGTAGACTTGGTCCTTTGGATTTTCCACATTGGTGCTTCTGTAAAACAAGTTGTTGTTGTTGCCTTGATACCTTGGAGCATATCCATGTGGCTTAGGATAATCTTGGCCACCAACCCAATTCGCTTCCTCAAACTCCTCCTCATTTCTTTCTTGGAACAATTCTGAGGCTTCACCAACAAAGTGGACATGTTTTTGGCCAGCAAGCATCATCTTGTCAATTTTTTCATGGAGTGACTTGAGCTTCTTCTTGTGTGCCTCTAGCTCATGAACTCTTGGTGCTCGGTCATAGTCCTCATAATAGTTTCCATCACTCAAGGCCAAGTTTTCAATGAGCTCCATGCCTTCTTGCACATCTTGTCCAAGGAAATTTCCCTTGCTTGCTGTGTCAAGTAACATGCGAATCTTTGGCAAGGATCCACGGTATATTGTGCTCAGAAGTGTCTCCTTAGTGAAGCCATGGTGAGGACATTGAATTGTGTAGTCCTTGAACCGCTCCATTTCTTCACTAAAGGTCTCATTTTGCCTTTGTGTGAAACTGCTTATCTCACTTCTTAGCCTAGCCGTTCTTGTGCTTGAGAAGAACTTTGACAGGAAGGCTTTCTTGCATTCAACCCATGACGTGATGGTGCCTTGAGGTAGGGTCTTCTCCCAATGCCTAGCTTTTTCAAGAGAAAATGGGAAAAGCCGTAGCTTGAAGCTATCCTCCGAGATGCCATTTATCTTGATCATTCCACACACTTGTTCAAAGTTATCCAAGTGCTCCAATGGGTCTTTCATTGCCAGGCCATGGAACTTGCTATTCTGGACCATAGAGAAAAATCTAGGCTTGATCTCGAAGTTGTTGTTTTGCACCGGTGGTGGAGTGATGCGAAAGCGGTTCGTGTGGGTGTTTGGTGCATCACCTGCACCAATGATACGTGGTGCTCTTGGGAGGTGGTAAGGGTGTCCAATGCCTCTTCCAGCAGCAGCATGTTGGGGTGGGTCCTCCACCTGGTCGTGGTCAGCCATCACTTCTTGATGGTACTAGTCAATTTCGAGTAGTAGTCTTTCCCTCCTATGTCTTGCACTTCCAAGTTGATGAATATTGTCTAGTGGCGTGAGTAAGTTGGTGTCACCTCTAGACCTCAGGTTCATGTACCTGAAAACACAAGTAGACAAGTAGAGAAATTAGTAACCAAATGAAAAATAAAATCTTAGTCTCCACTAAGCTCCAAATCCTAATACTTTCACTTAAAACCCAAGTTTGGCAACGGCACCATTTGCTGACTAGCTTTTTAAGCAAGTTTAATCAAACCTAAAGCAGTCATTTGTTGTTGCAATACTTCAGGTGTCAATCCAAATTGGGGTGAAAGATACTAAGAATACAAGAGTTTAAGTGAAGCTAAGCAGAATTCGGGTTAATTAGTGATTAATCTTATGAAAATTACTTGCAATGATTATACAGACACGAAAACTATTTTAAAATCCCTACTGAAGGGTTATACAACTAGTAAATGACTTCTAAACAATTAAACAACCGATCTAATAATTTTATAAAATCAAAGGCTAAAACCGGATAAATTAGACATTTTTCAGATAAGTGACAAGATTTTCTAAAACTATTTATAAAAATCTAACGACTGCCAACTCAACACCAGACAGTAAAATAAGATTCTAAGCAAAAACACAATTTTACAAATTTAGAAAACTTATTTGCATTATTAAGCTATCTATGAGAATTATAGTGAAAATAATTAACTTTGAACAAGAGGAAAATGGTTTTTAGTTTTCAAAGATTAAAAACAGATTCAAGGTTGAGATTCATTCTTAGAGAGATTGAAAATTCGAACTTGGGGTCTTGAAAACATAATTTTCTACACTTTTTAGTGCTATCTCTAAGCCTTAATAAACCAAACTAGATTTACCCATGATGTGTGGTGTAAATCCTTTCTTCACCCTTTCCTCCTAACCCATGATGTGTGGTGGAAAGATAAGGTGAAGAACATTAAGCATGGATCTTAAAAATGGCTTAACTAGCTCCCTAAGCATCCATGATGTTTGGGAAAGGATGAGCTAGTCTCTTGGATTTGATTTTAAGGGATTTCCTAAGTCTTATTAGGATAAGAAAATCCCTAAGATTAAAGAGATCTCCATCGAGAATCTCTAGACTTTAAAACTCCCAAATCCAAGAAGAGAATTAGATGAAGAACAAGAAAATACCCAAAATTCTAGCTTTCAACCCCCTTAATCATCCCAACCCCAAACCTTGGTGGTTACTGACAAATCATGTTCTTACCTCTCTTAAACATAAGTTTAGAGCTGATGAACATGATCGGTTTTTACAAGATGAGAGATTAGACTTTAAGAAAACGAAAATACTTGAATCAAATCCAAAATACAAGAGTTTTCACAAAGGAAATAAACAAGAAATAAACAAGAACTAGCAAGTACAAGGAAGAACAAAGTAAGAACACTCAAGAACAAGGTAAGAACAAGCTGCTTTCTCTCTCTCACGCCTAACTTAGAAATTTTCAAGTGAGTGTAAAAAAATGATAAGTGGTGATAAGTGTCATGAAAGTCCTCCTCCCCTTTGTCATAAGGTGAAAACAATTAAGAAATTTTCTACCCTTTTCCTAAATCAAGGATCCATGTTTTGTAGAATACTTTCATGCCAAGGTAGTCCCCTCACTAGAAGACAATCACATGTTGAAGAAGAGGTTGTGCGCTTGGCTTGGCTGATCGAGACGGACTGGTCGATCGTCCGGTCGATATGCTTCTCGGTTCGGGTTGGACGGTCGACCGTCCAGTCGATCAGTTCTGGATCGACGCAGTTTAGTCGATCATCCGGCCGATCTCTTCTGGATCGAGTCAGCTTGCTCGATCGGCCGGTCGATCTCGCCTTGATCGAGTCATGCTGCTCGATCGGCCGGTCGATCTCGGCATCTTAGGTTTTGTCCGAGTTTTCCTTTGATTCCTGCAAACTCCTAGGCTCTTCTTTCATCTTCTTGTCAATGCTCAGCATCCATCACAGCTCCAAGTACTCTAAACAACCTGAAAATGATGCAAATATGCAAGAAACATGCAAATGCTAATGCATAGTGTTCTAGGACTTAAAATGAGACAAATGATACAAACTAGCCTATTAAGAATGATGTATGCATGAAAACCTACTCTAAATGCATGCTAAATATGCGAAATATATGAGTATATCAACTTTCCCAAACTTGCATTTTGCTTACCCTCAAGCAAACAAAATTCAAGCTAAGAAGAGATGATTAAAAACGGGGGCTCAAATCCAAAAGCGTTTTTCAAATGCATCAATTCACAGGTCCTAGTTCTCAATTCTAGGATGCAGTACACAAGCATTTACTCAAAAGGACTTAGCCATAATCATCACATATTGAAATTCAAATCATGACTTGTTTATTCCAAGCTATCCAAGAATTCTAACCTTTAACATTCATTAAGCTCAAACCGTGAATCACACTTGTGCATTAAAACCGAATACATTTGGCAAGGGACAAGGCTATGAAATAAAAATGATCTCATTCAAATGGGTACTCCAAGCGTTGGTTTCACTCAAAAAGGTTTGAACTTATGCATAATGCTAAAGGTAAAAGGCAATGCATGCATACATGACTAGACTCACATCTACCCAAGTATACTAACAATGATCCTAATCCCTTTCTCATTCATTTTTTTTTCTTTTCCAAGCTCACTCACTCTCTAGAGACAACCCAAATCAACAAGGCTAGACACTCCAAGCATAAACCCACAAGAACTCCATCAATCACAATTACTTTTAGGGAAACTTCTTCTACCTTGCTTATAGCTAGTGGTATGGTCACAAAAATATTATCTCTTTTCTTTCTTTAGATAGCCCTCTTCTAAAAAATTTTCTTTTATGCATTTGGCCTCTAGTCCTCTTTTTCTTTTCTTTTAACATGAGCCCTTTTCATAATACAATCCAAGACCAACCACTTAGAACTATGTATCCCTTTTTCATTCATTTCTTTAGCGCCTTCTCATTTTCAAAACCGTGAACTCCCAATTCCAAATCAAGCCTAAAACTAGCTTCAATATACAAAGCTAGCATCATTATGAGAGCCTAAACATGTCGCCCTAAACCTAACACTTTATGCCAAGTTCAAACAGAAAATAAGACCTCACAATTTGTAATCACACAAGAAGTTTGGCTTGAAATAAGGTATGGGTCAAGGTGTGGTATTCTATTTAGGCTTACAAGAGAGTGGTGAAGTGAATAAGAAAGCCTAAATATTTTTTTTTTTATAATCCATGTATTCTTTTCCAAATGCACAAGTATGATAATTAGATGTTCATGTTAAGGTTCCGATTTATAGGTAAGGATTCAATTCATGCTTGTTTCAACTTTAAGCACCGAAAATCAAGTCAAATGATCCAAGGATGGTTAGAATTTAATTTCAAAGTTGTGCAAAGCATCAAAGAATTATTAACTAGGGCCTTGAACCAATACATGAGATTAAAAACTTTTTAAGAAAACAATTTCATCATTGCCCCCTATGCATATGAATGATGCAACCTATATGATAAAAATCTAGACTCAATCCTACAATTTTTGACAATGCAAATGCAAGCTATATGAATTTTGTTTGAAATTTTTAAGAATTTTTCTGATTTTTTTGTATTATTTTTTTTTATGCAATTTTTTTATGCATGAAGACTCAAATATGCAAAAGCAAAATAAGATCCGAATAAAAATATGTCAAAGCACACACTCTCCCCTAAACTTGAATGACAACGTCTCGGTGTCAAGCAAATTTAAGAGGAGACAAAAAATCATCAAAGCAAAAATTAAAAATGCAAGTTATTTACAAAGGTTGGAGTTTTCGGTACCTTGAAGCTAGAGATGGCCGGAGCTTGTGGTTGCTCCGGTCCTCCTTCTCTTTCTTGGAGTGTCATGGAGTATTCCCTTGTCCTTGTTCCCAGTTGGACGTTCTTGTAGAGAAGGACGTCCAGCTTGATAATCTTGAGGCTCACGGATTTGTATCCCTCCGGTTGAGTGCCTTCCCACCGTCTCGGTTACTTGCTCGGCTTCATCACTCAAGGTCATTTCTGAGGAGCTTCTGCCTTGGAGAACTTTGACTTTCTTCACCAACTTCTTGATCATCTTGCCTTGCCATTTGTTTACCTTGCGCTGAATCTCCACAACCGAGGCAAGAAACTTTTCAGCCTTGGTGCGCGGCTCATAGTCTAGCTTGGGGAGATCAAAGCTTGATGGCATTTCAGCATCCATGGGGGGTGATTCCGGGGATGATTGGGCAGGCTGGGGTGCTATGGCCACGCTTCCAAGAGGTGCATAACACTCCTCATCAGTGGGCAAGAACTTTATGTTGCCGACGCTATCAACTAAAGCTTTCTCCTGGTTGGGTAGGATGCAGGTCTTCTTCTCATGGTTTGCATTGTAGAACAAGTATGCATAGTAGCCTGGAGCTGGAGTAGGTCCCAAGGAATCCGTGTTGGTCATGTAGACCTGATCCATGTATGCATGGTCCGTGCAAGGTGTAAATTCTCCTAGAGGTACTCCCGCTTGTACCAATAGTGGTGTGAGGAAACCACCAATGAGTGCTGAAGTTGCCTTGCACTTGATAGCCCAGGCCTTGTATCTGACCAAGGATGAGGCCAGGATGCACCCATAATTCACGTCATCTCCAAGATCATCCACCATCGGTTCATCATTCACCTCGCTATCGCATAGCACGTTTTTAACTCCTTGGAAAAGGAAACATAAGTCGTTCTTGGTCACTGTTGCTGTCGTGGATCTCCCACTGAATGTGTTGGCTAGCATCTTGAGAGTGTATCTTAGCAAGGGATTTCGCACCTTCTTGATTTTGGCGGTGTTTGACTTGTAGTCTCCATCGCTAAATAAGTCCCATAGGTTGCTTGCGGATTTGAATTATGGGAACTCCACAAGGTTGGCTGCTGCATTTAGACCGTAAGCTTGGCATAGCTCAGGGATGGATAGGCGGTAGGCTTGCTTCCTTATCTTGAACGTGACAAGACCCTCGGTTGGAGTTTGAATGCTTGGATCTTCATATGCGAAATCCAAGGTGGAGAGGAAGTTAAGCGTGGCTTCGGGGTAGGTGGGACAATCCATCCGTGAAAGTCATGCAAGCCCCATGTCCTTGAGCAGCTCATCAAACCCCTCCAACAATCCTAGCTTTTGCAAGAACTCCCAACTTGCGAATTTTGTGGGCTCAAACCGCAACCTCTCTAGCCTCCTCTTTGTTTTCTTCTCTTCCTTGGTCCACTTGACCGTTTCTTCAACCTCTTGCTGTGTGTCCTCTTGTGCAGACATAGCTCTGCTTCTCTTCCTTGGTGTCATAGTACCTGAAATTCAAAATCTCAAAGAGAAGATGAGTATAGGTGACGGCAAAGAGAGAAATATAAGATCAAGAGATTAGAGCCTTATAAAACAAATTCGCTCAAGCCCTAGCTTTTTGGGGAATGATTTGGATTTATCAATAAATATTAGATGAAAATCTCTTGAGATAAGAATAAATCAAGAAAATTTCCCTAATATCTAGATATTTCTAAAAATTAATCCTTATCCCTATAAAATATCTTTCAACCATTTAAATAAAAGGAAATATTTGAAAACCCAAATATATGATTCAAGCAATTCGAAATTACCTTTAAAATGGGAAGATTGTGGATGCTCTCTGTCTTTTAAAACCGAAATTCTCACTAGCCTCTCTCTATATATTTTTTTTAACAAGTTTGTATCTAAGTGAGAGGAGAGTGAGGGTGAGAGGTTTTATAAAGAAAAAATTTTGGACTCATGCATGCAAGTGGGATTTTTAAATTGTGGTCAAAGCTCAGTTATCTATGGTCAAAGGAGCCTCTTTGACCACAATTCAAATTCAAAAGTGAGAGGGAAGGAGAAAGAGAGGGAAATTTGAAAACTTCCCTTGGCGTGAGATCGAGTGAAACGGGTCGATCTATCACTCGATCTCACGCCTATTTTTCTCTGATCGAGTGGCTAGCTCGATTGGATGGTCGATCTGGAATGAATCGAGTGTTGGATCGATCATTGTCCTCGTTTCAGGGTCGTTTAGGTCGCGATCGAGTGAACTGGTCGATCCTTTGGTCGATCTTAGCTCCACGATCGAGTGACTTCACTCGATCTTTCAGTCTATCGTATGCTTATGCTCCTCTTTTCTTTGCTTTCCACGAACATGTTCTTTGGCTCCTACTTCCTTGTACCTACGCACTCAAAGTAGAAAGCATAAATTTGAAACAAAAATATGTACAATGATAGTCATGGGATTGCCTCCCAAGCTCGCTTGTTTTAAGTCTCTAGGCTTGACTTTACTTGGTTAGGCTAGTGGGGGGTCTTGGAGAGGAAACGTGGTGCTCTCCTTGCTGAAGTCATTCGCCATGTAGGGCTTGACTCTATGCCCATTCACTGTGAAATGTTCTCCATTCTTCCCAACCAAAGTTATAGCTCTATATGGTAATACTTCTCTTATCTCAAACGGCCCGGACCACCTAGACTTGAGGTTTCCAGGGAACAGCTTCAATCTTGAGTTATAGAGTAGAACCATGCCGCCCTCTTTGAGCTCCTTGTGCACCAGCTTCTTGTCATGAAAGGCTTTGGTCCTTTCCTTGTAAATCTTGGCGCTCTCATAAGCATCCAACCTTATCTCATCAAGCTCTTGAAGTTGTACCAACCTTTTCTCTTGGGCCGTCTTGAGATTATAGTTAAGTTGCTTCACAGCCCAAAGAGCCTTGTGCTCTAATTCCACAGGAAGGTGACAAGACTTGCCATAGAGGAGGTTAAAAGGCGTGGTTCCAATGGGAGTTTTATAGGCCGTTCTATACGCCCAAAGAGCGTCATCAAGCTTGTTGGACCAATCCTTTCTTGTGACTCCCACGGTCCTCTCTAATATAATCTTGATTTGTCTATTTGAAACCTCCACTTGACCACTTATTTGAGGGTGATAGGGTGTGGCCACCTTGTGTTTAACACCATGTTTTCTCAAGAGACTTTCAAAAATCTTGTTGATGAAGTGGCTGCCTCCATCACTAATCACCACTTTAGGAACTCCAAACCTTGGGAAGATGATTGTCTTGAAAAGTTTAACCACCACCTTAGAATCGTTTGTTGGTGAGGCTATGGCTTCCACCCACTTAGACACATAGTCTACTGCCACAAGAATGAATTTGTTGCCATATGATGATGGAAATGGGCCCATAAAATCAATCCCCCACACGTCAAAGATCTCTACTTCGAAGATTGGCACTTGTGGCATTTCGTTTCGTTTGGTGATGTTCCCGGCTCTTTGGCATGCTTCACATGACTTGATGAATTCATGTGTATCTTTGAAGAGTGTAGACCACCAAAACCCAGCTTAGAGAACCTTTGTAGCAGTCTTGAAACTCGCAAAATGACCTCCATATGTTATACCGTGGCAATGTAGAAGTATGCCTCTTGCCTCTTCTCTTGTAACACACATTCGGTATAGGCTGTCCACACACCTTTTGTATAGGTAAGGGTCATCCCAAAAGTAGTGTGAGACATCCCTCATAAATTTCTTCTTGTGGTACCGGTCCAAATTAGTAGGCTTCTCTCTACATGCTAAGAAGTTAACAATATCCGCATACCAAGGGAGATCTTCTTCCCTTAGACTCAAAACTTCTTCAAGCTTCTCTTCTAGCCTTGCACATACCACATTGTTGACCATCATAAGTTGTTCTTCATGGAGTGAGTCATCCAAAGGTAAGACTTCATCCACCCTCATTCTTGAAAGATGATCCGCTACACCATTCTCTATGCCTTTCTTATCTTTGATCTCCATATCGAATTCTTGCAAGAGAAGGATCCACCTCAGGAGTCTTGGTTTGGTGTCCGTCTTAGAGTAGATGTACCTCAGTGCTGCGTGATCAGTGTATACAATCAGCTTAGAGCCCACCAAGTATGACCGGAACTTTTCAAACGCAAAGACAATGGCTAGGAGCTCCTTTTTGGTGGTTGCATATTTTACTTTTGTATCGTCAAAGGTGGTTGCATATTTTACTTGTGTATAGTAGATAACATGCAACCTCTTGTCTTTCCTCTGCCCCAAGACATCTCCTACAGCATAGTCCCTAGCGTCGCACATGATCTCAAAGGGAAATTTCCAATCCGGAGCTTGTACTATTGGTGCGGTTACTAGCTTGTCTTTGATGGTTTTGAACGCTTGGTGGCATTCTTCAGCAAAGTTGAACTCAGCTTTTTGCATAGTAACCTTGTGAGGGGACGTGCTAGCTTGGAGAAATCTTTGATAAACCTCCTGTAGAAACCAGCATGCCCCAAGAAACTCCTTATCCCTTTTACGTTAACCGGAGGCGCCAAAGTGACCATCACTTCCACCTTTGCTCTATCCACTTCAATGTCTTTTCCTGAAATCTTGTGACCAAGGACAATCCCCTCTCTCACCATGAAGTGACATTTCTCCCAATTAAGCACGAGATTGGTCTCCTCACACACACCTCTTGAGTACCCTGCACAAATTAGACAAACAAACACCAAAGGAAGAGCCATACACGGAGAAATCATCCATGAATACCTCAACCATCTCCTCAATTAAGTCAGAAAATATAGACATCTTTCATCTTTCAAATGTGGCAGGAGCATTACATAAACCAAAAGGCATTCTCCTCTATGCATAGGTTCCATAGGGACAAGTGAATGTTGTCTTTTCTTGATCATTATGGTGAATCGGGATTTGAAAGAAGCCACTATAACCGTCTAGAAAACAGTAATAGGGTGGTTGGCTAACCTTTCAAGCATTTGATCAATGAATGGCAGTGGGAAGTGGTCTTTCCTAGTGGCCTTGTTAAGTTTTCGATAATCTATACACATCCTATGACCTGTGATGATCATAGAAGGTATTAGTTCATCATTCTTATTTTTTATAACCATGATACCATCCTTTTTAGGCACCACATGAACCGGTGAGATCCACGTGCTATCACTTATGGGGTATTTCACGTTGGCCTCTAAAAATTTTAGGATTTCTTTCTTAACCACTTCTTTTAAATTCGGGTTCATACACCTTTGGTGTTCAATTTAAGAAGTGTTCTCATCATCTAAATGAATCCTATGAGTACAAAGTAATAGTGAAAGGCCTTTGATGTCACTGAGAGAATACCCAATGGCCTTCCTATACTTTCTCAATTCCCTAAGGAGCGAGTCTAACTCATCATCATTCAGGTTGTCATTAACAATGACCGGGTAAGTCCCATTCGGTCCTAAGAAAGCGTACCTTAGCCCAATGGGTAGCTGCTTGAGGTCCACCTTTGGGGCTAGCAGCTCACTCCATTCCTCTTCTTGGCTTGTGTTGAGGTTGCTGTCCTCATTTGCTTCCTTAGACCCCGAGTCATGAGCTTCCAAGCTATCTTCTTCAAATGTCTGCCCCGCAGAGATCGAGTGGATGTGTCGATCTATCACTCGATCTGGGCTGGATCGAGTAGGCTCTCTCGATTCACTCAGTCGTTCTTCAATAGATCAGGCGGCAGATCGAGTAAGTGGGTCGATCTCTTCATTGGATCGAGTAAATTGCTCGATCGGTCTATCGATCTGTTGCTCGGATCGAGTCAGTGGCTCGATCTGGCAGTCGATCTCTTTGTCAATTTTGCGAGAATCAAGGATACGAACATACTCTTGGGTCTGATCACTTAGGTAGCCATACTCTCCACACTCCTTTGTCAGCGCCAGCAGTAGATGATCCTCTTGACCCAATTTCTCTAGCAATTCATCAGCCAAAAGATCCATAGCTTCTATGTAGAAGACTTGTCCATCAATAGCCGATTTCTTCAAAACCTCGTTGATGTCAAAGTTAAGCTTGATGTCTTTGCCCAAGTGAAGTGAAATCTTGCCATTCTTGACTTCTATTATGGCCCCAGCTGTTGCCAAAAATGGTCTTCAAAGGATTAAGGGATCATTGGGTTCTTCATCCATTTCAAGAACAACAAAATCCGTGGGGACACTCACGTTCCTTATCCTCACGGGTAGGTCTTCAAGCATTCCTACAGGGAGTCTTACACTTCAGTCGGCTAAGATCAATGAGATCTTGCATTCCTTAAACTTGGTGAAGCCTAGCTTCTTTGCGATGGAGTAGGGCATTAAGTTAATGCTTGCCCCTAAGTCGCACAAACAGCTGCTAAACCTCAACGGCCCTAGCGTACAAGGTATGTGAATGAGCCTGGATCTCCTAGCTTCTTTGGTGCTATATCTTTGTGGATGATTGCACTGCACTCTTGACTCAATACCGTGACCTCTTGACAATCTTTAGCTGTCTTGGCAAGTGTGTCCTTCAGAAACTTGGCATACTTTGGTACCATGGCCAAACAATCAAGCAAGGGCATTTTGAGCTCAACATTCCTCAAATGCTTTTCAAATAAGGCTCTGTGCTTCTCAACTAACTGCTTCTTGAAGCGTCCAGGAAAGGGAGCTTCGGTTTGTAAGGTGGAGGTACGAAAATATTTTTTTCTTTGCTTGCTTCCCCCACTTGTTTTTCCAAAACCGCTTCCTTGCCTTTTCTTGCCCTTTCAATGTAGACATTGTCAAAGGTGATCTCTTGATCATTTGGAAGATCACTCCCCCCTTCTTGAATCACAATGTCCTCATTGTCTTTAGCTGTAGACGGTGGTGCTACTTCCTTTCCACTCCTTAGAGTGATCACATTTGCATACTCCTTGGGATTGGTCTCACATTGGCCGGGTAGAGTACCTTGTCCGCTTGTACTAGCTTTTCCTTTCTCCAGCTGGCGAATTTTGTTGTTGATGTTGCTGATCTGTGTAGAGACCTCAGTGAGGGAGGAGTCCAGCCGGTTGTTCATATCAACAAATTTTTGATTTGTAGTTGTTTGGCCGTGAATAATTTGTTTGAGCATAGCTTGTACTGGATCTTGAGGTGGCGCTTGATTTTGTTGCTGGTGAGGCACGAAACCTACTCTAAATGCATGCTAAATATGCGAAATATATGAGTATATCATATTCTTCTCCATTGAAACTCGTTTTCAAAGCTTTGATTTTTATGATATTCTGAGTTTCGGCAAGCCTTGTTCCGTAGCATTTCTTGCAAAAGCTCTTCCTTTTCTTGCTTTTGACTATCTCGCAAACCATGAGTAACCTTCCTATCCTCATGGATCTTGAGGTTTCTCAAATGGCGTGTGAGTAGTCTATATCGGTTTGGGATGAGGATAGGAAAAATGAGTTAAAGGTTCAATCTTTGATGCATATCTCGGTTAAGCCATCTTAATCCTTTCTTATTTGATACTTTTAATGCTTAGTCATCTTCGCTATTTGATTTTTGCCATCGAGCTTCCTCAAACAAACGCCATGTTTGAATGTTTGCAAGGACCAATCTCATAAGAGATTCGCTCATCCTAGCCTAAGGGATTAGATGCCTAGGGAGCGTTTTGGCATTAGTAGAGTTGTCTAATCGTGCTTGCTAGTCTCAGGCATCACTACGCGAGAGCGATGTTAGGTTGTGAGTTAGCAAAGAGATTTATACCACGACAGTGGATTCATCTAGATCTTGAACTCTATGCTGAAGGATTAGCCTCATAGGTAGTTGATTTATGCATCAAGGAAAGACCTTTAGCTTATTTACTTCAACAACTCCTTGTCCCTTGAACCGATATTTATTTTATATTGCAAGTTCGCTTCCTTTAGTTACTGTGTCTTTTCCTCCTTAGCTAGATCTAGTTTTATTCTTAGCTTGCTATCATTGTGACAAATAGGATGATAGTTTCCTTCCTCTTAAACCGTTAAATCTTTCTTAGCTTGTAAATGATTTTCATAAATGCAGTAATTTGAACCTTCCCATCGAATTGATAAGACCCATAACCTATACTACATTCATTTATAAGTAGTGGGTCATTGACTGAGTAGAAGCAATAGAAATACCTACTTATCACTTATCAAGTAAAGGTGCTACAGAAAAAGGAAAAATATAGACCAATAGACAATTCTTAGATTAAAGCAATATAAATAAAGATTGTAACGATAAGACATATAAAGTAATAAAGAGTGAAGTGCCAGCCAAATAATTTAAAGTTTTTCAAAAACCACACGTCAAAATTTACTTACAACAACGATAAAAAATTCAATAAAGACAACAATTTACAAGAAGTTAACATAAATTTATAGTTTTATTAAAATATTGATAATTATGAGATGACAAATATCAAAGTAATTTTACAATAACTGAATTTCATTTTCACTAAAAAAAAATAATGACTGATATTTATGGCAATGCAATTTAGTCAAATAAAAATTAAATTAAATTAGTATCATGACGACAAAGTGTAGATTTTTCACAACCACTATGGTATGGATTAGTCTCAAATTTGACACATGCATGGGGGTTTTTAACGCTGCATCCTGGAATTCTGCCTTTTGCTATAACTTCATAACCCAAAAATTTCCTTGCTTCTCCAATGCACAAAACATTGACGATATAATCAATATTGTAACAAATAGAAACACAATAAGGCTCTTATTTGTTGTAGGCGTTTAAAAACAAATATTTTAATTGTATTTTCTCCGTTATTATGTGTTGTATCTTGAATAAGTAGTGAGTAATTATTAATTTATGTTTTTGTCATTTATAACGATTGAGCCCTTTCTAAATAAAGAAAGTCATCGCATAATGTAAATGTATAAACAGTTCAATGGCTGTTATTTTGTTAATATGCCTTTTTTGGTTTTCAATTTTTTTTATATTAGAAGAAAATTTCTAATATTTCAATACCTTTTGAGTTTGGCAGCAAACTTAAGATGTTTTAAGCGATATATTGTTGTCACATAACTAAATCGGATTTAATTATATTATTGAGCCATTCAATTTTTTGATATTAATTTGTTTAGCAAACAATAATAAAAACTAATTTTATTGTCATCTTTAAGTGTGACATATGAATACCTAATTTTATTGGTAACTAGATGAACTTAAGCACATATGCACATATTATTTCATAAATAAATAATGATGTAGTGTAATAATCTTGTATTTAATGAGTGATCGAGAAACCATTTTTACTAGGAGCAAAAAATTAAACTTAAAATAATATTGGTGTTGAATTTTTTTTTTGTAGAACATATTTATGATAATTTATTTAAAAGTTGTTGCAATTTTATGGCATGAATATTTATAGCAAGGAATTTGTGACAAGACATTGAGAACCTATGTTTGTGGTTGCCAGAGTTACATTTCTGCACTACGTCTTTACTGTCTTGCCTCTCAGATATGGATAAGAGTAACCGATGCAAGGCGACATAAATGATAATATGTTGCATCTTTTGGTGTTTGTGCCTAATGGTGTGATTCATTATAATCATATTTAGAAAATATGACTTAGTTCGACATTTGATCTTTTATTTTTATTGATTTAATTCTTGTCTTCTATACCATATGGTCTCTATATCTTTGATTATCTACTTATCAATCTTATTAGGAAATTCGCTAAAAAAAATTATTTTTTTGAAGATTTTTAATAATGATCACTCTATTTTATGTAATTTTTCATTGTGATATCTCTTTTCCAGCAAACTCTTTGTTTGTTTTGTTCACTTATCATGATATGTTTAAAATTTTTGGTCCATGGATTGTGGTTGATTTGTTTTACTATTTGTATGGTAATATGATGATTTCATTTTTTTTTTGTTATCCAATCATGTTGTATACTCGAAGACGTTGGTTCCAACTTTCTTGTGTGTTTCTGAATTTATTGATGTGTTTTAAACTTTTACTATATTAGCATGTTATACTTTCGGGTTAAAAACGTACAATAGCGTTGTTTTGAGTTTGGAGGAAAAAACATGGTTCGGTTTCGGCAAAAAAAATGATAATATGCGATTTAGTGGCAAACAACACTTTTGTGAGATTGGTTAAACAGTTCTGCATTTTTGAGAAGAAAATGCTATTTTATGGTTTTGGTGAGAGCTGCTTTTGAGGTTTTGGCGTAGAAACATATTTTTGTTATTTTGCCGGAATTTCATTCCTTTGTTGGAAACATTAGGGTAATAATTTTCACAATGAAATATTAGTATGTATTATAGTGTGTACCTCACAATTTACGGATCTTGATTTTAGTTTTTTCTTGCAATATGATTTTCGTTATCTATTTTTGGATCTTTATTTATGATAAATAAACTGATATTAGAAACGAGGATCTTATCAAGCAAAAATGCTACAGAACAAGGAAAAATATAGACCATTAGACAATTCTTAGATGATATCAATATAAATAAAAATTGTAACAATAAGAGATATAAAGTAATCGAGAGTGCGAGCCAAATAATTTAAAGTTCTTCGCTTTTCAAAAACCACACGTCAAAATTAACTTCTGACAACGATAAAAAATTCAATAAAGACAACAATTTATATGAAGCTAATATAAATTTATAGTTTATTTAAAAAAATGATAATTATGAGATGATAAATATCAAAATAATTTTAGAATAACTGAATTTCATTTTCAAATATAATACAAAATTAATGACATTTCATATTTATAGCAATGCAATTTCGTCGAATAAAAATGAAATTTTAATAGTATCATGTTGACAATGTGTAGATTTTTCACAACCATAACCGTATGGATTAGCCTCAAATTTTGACACATGCCTGAGGGGTTTTAATGCTGCATCCTTGAATTCTGCCTTTTGATATAGCTGCATTTAGTAGTTGCATTTAGTTTCCACCGAATGTCTCCCCAATTAACGGATTTTACTTAGATTTACAAGCTTTTGCATTCTTAGTACCTTTGAAACAACCCATGTTGGATTGACCTTTAAGTATTGCAATGACATGAGCATGCTGAAAGTTTTGATTAACACACAAGAAAAATCATGTTATCAATAGGCGTGGGGAACAAAGTATTTATACATAAAAGAGGAAAAACCTAAAACGTTGGGACCACTTTCCCGAAATGGTAATCTTTTGAACTGTAGCGAATCGGCTTCACGTCGTGGGAAGCAAGCCGATATGCCATCTCCTTGTGATTCTTCGAGCAGACTCCATATCGGGCAAGTGCTTCGGTTCGTGGTGACTTGTCTTCCTCTCCACTTGGATCGAGGATTTCCCGTTGCCTTGCTCCGATATGCGTCTTCATGGAATCCTCTTGCTGGATCTTCGTTCCGGGTGCTTCTTTCGGGACCAAGCCATCTGGGTTCATCATGCGCTTGTTCATATCGGCTAAGGGGCCGTGACCCGTTCTCGATATCGTCCGTTCACCCTCTTTCCGAGATCTCTCCTCTTGACTTCTTCTTCGGACCATACTCATTCATAGAGCACCTGAGAAAACACTCCAAAGATGCAAGAATATGCAAAGACCTAACCTAATGCATCTAGACCTAACATGAGTGAAAACTTGATAAAAACTAAGATGAAAGTGCATGAATGGGGTCCTAACTAGTGTGAAATGTATGCTAAAAACATGCAATTTACAGAGATATCAACACCATTTAAAAGAAATCAATTCAATGTCTAAGTTCAGGTTTCTAGGATGCAGGTGATAACTAGCTTTTTTAGGGCTTTAATCAATCCTCAAGCTTAGCATTTTCATTGTAATACTTTAGGTATCAATCCAAAGGGGTAGAGATTAAAAACACTAGGAATGCATGAAACAAT
>JAHZTW010000133.1:3345637-3396285 GCA_020283515.1 Alliaria petiolata | reverse complement strand
TAGGATCCTCCGAAAACCGTTACTCTTGAATGTGGGGATAAGCTTTGCAACCGCAAAATCCAGGGATTGTGAGGTTCAAAGGATGGGGATTGAAGGGTCACACAAAGGCTATGGAAAGACCTTTGATTTACCACTGATCTTTCTTTGGATATGACACACCAAAGGAAGAACAGGATTTCTTGTGGATATTACACACCAACAAGAGAGAAGACTAACTTCAAAAACGTTTTCATAAAAGGGAAGGTTGATTGATTGCCTTTCTAAAGAGTGTTACAAGAGTTTATATAGGGAAAACGCCCCCTTGGCTCTCCCTTTGGTCCAGGAGACAGAAAACACAATTCCAGGAACAAAAAACATGGTTCCAGGAAATAAGGTGGTCTCCCCCAAAGAAAGTCTAGAAAACAGAAAAAAAAACACAGTCCAGAAAACATGGAAACACTTCCAACAAAGTTTAGAAAGAAATAACAATTAAAGATAGTTTCGAAAATCCCCTTTGCTCCTTCTTTGATCCTTGGTCGAATCTTTGATGTAATTGGGCTTCCAGTTTAACACATGGGCCATTAAGAGGTGCTGGGAATACCTCATTAAAAACCTTGTCAAGAAAACCCAGTGGGATAAAACTTGACAAGGGAAAAAGAGTATAAACCCAACACTTACCCAATTGTTAAAATCATATAGCTTGAATCAAAACAAAAGTGTTTTGACAAGCTATCTTGTAGTCTTGATCGTCGGGTTCTTCTTTGTGATTGAAAAATCCTCCAGCAGCTTGTTTAAACAGCTTTGCCTTTGAATGAGTCATTGGCCCAGTAGGCACAATCAAAGTTTCTCCTTCTCTTAGCTCAGGTTCAAGGCGCTCCTCTGGTTCAAGCTGCTCCTTATCCTCCTTCCCATGTTGTCCATTTGTTAATTCTTGGATCAAAAACCAAGGAGGTTTAGGATCAAGCGTCTCCCATTTCGGCTCAAGTGTAACTCCAGCACTAGCTGCATTCTCAGCTACAAGCTTCCCTTCAGCTACAAGTATGTTTCCAGCAGGTTCAAGCTCTATTTCTTTAATGCTGGTCAGGATCATATCAGAAACCATACTCGTCCGTAGGGTCCTCGTAATCGTCTTCATCTCCTTCTTCCTCTGGAGCGACCATATCGGCTTCCTCCCGATATTCTTCCTCGTAGTCCCCATAGAAGTCAGCTCCATAGGGAAAAAGATGCTCGTCCTGCGGCTCGAAATCCAGATGCTGAGATTCCCTTATTGTAGTAAGGTACGGGTTGGGCAGGAACATCACGACTGCTCTGTTTGAAGGAAGGGTGAACTGATATCGGTGTCCATGTCGATATGGCTTCCCGAGAAACTGACACTTCTTCAAATAGTCGACGTTTATCCAGCGAATCCCGTGCGTTGGCTCCTCTAGATCGGCACCAGCTCCCTTTAGGATGGCAAATACGACTCTTCCACAGCCTACTTGAGGCCTTTCACTTGGCATGGAGATCATCCACGACTTGTAGTGGAGAAGCTCTTTGAGCAATATCGTGAGCAAGCCGGTGCTCCGTCTGCTTCCTTTCAGCTCTCTCCCATTTCGGGTCTCTTGAATAATCTCTACTAGGCCGTCATCCATTATCTCCAGCTCTTTGGTCAGGACAGCTCCACATTCCTTTCTTGCGAAGAATGTATGTGCAATGGCTCTTTGCACATACCTCAAGGCTGGGTGCCTTATCCTGGTGCTCTTGTTCACTCCGGGCTTATAAGTGCCTATCCCAATGTGCCCCCACAGTGCCTCCAGCTCCTCCCTTTCGATGTTAAGGGTCATCTCTCGCATATCGCCTTGGCTGAATCCGAATATCGACTCGAGATCCCGAAATGACATTCGGTGTGTCTCGCTTCCATATTTGAAACGGATGTACCCGTCGCCATCTTCCTCTGGAGTCTCCTCTCCAAAGGCGTAGAAGGTCACCTCCTGTGTTGCCAGGAACTGGAAAGTTGCTTCGTCGTGAGACGCGTAGGCGTTCTCCATGAATTTCCTCAGTTCCATAGCGTTGAAAAGGATCTGGCAGTCTTCAAAGATGCCCAGCTCGACCATTGTTTCCTCATGGGGGTAGCGTGTGGCCTTGAACTCCATTCGCCTGAATGCTGCACGCATATCGGCCAGTGTGGGTCGGGAGTTCGCAGTCCTTCTTCCCGATGCACGTGTGGGTGAGCGCACTGTAGCCGCTCGACTTGAGCTTCCCACTGGTCTCTTTCCTTGTCTCTTTTCCGTTTGGTATTCCCTTGATCTCCCAAGAATAGCTCCGCTTCTTATTGCTCCTACCATTGTACCTAACAATCAAAAACACTCGCAAGTGTGTAAGCACAAGGAAAAACACAAAGAGCGGAGATTATCTTGCAAACATGCTTAAACTTAAGGTAACTCTATTCATGACTAAAGAGACCCAAGCAAACATATTCGAGTTATTACTAGATCGGGAAAAATCCTAAAACGAGAGGATAAAGAATGTTCTTATAAGTTATTTCTCACAGATTCAGATTTTTAGATAAGCATGCATTAAACAAAAGGTGGAAAAAGGGATTTTCAGAATCTTATCATTTCGTAAAAGTTTAGCCGTAAAGCCATTTTTCAGAAATAGAAATGCTAAAATTCTAGAAAATCCTACAAAAAACCCTAAGTTTTATGCAAAAACTATCTACCAAATATTCCTCCATCAACTCTCAAATCCCTAATGCAGCGAATTCAAACAACCCTAAACAATACTCAATCATGTCGTTCTAAAGCAGATTTTTACCTTAAAACGATATTTGCAAAAACTCTTGGAAGGATGCACGAAATCGAGTTGCGAAATTAAAAACTAAAGACGATTTTCTGGGGTTGAGAGTGATGGGGAATGAAAACGAGAGAGGTGATAGCTTTTATAAAGAGGAGACATGGGGAAGAAAAAGGGTTTGACTAGGGTTTCTTGGTTTGGGGGATAGTTGTCGGTTAACCCCAACCAATCATTAATGCCTTATCCGGAAAAGTGGGCCATAAATTTGAGCGCTTTTCTCGGATTGGCCAAGTCCAAATACCCTATTACCTGGATGGCCATATCGGGTTGACTCCGATATGGTATGACTGACGTTTCAGATATCGGCTGGTTCCCGATATATTACCACGGCGAAGGTTGCCTAACTTGGGCTTCGTTCCATATCGGCTACACACCGTTGTGCCTGCTCGACAGAGAATGCTCAGGGGCAATATCGTGGTGTTAACCCGATATTACATCCCATTGCTGTGCTAGACAACTTCTCATAGGTTTTAACTCCTGTTGTGTGTAAGTCACCCCACCTTATCTTTAATGGGAACCTGAAATCATTAGACTAAACTAGAAAAAAGCATTAATATGTACATGGATAAGCTTGGGGTGCCTCCCAAGAGCGCTTTGTTTTGAGTCACTTAGCTTGACTTTTCTTGATCATTTTTTAGTGTGAAAGGGGGAAACGAGCACCCCTCGATCCTGTGGGAGGATCCTTACTTTCCTTGATCATCGAGATGAAATCAGCCAGAGATACATTGGAGGTTCCCTCTTTCCTTGCCTTGGAACACTTTTGATTGGTCAAATCGGTGTGGTTTATCACCTTAAGGTAAGCAAAGGGTCTAACATTTCCCTTCCATTTCAGCTTGTATCTCATCTCTCCACCAGCAGAGAGAACAGGCTTGAGAGTCATACCTTTCAGAAGATCACCGAGGGTTGGTCCTCTCACATAGGACTTCTTGCAAGTGATCACCCTTTTTTGTTCTTCTTGGGCTTCCGCTGGTTGTCTTTCGAACATTGCATTGAGACAGACCCCATCAAAGCTAGCTCCATCGTAGCATATTTCCAAGGATGGATCTTTGGTCTTCTCAATCGTCTTCTTGAGCACAAGTGAGTATGCGTGTTCCTTCTCATTGATTCTCTTCCCTTTGGTGTCAAAGTGCATCACCAGGCTTCCGGTTAGTCCAGCTCTACCTTGCCGCTTTTGCAATCAAACATGCAACCGGCAGAGGCTAGGAAGGGTCTTTCCAACAGGAGAGTTTCCTTGACATCTTGGTCCATTTCTATCACCAGGAAATCGCTTGGTAGTAGCACGTTCCCAATCATGAGAGGTAGGTCCAGTAGCTTCCCAATAGTATTTCTTTCACTCTCATCGGCCAGTGATAACGGCTTCTTGCAGTCGGTATAAGTGTTGTAGCCGAGACGCTCAGCCGTGGCTAGACTCATCACGTTGATGCTTGCTCCGAGGTCACACAAACAGTTATCAAAGGTGATTCCTCCGAGTGTGCATGGCTGAGTGAACGACCCTGGATCTTCGAGCTTCTTTACTACTAAGGCTTCTTCCTTAGGTTTCTTTTCACGAGCTGCTGCATTCCTCCCTATTGTTGCCATTGCATCCTCATAGAGCTTATCCTTCAAAGCTACTAGGAAATCTGGAATAAGCTTGGTCTCGTCGGCATTGTTGAAGAGATCTTCAACTTTCTTCAATGTTTCGATTAATTCGGCCTCTTGTTCCTCTATGAGACGCTTCTTATGCTTCTGGGGGTATGGCATTGGTGGTTTGTAGACTCGCAGGAATGGTGCTTTTTCTTCAGGGATCGCCAAATTTTTAGAACTCCCTCCCCTTCTTAGGATGTCGATGTCCGCATCGACTTGATCCCGTTTTGGAGAAGTGATTTCGGGTAGATCCCGCTTTTCCTCATCGAAAGTGGTGATCATTTGGCAATACTCTTTTGGATTCATTACGGATTTACCAGGAAGGTTGCTTGTTTGGCTTGTAGATGCAATGCCTTTGTTGTTTTCAAGTGACTTGACACGAGCGGTCAAAGCTTCAATCTTTCCGGATAGTTCCGTGTTGACACCATCAATCTTGTTATGCACTTCAGCAAAACGTTTGTGTATATCCGCCTGGATATGTGTTTGACCTTGGAGAAGTTGCTTGAGAGTTCCTTCCAAGTCAAAGCCAGCTTGAGCATTTGGGTTTCCTTGTTGTTGTGGGAAGCCAGGAGGTGCACCGGCTTGTTGTCGTGGCGGGTAGCCGTTTTGATTCTGGAACCGCGGTACAAAGCCTTGTTGATTCGTGTAAGACGCGAATCGTTTTGCTCCTCCTCCTTGTTGCTGAGGGTAGGTCTGGTCCTGAGGATTTGCGACGTTCGTGCTTCGATAGGAAAGGTTGTTTTTGGGTCTCCAATTGTTATACCCTCCTTGAGCGTTGATGTAGTTAACATCTTCATACTGAATGTCCTCCCCTTCTTGGACTTGAGTGAGTTCTTCCACAAAATGAACTTCGTTTTGAGTTTGGACAAGTAGTAACTTGTCAAGCTTCTCATTGAGCTCTTTGATCACTTTTCGGCTTACATCTAGTTTTTCTTTGGAACCACGATTGGATCTGTCATAGTCTTCGTGGTAAGAGGAGTCACTCTGAGTTAAGTTTTCAACTAACTCGAGACCGTCTTCAACGTCTTTTGCTAAGAAATTTCCATTGCTCGCCGTATCGAGCAGCATCCGAATCTTGGGAATGACACCTCGATATAGTGTACTGAGGAGTGATTCTTGGCTGAATCCATGGTGAGGGCATTGAGTGGTGTAACCCTTGAATCTCTCCCAGGCTTCACCAAAAGTCTCGTTGGATTTCTGAGTGAAACCACTGATTTCGTTTCTCAACCGGGCTGTCCTCGATGTGGAGAAGAACTTTGTTAGGAAAGCATTCTTGCAATCTGCCCACGAGGTAATGGATCCGTGTGGCAGTGTCTTTTCCCATGCGTGTGCGTTGTCTCCCAGTGAGAAGGGAAACAAACGCAGCTTGAATCCATCTTCGCTTACTCCGTTGATCTTGGTCATGGCGCACACACGGTCGAACTGGTCGAGATGGTCAAGTGGGTCTTCCAAGGGCAGACCGAAGAATCGGTTGTTCTGCACCATGGAGATGAGACCACTCTTGATCTCGAAGTTGTTGTTCTGCACTGGTGGTGGCTGTATACCGTGTCGGCTTGCAGTCGATATCGGTGCATCTCCTGCACCGATTTGCCTCACAGCTCTTGGAGCAGCTGCAACACCAGTCTGTCCTTGAACACCTTGTGGACCTTGTGGACCTTGTGGTCCCTGGTTGCCTTGTTGTCCTTGTGCACCAGCTGCGCCCGCAGCTCCTTGAGCACCTTGTTGGTTTTCCATCTTCACACGGTTAACTGTTTCGGCTTGTTCACGATTTCGTCTAGCTGATCTTTCGAGCAGGTGAATATCGTCTATTGGGGGAACAAGGTTTGTTGTACCGTGTGAACGTAGGTTTATGTACCTGTTTCAACACAGAGATATACGAGTAAAAATGTTAAATGACTGGAAAAATTGTAACTTGTCCTTATAACGACCTAGTACCGAAATGACTAAACTTTCTTCCAAACGGCAACGGCGCCAATTGACAAATAGTGTTTTTGCCCTTTTTAGCAATGTCCCAACACTATCAACCGAAAGCAGTACAGTGTATGAGGTATCAAACCATTTTGGGAGCGTTAGCAAACAGGTCGGTCATATCGGTGTTATAAGTCAAGCTCGAAATAGATAATTGGTCGAGACTTTACTACTAAAAACGACTAAAGGATTGATCTTGTGTCACTCAAGACCATAAATAAGAGAATCTTAAAGATGCTAAGCAGGAAATAGATACTTAAACGGTAAAAATATAAACTTTCAAGATAAAAGAAGGATCTTGATGAGCATCATGAACTAGGTGACTCTCGGTTTGACTTATCAAGCTAAAGCTTTTGGATCACATCAAGACTTGGTCTTTTGATGGTGATTCTTAGGTAAAGGGATCCTCAAATCGTTTAGCCCATGGCGTTTGGGTCTAAACTCTTTGAATCTCTATCACCATAGACTAGCTTTCGCATAGTGGTACAATAGGAGAAACAAGCATCTACAACGTCCCTATTGAACCGTAAGACTCTTAGACAGATGGTTAGTCTTAGCCTAAGAAATCAAACTCTTGTTCATGGATCCGGCTAAGCAAGCACGTGGCGTTCGTGTCAAGCCGCCTGTGGACTTTAGGCTAGATGGCCAGACTAGACTAAGCTTTGGGAATGATAAACAAGAAAGAATCTAACTTTATCTTTTAGCTAAGCAAGAAATTTAAATCCTAGAGTCCCTTGGTTCTTTCAACCCATCAAGTCCTAAAAAGACTACTCACAAGCCATTTGAGAAACCTCAAGATCCATAAGGATGAGAGGGTAACTCATCGGTTGCAAGATAGTCAAAAACAAGAAAAGGAAGAAGCTTTTAAGAAAATAACACTAAGCTATAAAACTTAAAACTTCAAGATTGCATAAAAATCAAAGCTTTGAACAAGCTTCAATGGTTAAAAATACAAAGTAGTTCTCGGTTTGAAAGAGAAGACATCAAAATAATAGTAGAAAACGTGATAAAAGGATAAGAGTGGGGGAGAGGTATTTATACACAAAAGAGGAAAAACATAAAACGTTGGGACCACTTTCCCGAAATGGTACTATTTTGGACTTTAGCGTTTCGGGCTCAAGTCGTTGTGAGCAAGCCGATATGCTAACTCTTCTGATTCTTCGAGCAGTCTCCATATCGGGCAAGTGTTTCGGGATCATGTCGTGAAGGCTCGCCTTCCTTGTTATTTGAATTGGGTACTTCCCGTTGCCTTGCTCTGATATCCGTCTTCATGGCGTCCTCTTGCTGGATCTTTGCTCCGAGGTGTTCCTTTCGGGACTAAGTCGCTGATACCCGTCGAGGTTCGTCGTGCGCTTGTCCATATCGACTTCGGGGTCGTGATCCATGCTCGATATTACCGGCTCGTCCTCCATTTGTGATCTCCCTCCTTGGTTTCTTCTTCGGACCATCATGAACACCTGAGAACACACTCCAAACATGCAAGACTATGCAGAAACCTAACCTAATGCATCTAATCCTAACATGGGTGAAAATGTGGTGAAAGCTAAGATGAAAGTGCAAGAATGAAGTCCTAACTAGCATGGAATATGTGTTAAAAACATGCAATTTACAGAGATATCAATAAACATGATTAGAAAGATAGAAGATGAAAGATTAAAAGAGATAAATACTAGATTTGCATAAACTTAAAGAAATGTCTTACAAAAATCACTTAGAAACCAAAAGGGAAAGTTTTCTAAGCAAGAACAAGAGATTAAAAGATACTTAGGAAAAATAAGGTTTTTTCCTAATTATAGTGAACAGTGGACGACCCGGGTCAACCCAAAACAAACCGGGTATTGACCCGGTTTAAGTCTGAAAATCGGGCAGCGTATCGAGCTTGCTAGGTCGATACGCAGCTCGATACAATCGTCCGATACGCGCACTCCGTCTTTCCTGCCGAGCTATATCGACCTTGGTAGGTCGACACCAAGGTCGATACACTTCTAAAATTCGTCTGCTCCATGTTTTGCTCCCTTCTTTTCTTCCTCCTTGTCACCCAACTCTCTAAAGAGGTCCTCCAAGCCTCCAAAGTACCTAATTGGGAGTCAGTATGCACAATATGCCACAACCTAAGCTAAAACTTGCTGAACTCTAATATGGATGCAATTTGGACTAAAAACGACTAAATGAATGCATAAGTGAATGCAAAACTATCTAAAATGGGTGCTAAAACATGCTAATTTATGAGTATATCAATAGAATACGATATGTAGATATACCTACGAACTCATAAAAGAAATTAGTGTTTAGGGTTAGAGATAAAAACGAATCCCACGATAACAAAGATCAAAGATTGCGTTTACGAAATATATATATTAAGAATAAAAGTTATTGACTATTCTTAAATTAGATATTTACAAAATTACCAAATGAGTTTTACCAAATGCCTTTTACATAATCGAGACATCATTAACGCAGCGGACTCATTAATCCCATAGACCGAAGATATCATTGGCGAAAGTAAACCGATGTACAAATCAGTTGCACATTCATTGATTTATCTATAGAGTAGCACATTCGTTGTTTTATTTATAAAGCACATTCATTGTTTTATCTATAGTGTATGGTCGTATCAAACACAGGCTTAACGAATACCACAACTACTTACTTTAGTATTTATATTCAAGCGCATGATACAAAATATATCTGATTTATAACGTAGTGGTTATTAGCAATAAACAATGTACATTGAAAACATAATATATGAATACTCAGACACTGGAGATTTAGGGATTGGGACCTCCATACGTCTGAAACCTCAAATAAGTCACCGGTATGCTTCTTAAATTCATTACCGAATGCAAGAACGTATAATTAAAAACCCTCGTTATCAGTAATAAATATATCTAATGCAAGAAATTCCTTAGAGCCATAGCGAAATAAAAAATCCTTGTTACCATTGATCAATATAACTAATGCAAGAACGTCCTGAGAGACATAATTAAAGTATGAAGCTCCTAACACAATATCTTCTAATTTGGAGCAACGAGTGCATCAATCTTAGGTAGTAGAGTTCACCATGTCGTGGTGCCAGGTATGGAAGCCGCACTTCATCCTCAATGCACCTACGACGGCGAAGTGGGAGCCACGTTTTAGTCTTCCGATGCCAACAAAATTCCTTTGGAAATTCCGTGTAGAGAAGACTCCTAGTCTTAACATCCGGTTTATAACCTTCCTTTGGATCATGTTCCATGAATATTGTACACTGGTTTTGCGGTAGATAAAACGGTAAGATTGTCATCTTTACCAATGTACTGTTCGTATTAAAACAAAATAGAATAATCGCATAAACGTAATCACAATAATCAACCAAGTATATTACTAAAAACCGTAAATAATATCTCATACAATACCCGACCTTTATGATTTTTCGCCGTGACTCTTCTATCACCAAACTGGTACAATAAGTAGTTAGTTATATATAGGTACACCGACTTTAGCGTGGTAGAGTTTTATTTTATATGCACTGACGTGTCCAAATCTCCCTGTAAAAAAAGTAATAAGTTTCTTTTAATATATTCGATAACACGAATATCTCTTATATTATGTTTGGCAACATTAATATTATATAAAATTGCACTCTGTGAACCATTTACAAACCTAAATAAAAAATTTAAAATAATTATCGTGGAATAATTCTTACTTTTAATAATCACGATCATAATGATAACCATCATCATCAGTCACCACAGCTTTAATATGCTATTGCAAGAATATTATTAAAACCATCATAAAAGTAGTCAAATGATTTAAAAAACAGAGCTTAAATGTTGAGTCTAGAACATAACATCTGTTTTCTTGACATCAGAACATAACCACACTGAATATAACTGGCGTAGGTATTCGTTGTCCATAAACATGTCCTGTAAACATTCAGCTTCCGGAAGAAAAGGATCCAATAAAACTTGTGTACACTTGTAAGCAGAGGTAGCCATCCAAACACCCTTATTTAGTAAAATAGAAGTAAATCTGATTACACAAATAACAACGTCGCCCGTGCATTTTCCCAACTCCTCAAGAAAGGCCTCAGAGTAGTCCATCTTCAAAACATCCCGTAAGCGCAAATACCTGTTCATTTTACGTGTACCACCAGAGAAGTGCCAATTAAGATATCAGAATTACGGTTTAAGAGAAAACACAGCCAAAGGAGGTAGGAAACACTAAAATATATCAAAACATACTTGGGATCAATAAGCTCGAAACATACTGATATACTCATATATTTCACATATTTAGCACTCATTTAGGATAGGTTTTCATGCACTTTTGCACTCATACTTAGAGTTATGGTAGCTTTTGTCCTATTTTAGGTTTTAGGACATGTTGCATTAGCATTTGCATATTTCTCGCATATTTGCAACATATTCAGGTTGTTTTGAGTACATTGGAGTTGTGGTGGATGCGTGGACATGCTGAGGTTTGAAGGGAGGCTTGTGGACACTTGGAGAAGTTCGGACAAGCATACATGCCCTGAGATCTCTGTTCTAGGCGAGATCGACCAGAAGATCGAGGCACTTGGACCGTTTTAAGGAAGAAGAACGGGACTTAGATCGACCAAGATGGTCGTGCGACGGTACGGACCCAAAGAGGCTATCAGGAAGAACGGAGTGAAGATCGAGACTGAAGATCGATCCAGATCGAAACGACCCGATGATCAAGCAAGAGGGTCGATTGCTGAGTCGAAACGACCCGACGATCGAGCAAGAGAACCCATTCCCAGTCCAAGATCGGACAAGAGATCGACGACTCAGCTCGATCTCTTCTCTCCAGACGTGCTTCCTTATCCGCCAGCTCACGTTTTGTCCTCTTGTGAGGGGACCATTTCTCCTTTAGAGATGGTTGAATGACTTGTGATTTTGATAGCCAGGTTGATGCTTGATGACCTCAAACGCCAAAGGTTAGAATCTTCTAGCTCAAGGGCTAATCCTCGCGAGAGCTTAGGAGAGTCTACACGCTTTACAAGTTTCTGAATCCCTCAAGAGAACTTGATTAAAACGCAGGAACAAGTTGTAAACAAAGATGAACTTTTCTTTGAAACAAAATAAACTTTTCTTGATTAATAATTTGGTGATTTGAAAGTACAAAGGAAATGATCTTATATAGTGCTCAGAAACAATGAAATAAATGGTCATAAGAATTAAAAACTAGGCAAAGATCAAGCTGAATGATGGGAAAATTGTTAACTAGCTGTTAGGCTTAAATGATCTTCATTTGGTCTTGGAGTTGGATGGCTTGATTCATGGAACTAATCTGGGGTATTCAGTGAGGCTTGCACGTTCAGGATCTCTTCTTGAGGATGTAGGGTCGAGATCATGCAGCAGATAATAACTCTGGGCTGACTTTCCCGTTGCAGAAACATAATCAAGGCCGGGAAAGAAAAGTGGATTCATATGTGATTCTCTCTTGGTTTGTCTTGGTTTAATGCGGTTATTGGCTTGGATATGAGCCGGTATTTCGTCTATTGGCTTCTGTGGTGGTCGAATTAAGTGGTTGTTTGAATAAAATGTTTTGCTTCCCTTAGTTTCCTTGTATGGAACCTTGAATGTGAATGTAGGTCCATATCTTGGTTCTGGCGGTTTAGAGCGATTCTTCTTCATTTTGATTGGAACCAGACATGGTTTGGCTTGGTCAGGACGTTCTCCTAGACATAAAGAACGATGGCGTTTTGTTATAACATCCGTAGCTTCTTCAAACACAGCTACAAAGCCTCCTTTTCCCTCAGCTACAAGCTTTGCTCCATCCTCTCTAGCTCCAAGGTTCTTCTTTTTGTTAACTCTTGATGTATAAGCATCCATGCTTACATCATACTCTCCCTCTTGAAGAGGTTTTGTCCTCAAAACATCAGAACCTGCATCTAATAACCTTAAGTTAGTTCCTGAAAAATGTTTAGAGTTTAAGAGCTTACCTTGATGTTTCACTACAAGAGAAACAGCGAATTTGTGACTAATTTTTGAGACTCTGGTTTTGGTCGCAAAAAAGTGTGACGTAGATGTGATGAATTTCTGATTAATTAGCGACTACCATAACGACGGAGGCTAAAGAGTCGTAAATTTACGACTAAAGCGTTTAGTCGGAAACCCATCTCTTATTAACGACGATTTCCAGACTCTTTTGCGACTATATTGTTTTAGTCGCAAAACAATCACAAGTTAAGACCCATTAGCGATTACTGTTTTAGTCGGAAACTTTGTTCGCAAAAATAGTCTGTAAATGGCGACTATTATGCGACCCATTAGTATAGTTACAACTTCGTCGCATTTTAGTCGGAAAATAAGTTGGTAAAAACGTGAAAAATAAGCGAGCTAGTTGGTATACCGAACTTTTGCGACTCCTGAATGTTGTGAGAAAGTAGTCGGGAAAAGGTGGCAAAAGGGTGGTTAATTTGTGACCTTTTTGGGGGAGTTGCAAAATCGTCACATTAGTTTTCACTATATATAAGACTCGCCCGGTTCCTTTATTTGCATTCAAGTGAAGAGAAAGAGTAAGAAAAAAAAAACGAGAGAAAGAAAAAACGAGAAAAAAAAACAAGAGAAAAAAAAAAGAAGAGAAAAAAAATCGAGAAAAAAAATAAAGTGGAATTCTCACGAGAGTGGATGTATAAAAGATTCGATCCACAAACTAATAATATTTCCGACGATTTCTTGGCGGGAGTGGATCAGTTCATGAATTTTGCAAGTAGCCAGTCAATAGCGCAGAGTAGTGGAGGTAAATTTTACTGTCCTTGTATAAAATGTCAAAATTCAAAAATTTTACAAGGAGGTACAATTTCGAAGCATTTGCATAGTAGATGATTTATGCCCGGATATTATGTATGGTGTGAACATGGTGAAGATTATGATGTGCTTGGGGGAGACACAAGTAGTCATTATGCAAATGTAGATTCTACTAGTGGTAGTCAACAACCAGAATATGATGGGGGGGAATATATATGTTGGGATGGTGAATGATGCATTTCATGGTTCCACACCATTTAATCATCAAGAGTATCATGAACATGAAAGTAGATATGATAATATTCATGAAGAACCTACCCAAGAGGCAAAATGGTTTTATGATATGTTAGATTAGGCAAATACTCCACTTTATAATGGTTATCATGAAGGTCATTCAAAGTTATATTTGGCTGCTCGGTTCATGAACATCAAGTCAGACCATAATATGGCTGAAAGTTGCATGGATTCGTTCGGAATTGTTTACGCAGTATTTACCATAGGGAAATCAGGCAACTGGTTCATACTACGAGACATCAACTTTGATGCGAAAGTTAGGATTGCCGTACTATACATATGATGTATGTGTAGATAATTGTATGCTCTTCTGGAAAGAAGATGAGAATTTGGAGCATTGCAAGCTCTGTGCAAAATCAAGATTTAAGGATAGTGAGGGATGAACGAAAATACCGTTCAGTCGTATGTGGTATTTACCTATTACTGACAAATTAAAGAGGATGTACCAGTCAGAGAAAACTGCATCGTCGATGAGATGGCATGCTGAGCATGAATCAGAAGACGGAGTAATGTGTCATCCATCTGATACGGCAGAGTGGAAGAATTTCCAACGTTTGCATCCTACATTTGCAGAAGAATCACGAAATGTTTATCTTGGATTATGTACCAACGGTTTTAATCCTTTTGGGATGTCAAGAAATCATTCGTTGTGGCCTGTGATCATGACTCCATACAACTTACCGCCAGATATGTGCATGAAAAGTGAGTATTTGTTTCTTACGGTTCTGAATTCTGGACCAAATCATCCACGAGCCAGTCTTGATGTTTTTCTTCAGCCATTGATCGACGAGTTAAAGGAGTTATGGAATAACGAAGTTGAGACATATGATATATCATTAGATCAAAAATTCAACATGAAAGCCGTTCTTTTGTGGACTATAAGAGATTTTCCGGCATATGGTATGTTGTCGGGATGGACGACACATGGAAGATTATCGTGTCCCATTTGTATGTATGATACAAAAGCTTTTTAACTGACGGCTGGAAGGAAGACATGTTGGTTTGACTGTCACAGAAGATTTCTTCCTTTAAGTCATCTGTTAATGAAGAATAAGATAAACTTTTTGAAGGGAAAGCACGCAGTGAAAGACTACCCACCTCAATCTTTGACTGGTGAACAAGTTTTATATGAGCGTATAAGGCATGCCCATCCACCTAAAACATTTGTATGCGGTAGAAATGGTCATGAAAAAAAAATGGATGGCTATGGGAACTGGCATAATTGGCATAAAGAAAGCATATTTTGGGAGCTACCGTACTGGGTTGATCTGACGCTACGACACAATCTTGATGTGATGCATATCAAGAAGAATTTTTTCGATAACATCATGTATACTGTTATGAATGTTAAAGACAGATCGAAAGACACAATGAAGTCAAGATTAGATATTGCACGATTCTGTTCTCGAACATAATTGCATGTAGATGACCGAAGGAGAGCTCAGTTTCCTGTTTGGAGATTGACTTCAAAAGCGAAATAATGCTTACTAGAATGGGTCAAACATGAGGTTAAATTCCCAGACGGCTATGTAGCAGATTTAGCTAGCTATGCAGACATCACTGGTGGGAAGTTTTCTGAAATGAAAAGTCATGACTGTCATGTATTTATGGAACGATTGCTTTCGTTTGTCTTTGCAGAACTTTTACCACGTAACGTGCACCTTACATTATCAGGTATATATATGAATTATTATATATATTTATATTATTAATTTATATTGTTGATATAAATAACAACATAATGTTTTAATATTGTAGGGATTAGATCAGTTTTCGTGACTTAAGTAGTAGATCACTGGATCAAAAACACCTTCAAATTCTGAAGGATAACATTGTCATGATTTTGTGTAATTTGGAAAAAATCTTCCCACCTTCTTTCTTTGATGTGATGGAGCATTTACATGTACACCTACCCTACAAAGCGGAGCTTGGTGGTCCTGTGCAATATAGGTAGATGTATCCCTTCGAAAAGTTTTTTAAACAATTAAAAGGCAAGGCGAATAACAAAAGATATCCAGCGGGATCAATAGTTCAAGCATACATGAATGATGAGATATCTCATTTCTCAGAACACTACTTTCCTTCACATATATCTACAGCTAGAAGAAGGTATAACTTAAATAGTGAATAAGTAAGTTAAATTACTAATATAAGAGCTAAAATCATAATTTTTCAGGTCAAGTTGTTATGTCGAAGCTGAAATACATGTATATCCTATACCGGTGCCGAATATATTCACTCAAGTGGGTCGTCCAAGTGGCAAAAGTGGTGAATTTTAGTTAAATGAGAAATATTATAAATGCGCACATGCATATGTTTTGTGCAATTGTGACTATTTTTGGCCGCTTGAGAGGTACATACTTTGCGCTTCATTCACTTAATTGGATTCTTTTATTTTTTTAGTTCAGTAAAATATATCATGTTGTTGGCAAAACAGTTTGTTGGACGCACAAATTCGATTTGATTATCCGGAACTCTGATGAAGAGGTGACTTTGAAAAGAGATGAAGATTTCCATATCTGGGTTCGCCAATATGTACGTATTGTTTACTACCTAGCAGATCAATATTATTAAAAATTTATATTTCATTTTCCTAATTTTTGAATATTCCATATATATATATAGGTTAGTACAATGAAAAGCCAGAAAAATGTTCCTCCTTGGGTTCATGAACTAGTGAAAGGTCTTGAAAATAAGGTCAGATCGTGGCCGATGTATTTTACAAGAGGATATTTGTTTCATACGCGAGATCACAGGCTCACGAAAAAAACTATGAATTATGGAGTATGTGTCCGAGGACAAAATTACTCAAAAGCATCTGAAGAGGATAATTTTTATGGGACCGTGCAAAACATCATAGAGCTCGAATATCCAGGATTTGTGAATTTAAAGATCACACTTTTCTACTGTGAATAGTTTGACCCTACAATTGGAAAAGGTACTCGAAAGCGAGATGGAGGCATTGTTGACGTGCTTTCATCAAGGAGATATCAAAATTATGAACCATTTATTTTAGGTATTTTCTTTTTTAATTGAGTATGTATATGTGTGTTGTATATGTGTGTTGCATATGTTAACTTTTAATTTTGAATTTTAATCAATGTGTATGATCTCAAGCTGATCAAGTCTGTTATCTTTCATACCCACACACTAATCGAACTCGGAAAGTGTGGCTCACGGTCGTCAAAGTAAATCCAAGACATATTGTTCAAGGAAATTTTAACGAAAAAGAGGTGGTTATACTGCAGCAAACAACCGATGATGAAATGACGGGTACAATTGAAGATATCATAATTGGTAGTTTAGTAGATGGAAATCATCTTGTTGAACCAATTGATTATGAAATCGAAGACGCTGAAGCAGAAGATGAATTTTTTTGTAACTTATCATCTTCAGATGATGAAGATGAGGAATTTTAATAATGATTCTCGAACTTTAAGTTTTGTAATATAATCTTGAAATTGTAGACACACCTTTGCGTTTTGTAATATAATCTTTGCGACTAACTTTGACATGAGTTTTTGATTTTGTTTCTAAAATTCACTTACCACATGTTAGTTTATTTTTTAAACAAACCGTTATACTTTAGATTAGACTAAGAAGGATTATAAACTCTAATGGAAATATTTTTTTTCAATTAATGGTTATGGTTCAGAGAAAGTAATTTATATATAAAGAAGTTAAAGTATCAAAATACAGAATGTCTAAAACAGCTATTTGGCTACGCACCTTTAATATAGACAAGAGATAAGGGGTTCGAAACTCTGGATACAACTTTCTTCAATTTTTAACAATTATCATAGCAGTCACTAAAGCCTCTTAAAATACCCACATCTTTGCGACTAACTTTTTTCAAAATTTTCCAATTATCATAGCAATCACTAAAACGTCTTAAAATACGCACGTCTTTGCGACTAACGTTGACAAATAATTTTTTGATTTTTTATTAATATTTATGGTTTAGGATATAGGTTTATGACTAATAAAATCAGTCACAAAAGAATTACAATTTGCGACACCTTCGCTACAATATTGCGACGAAATGTGTAGGGTGGCATTTACGGTCAGAAAGTGCGTCGATTTTACGACTAATGTGTGACTAACACCTGAATTTGTGACTGATTTGCTTCTCTTTACCAACATCTCTCGATGCATTTTTAAAAAATTAATAATTAACAATTGTAAATATGTTAATTTATACGTTTATAAATAGATTTGAACTACTATATAAACCGAATCTTTAACCAAATAAAAATTTATGAAATTCCAATATTTTTAGACTTATGATTCTATCTACCAAAAACATCTATTTTTAGACTTATGATTCTACTCTTTGTGACACATTGACTACTATGTACAAGTGCCACCAATTTGTGACTCGACTAAATTACATGAAAATGTTAAGAAATTTGGTAAAATATTAGGCGGTAAATTGTGCCTCCCTTTTTTCATTTAGGACTACTTTGCGACTACTTTTCGTTATTTTGAAAAAAATCTTTTACTCTCTCTCATTTATTCTCTGTTATTCCCGAACCTTCCCCAAACATTTTCTCTTCTACTCACTCTCAATTTCTTCTCATCTCTAAGAAATAATCTCTCTAATCTTCTACTCTCTCTCAATTTCTTCCCGATCCTACATTCCCCAGACCTTAGATTCTAGAAAATTGCTCCAAAGGGAAGATCGTGTGGAGGCCGTGGTGCTAGATCCGGCGGTGGTGCCCATTTGTGATGGGGTCTAAATTGTCGTCCAAGATTGGAGGATTTCTTTGGGGACTCGTTTACCTTTGAATTTTTAGGACCCTAAGCTGCAAGTGCACAACGTTCGTTGTAGTACTTAGGGTATCAAACCACAGGGAGGAGGTCAACTGCAAAACAGAAAATAAGGGCAACCAAAGACGCAGGAAATTAGGGTTTTGGGGATTGTGTCACGGTTTTTGCAGAAAAGAAAGAAAGCAGAATCACGTCTTAAATAGAGGAGTTTGTCAATCAATTCTATAACCAACGAGAAAAAGCAAATTAACTTAAATGCTTGTAAAAAGGAAATCAGATGAGCAGTGCAGAAAAGGTAAATATTGAAGTGCGTAAATCTCGATTGAAAAGCAGATGGGGGAAACACGTTAGGGATCTTCTCGAGAAATCTACGGGGTTCTAACTAGAAATCAAACACACAAAAGTTAAGCAAACCAGACTAGGCGGTTTTCCCTAAACTGATTCACTGGTTTTAATGACCTCACTCTGACAAGCAAGATCGATCTGTGAACGTCTATTTCGCAGGTATACTGTCGTGTCCTGCGTCCTAGACGAACACGCAATAAGATCGGGACAATAAACATTCAGACATCTTTTGAGGGATGCTCTCTACCCTACTATGGTCTGGATTTGAGATTCAGGACGTTAGTCGCTCTCAAGACCCTCCGATCAAACTTCTAGTTCATGACGCTAGACTCATGCAATAAGAACGAGTATGGTGAGAATGAAAACTCTAATCTTCAGCCTAAACAATCGGTTTAAAGACAGTTAATGAAATTCCCCATAGATCCCCTTAAAGAACACCCAACGATAGTAAACTACTCAGACATGAAAGAAGAAGTAGAAAACGTGAATGATGAATGCATAACTTGATGAGAAACAAAGAGGGTTCAAGAAGAAATCAATCTCCCTCGAAGAACAAGGTGGAAAACCACGAATAAGAGATTCGCGGCCACCAAAAGAAATCTGTGAATATGTGTTTCGTCTCTTCCTAAAAAAAACTCTAGACAACGAGTATATATAGGTCTTCAAGTCCCCTAGGTCGTGGATTAGGTCTTGGCTTGCATAAGACGGCTGCGGGTTTAAGTTGGGCATCAAATGGGCTCGGGAACCGCGAGTGGCCTGGCCGCGCAAGCGACCGGCCGTGGCACGGCCACTGGTCGTCTGGCTTGGCCGTGGCGCGGCCAGCTCGTCTTTCCGGGTGCATGACAGACCTTCTTGCTTCTTCCATAACTTGAGATCCAACCGTGGGATTGTTCTCAAACCACTTCGAGGTGAAAGACATATGATAAGGCTACTTTGTCTCCAAATATGAGCTTGATCTTTTGGTGTGAAGGCCTTCATTTGATATTGTCCTCGAGCACTGTTTCCGGAAGTGTCCATTTTGTTCCAAAATATGCATCTTTTGCTAAGATTACCTGAAAACAGTCTTGAACAACCAAATACTCGAAATCTAGTGTTTATGCATTAAAACCTTAGTGAAATGCTTATTAAAGCACTCACTTATGATAGTAAAAATGGGTAAAATATGCATGTTATCAACTCCCCCAGACTTAAACCTTTGTTTGTCCTCAAACAAAACAGAAATCTAAGTAAGGAAAAGAGGTTTGAAAACGTGGAAACTCACCAATACTTGGGAACTCATCAAGTCTAGCAATCGACCTGTTGAGCCACATAACTCGGAATTCAGCTTCAAGGCGTTTGGGTCTAGTTACCTTGAGCTTTTCACCCTTCCCGGATACGCTTCATGGTCCCTTTGAGTATTTCGAGCTCCCTCTTGTTGACTCCTTTATTCATTTAGGCGTGCGGTCTCTATCGAGGGAGTATTGGTCGACGAGACATTATACTTTCTCTTCCAAACATCTAGACATAGACATTTCAGACACAACTCTCCTATTTTCTCTTCCCTTAGTCGATTTCTCCCTACTTTTCTAGGGTATCATTTTATTTTTTCTATCGACTTTCTTATTCCATTTTTTTTTTTTTCTTCTTAGCTTGAGAATGATCACTTCTTTGAAGTTTACATGATTGCTGCGAACCGTCATTGTCCTTTAAGGAACTCTGGTTGCCATTCCCAAACTAAAACCTTTCTTTCTATATTTTTTTTTCTTTTCTATAACAAGGGAAGATCAAGGAGAGGTTGCATTGCATCTACTTAGTCATGCTAGAGTCTAAAAGAGGAGCAAAGTTCGAAGTACCTCAAGCCCCTTGACGAGAAGATTTGATTCATTAGGTGCGGAGTCAACGCAAGATCCTTCGAGTACTCTAGAGATTAGAACTTTCTCCGCTGGAATGATCCACTCGCCGTGTTCAACTTAGTAAACCTTGCTTCTAAATCCGTGAGAATGGTCATTAAGGTTCCTTGTTCAAAGTGACTTGTACCTAGCAAAGTTCATAGTTTCCGACTAAAAGAAAAAAAATTTTTGACTCTATAAAACGACTCGATAAATGATGTAAGTATGCATAAGACTCATCAAATAAAAGCATCATTAGTAATATAAGAAACCCCCCCAGACTTAAATCAAACTGTCCCCAGTTTGTTTAAATCGAGTTGAGGTGAAAAAGATAGGTAAATTCAAGTACAAGCTTGTGAAGACTTACTTGAAAGTGGCGATGGGTTTGGTATGGGAGGATGGGCGTGTGGTATGATTGAGCTAAGGACTTGATCATTCTCCTTATGTACAAGCTTGTGAAGACTTACTTGAAAGTGGCGATGGGTTTGGTATGGGTGGATGGGCGTGTGGTATGATAGGTAAATTCAAGTACAAGCTTGTGAAGACTTACTTGAAAGATAGGTAAATTCAAGTACAAGCTTGTGAAGACTTACTTAAAAGTGGTGATGGGTTTTGTATGGGTGGATGGGCGTGTGGTATGATTGAGCTAAGGACTTGATCATTCTCCTTATGTCCCTACTTAGAATCGATTTAATTGAACTAAAGAATCCGAAAACTTAGCTCGAAAGGAAATGTGTTGCGCGGTTGAGCTTCCTTGCTTCATTTGGTGGTGGTGGGTGTATGGTGATGATGGATGAGGGTGGTGATAGGCGTTTGGTGGTGATGATTGGCTCGCCTTGTTGAGAAGAACATGTTTTCCGGTTGTTGAGTACTTGTCTTGGTTCCTTGACCTTTGTAAAAAACCTTGAATGAGAGATGGAAAATCTTCTGTCCTTGCGTCTTGAAGATTGCATCACCTCAGAAACTTGAAGTTTGGGTCTATGCTGGCCTATCCGGTGATGTGTTCGGGATCCCGGAAGACAGGTGTTGCTAGTTCGAACTTCAATGCCCTATAAAATTCTTACTTGGCTTTGGTAAAGGTCTCGGCCGCGTAAGAGAGAAGCTAGTCTTCCGGAACTTTTCTCTTCGTGGTTTGGTGAAGGAAGTTGCATCTTCTTCCTTCTGGAGCTTGCACAATGGTTTTAATCCTCCTGAACCGTTGTATTCTTCTTCGTCTTCGTGGATACAAGTCCGTTGATCGTACAGGAAGAAGTTGAATGAGATGGATCATCGACTTAACTTGACTTGGATGGAGTCTCGTCTTGTCTCGCCGTCTTTGATGCAACAACAACTTGTCGTGGTTGTGGAAGTTTCTTTGCGGTCTTTAGGACGTGTTCAAGTCTTGAATCAAGAAGGAAGCTTGAAAGGCTTGACACAGGTTGAAGGAGAACCGGTTTGGTGAAGTTCGGATGGAAAACATCTCAGAGGAGGGCCGGCCGCGCGACGGGTTGTCGCGCCCGCGGCCAGGCGTGTCTCCGCTGCGCCATCGTGGCTCGTGGCGCGTCCAGGCTCCTTCTGGCCGGCCCACGGGCAGTTCGTCGCCGGTGAGTGTTCTTCTAAACTCCTTCTTCATATTTTTGGTCTTTTTTGGTTTTTCTGATTTTTTTGTGCTTTTCTTGGTTTTTCTGATTTTTTTTTGTGCTTTTGTGGTTTATGTAAATGCTGTAAACTAAGAAGAAACAAAAACTAAAGATTAGTATGGTTAAGGAGATGAGATAGAGAGTACATAAAATGGGTTGTCTCCCATTGAGCCGCTCTTGTTTAGAGTCTTTTAGCTAGACTTTGGTAGTTTGGGAGCTTAGTTGGAGGTTGAGCTCGACCTTAGGCAAGGTCTTTTTGCCTTCTGTGTGTCCTCTTCAGCTGAGGGCTCCTCGAGTCTCTCCATGATTGCATCTTCGTCCCTCTCAAGAAGATGTTTCTGCCTCCGGGTCTTCTTCGAACCTTGGGCTTCTTTCCTGGCTCTTGCAAGTTCGTAGGGATGAAGTATCTCTCGCGTAGTCTCATCACTCTCATGGAAGTAATATCCGATCAGATGTTCCTTCCATGCCGCAGTAAAGGAAGTTTCTGGAGGAAGGCTTTCCACCACACTGTTGAATTCTCCAAGGTCCTTTCTGCTGATCAGGTCGCGAACTTTCCCGACCTTCTTGAATCTATGAACGTCCATGATCCTAGTTGTGGTGGCACTGAATCTCGCATGCATGAAGTGGCACTTGATGATGTCAACATCTTCTTTGCTATCCTTGAAGTACTCCTTCAGGCCTTTCCTTTCTGAGGCCTCATCGAATCCAACATATATCGGGATCTTCCTTGCCTATTTAGGGAACTCGATCAGTCTTTCTCTTTTGATGCGATCCCCGAATCGTGATTCTTCCTGGATCCTCTTGTTTTCTGGTCGGCAAGTCAGGGCTTCACCTAGTGCTGGCTCCGGAGATGATCTTCCATGGCTTGGAGATGTGGATGTTTGGCGCGGCCGATGGTTCGAGAAGGTGATTTTGCTATGAACGTGCCTTGCCCTAAGAATGGCATCATGCTTTGCTCCGAAGCGGGTGATGGTGTTGCAAGGTGCAATAATAACTTGCTTGAGTTTCAAGCTCGACCGGCCGCCTGGTGCCACGTCGTCCTCGCTTGAAGAACCAGAGGTCTCTTCGCGTTCTCTTGTGGGGAAACTCATGACTCTCTTGAAAGAGGGTAGCATGTCGACGAGCTCCCGTTGGTCTCTAGCGAGTCTTTCGAACTTGTCCCCGCTTCTTTCTAGCTCCAAGGCAATGCCCTCGATTGCCCTGCTGTTGCTGCTGGTTTGGCTCTTGATCGCGAGGCGGCCTTCTCTTGCCTCATCTATGTATCTCCCGAGATGATCTTTGACTTCATCAACGGCTTCCTTAGTCTCTTCGAGCTAGCAGCCGTACTCTCGGATTCTTCATTTGATCTGGGTCAGGTTGTAGTCATGGCATCCTAACCCTTGAAGCTTGGGTCTCAAATTTCTTGACCTGATCTGTGATGTTTTGCACCCTGCAAGATATCTCGGCTTGCATTGAATTGATCCGGGAATGGGAAGACTTCTCGGATTTAGCTCCGCGATCCATGATGATTTTCATCAGCTCTGTAAGTTGGTTCAATCGCTGATGCAGGAAAAAGGGCAGGACCTTATGGTTTTGGTGAGTAAGTAATATGTCTATATTTTGCATCATATTTCCCTCCATTTAGTGTAAGTTTCTATTCATTTAGGAACCTAATTAAGCATCGTTGTATTGCATTTTGATCATCTAGAGTTCTAGGGTGTATTTGCATAGTCTTTGCATATTTTGGTGCATTTGGAGTCTTGATCAGGTGATTTGGATGCTATGGAGGCATGAATGGAGTTGGAGAAGGATGGCATAGCAAAGGAAGGGCAAGAAATCATCAAGAGGAGGAAGAGAAGCAGCTAAATGAGAAGCAAAAGTCTTGTAGAAGCATATCAAGCATTTGGAGGCGCAAAATGTATGTGTCTGGAAGAAGGCCTTGAACTTATAATCTGACTCTGAAGCCTTCTTAAGAGTTGTAGAGGATCCATTGTGCTTTCTAGTGCCGTTGGAATCAAGTCATTCGGACCCCTGGTTAGAAAGTTACATCGATTTTAAAACGGTTCGACGAGGCGGTTCGACGAGGCTGGCCGAAACTTCTCTCCAGGACGACGGTTCGACGACTATGTTCGACGAGGCTTCACCGAAACTTCTCTCCAGGGTGAAGTTTCGACCAGTAGTTTCGGTGAACCTCGTCGAAACTTTGCCAGACGAATCTTTTTGTCTACTTTATGGGTCCCTCCTATAAATACTCTTTAGACCTAATTTTTTATCCCAACTTTTATTCTCTTGTTCTTAGCTTAAACTTTTAGCCACTTTGGGCAAATACTTTGTTTAAGCTTGAATCTTTGAGTTTAATGCATTATCTTTCTTAGATTTCTTGTTTTATCTTTCTCTAATCATGTTTAACCTTTCTCTAATCTTTGATTTGATGGGTTTAAGTATGGTTAGTGAGTAGTTCCTTAGAAACTTGGGGATGGGTTAGATTTAGGGTTTTCTAATGGATTAATCTTGCAATCTAGGATAGATTCTTTCATTCTCTCTTCTTATTAAGTGATTCCTAATGCCAAATAGCTAATCTTTGCTATTTTGGATCATAAGCATTTTATACACCCACCAAGTGTTTGATGAAATGCTTGAACCAACTTAATAAGAGATTTACATTTCTAGCCTAAGACATTAGTTGTCTAGAGTGTTTATCATGCCATTTAGACTTGAATTTAATGCTTGTTGATTATCCTAATGCTAAAACATCATTAGTTCATTAGGGTGATTAAGAAAGGGATTAGTGCCACACATCATGGTTTAATCTTGTTTAAGTGTTCTAGGCATAGAGTTAGCTTCATTAGTTGCTTAAATGATTGCAAGGTTGTCCATTTAGTTTCCCAAATCAATGATTCCATCCCTAGGTTTCGTTTTAGTTAATTTGATAATCTTGATTAGTAGTTAATCTCTTGATTAGTGCTTAATTAGTTAAAATTAAGGCCTTAGCTCATATAATTAGTCTTGTAGTATCCCTTTTAGCTTGTAGTTTGCTTTTATTAGTCCCTTGTCTCCTTCAATATTGAGTTTGGCTTAGATTAAATAGTTTCATGTATTCCTAGTGTTGTTAATCTTAACCCCATTTGGATTGACATCTCAAATACTACAATGACATGAGTAGTAGAGATTAATTGAAAGAGGAAAAATCCTACTATCAATTTGGCGCCGTTGCCATTGGGGTTTAGCATTAACCATTAGGATTTTGAATCTATTTGAGACTAAGCTTTTATTTTACCTTGTTTTCTCATCTCTTTTCAAGATGATGAATTTTTTCTTATATTTTGGTACTAACTTGTGTTCCTTGATTCTCTTATGCTTTCAAAGGTACCAAACTAAAGAGAAGAGACATGGAAAGACAAGATCACTTGAGGTGTTGGAGAAGAACAACCAAAGAAGCATTCTCCCAACTCCACAACCTCAAGAACGTGTACCTACCTCTCCCCAAGCTCAAAAGAACAAGCCAACAATTGGTAGCTTTGATGCTCCTCATTATCATGAGTTGAGATTTGGAATCCATCCTCCTCCAATAGAAGCCACGGCCTATGAGATCAAGCCAAGTCTTGTGAGGTTAATTCAATGCTCTAAGTTCTTTGGAAATGGAATGGAGAATCCTTATGATCATGTGGAGTCCTTTGAAAGGTTGTGCAACTTGTTTAGCATTGAAGGTGTGCCCAAAGATAGCATCAAGCTCATTCTATTTCCTTTCTCACTTGGAGAAAAGGCACACCAATGGGAGAGAGCTCTACCATCTCATTTGATCAAATCTTGGGATGATTGCCAAAGAGTCTTCCTTCAAAGGTACTATCCCACTCAAAAAACAGTCCAAATGAGGAGGGACATCTTGAGTTTCAAGCAAGGCATACATGAGACCTTTCATGAAGCATGGGAGAGACTTAGAGGATACACTCGGGATTGTCCACATCATGGGTTCAAGAAAGAAGCAATCCTTAGCATTTTCTATAGGGGAGTTGCTAAGGATCACAAATGGACATTGGATGTGGCTAGCAAAGGGCGTTTTGCAAACCTCACAATAGAAGAAGGAGAGCTACTTGTTGAGAACTTGGCCAAGTCTAGTGAAAGCTACTGTGAAGGGCGTGATACAACACCTCTAATGAGATCATGTGAAGACTCCACATGGAAGGACTTGCAAGATAAAGTGGATAGAATGGAAAAGCTCTTAAGTGTGCAACAAAGAGGAGTTAGTTTGGTTCATGAGAAGCACCAAGAGTAAGCAAATTTCGTGGTCAACAATGGGAACTTCAACGAAGGGAGTAAGCTTCTCAATCAAGAGTCTATCCATGGAGTCCAAGGAAATCACCAAGGCTACCAAGAGAACCATGAGATTTCTAAAATCTCTAACAAAGATGAGGAACAAAGAAAGGTTCTCCATCAAATCATAGAAGGCCAACAAATGAATGATATTAGGTTTGACAAGATGATGAGAGCAATGGATGACAAGATTGAAGATTTGCAACATGAGTTAACCCTTAAGCTTGAACAATCAACCTCACATTTGGAAATCATAGAGTCCAAATTGGTTCAACTCTCTTTGCCATCCAAGAACCCAAAAGATTCAAGCCATGTCATTTCACCAATTGTTGATGTTGAGGTTGATGAGTAAAGGACACCCAATGGTTTCAATGGACGAATTGGAGACCCAAAGCAAGTAGAGGAGGTTAGAGACATGGGCAAAGCTCTAATCTATAGTTTACCTTCAAACCAATGGGTTCATGAAGAGAAGGGTGTTTTTGAGAAGAATAAAGGGGATGCATATGCTCTCAATGAGAAATGCTTTAGCTCTTTCTTCTTTCCCTCATTGGAGAATAAGGAGGATGTGAGTAATTGTGAGACAAAGGATTTAGCTTCACTCCCAAGAGCATGTAAGAAGGAGAAAGAATCTCATGAAGAGAATGCTTTGGGTTATGGTAATGTTGAAGAAGCTTTAGCATTGGATGGAGCTTGCTTGGAAAATCTTTTCTCTACTACATTGGAAGATGAGAATAATAATAGCAAGGGGCAAAAGATATGTAAAGGAAATAAGGCCAAGAAGAAGCCAAACCAATACAACCATCCCACTCTTGCTCCATCCTCTCACACTATGAGTCTACATCCTTTTAGACTCATAGATGGAGCCATTGAGTACAATGTGAAGTGCAAGGGTATTCCTAAACCCTTTGCAAGTGTCAAAGCCATTTGTTATTCCACAATGAAGGAGAATGACAAGGAAAGGGTTGAAGAGCTACTCTCCAAGGTTCTCAAGCTTAATCTCACACATGGCACAAGGTTGGATCCATCTCTTGCACCTCATCTCACCATCACCACCTCAACAAGGAGTTACATTACTCCTCCTCTCCAACTCCCTAAGGACAAAGGCTAGGGCCAAGGTATGGTCCTCTTTCTATTTCATTGTATATACCATTTTGTTTTTGTTGCTTTTTTTTCTCTTGAACTTCTATTACACAAGGGACTGTGTAATTTAAGTTTGGGGGAGAGGTTGAGAGATTTAATCTTGTATTTTCTGATCTTATTTTTCTTTTTCATGCATCTTTGAGTCTCATGCATTCATCTATGGCATAGAAAAAACCAAAAAATTGGAAAAATTTCTAAAATTTCAAAAAAATAGCATGTAGTTGCATTTGCATTTGTCACATAAGTAGGATTGAGTCTAGCTTTCATATAGGATTGCATTCTTGCATAGGGGACAATGATAGACCTTCCTTGTAAGGTGTTAAGCTCATGAATTGGTTCAAGGCCCTAGTTAATAGTCCTTTGATGCTTTGTGCAAACTTTGAAAGTAAGTTCTAACCATACTTGGATCATTTGTTTTAATTTTCTTGCCTTAAAGTTGAAAAGAGCATGAATTGAATCCTTTCCTATCAAGTGAAACCTTAATATGGATTTTGAATTATCATACTTGTGCATTTGGAAAAGGTTACATGGATTACAAAAAAATATTTAGGCTTTCTTATTCACTTCACCACTCTCTTGTAAGCCTAAATAGAACACCACACCTTAACCCTTACCCTCCTTTCAAGCCAAAACTCTTGTGTGATTGCAATTTGTGAGGCCTTATTTTTAATTGAACTTGGCATAAAGTGTTAGGTTTAGGGCGACATGTCTAGGCTCTCATATTGATGCTAGCTTTGCATATTGAAGCTAGTTTTAGGCTGGATTTGGGGTTTGGTTCATGGGTGTTGTAACTAAGAATCGGAAATTTGATTAGGCTTTGAAAAGAAGTTGGTATAAGAAGTGAATGAAAGGGGTACATAGTTTTAAATGGTTGACCTTGAATTGTTTTGTGTAAAGCTCAAGTTAAAAAGAAAAAAATGATAGCTCTCTTGAAAAATAAAAAGAAAAGAGCCAAAAGGCCAAATGCAAAAAAAAATACATATGAGATGAGAGCTATCCATTGAAAAAAGAAGAGCTAATTTTTGTATGGTCATACCACTAACTATAAGAAAGGTTGGAGAAGTATCCCTAAAGCAAATGTGATTGATAAAGTTCTTATGGGTTTGTACTTGGAGTTTTATTTGCTTGACTATGGGTATCTCTAGAGGGTGAGTGAGCTAAAAAAAAAAAAAAATGAGAGGGGAATTAGGTTCATTGTTAGTTTATATGGGTAGATGAGAGTCTAGTCATGTATGCATACATTGCCTTTTACCTTTAGCATTATGCATAAGTTCAATCATTTTTGAGATAAACCAAAGCTTGGAGTACCCACATGAATGAGATCATTTTTATCTCATAACCTTGTCCCTAGCCAAATGTATTCGATTTTAAATGCATAAGTGTGATTCACGGTTTGAGCTTTAATGAATGTTAAAGGTTAGGATTCTTGGATTGTTTGGAATAGACAAGTCTTGATTTGAGATTCAATGTGTGATGAGTATGGCTAAGCTCTTTGGAGTAGAATTTGTGTACTGCATCCTAGGATTAAGAACAAGGACCATTGAATTGATTTATTTGCTTGACACCTTTGGATTTGAGTCCCCGCCTTCAAACCTCTCTCCTTAGCTTGTGTTTCATTTGCTTGGGGACAAGCAAAAGGCAAGTTTGGGGGAGTTGATATGTCTATATTTTGCAGCTTATTTTCCTCCATTTAGTGTAAGTTTCTATATATTTAGGAACCTAATTAAGCATCGTTGTATTGCATTTTGATCATTTAGAGTTCTAGGGTGTATTTGCATAGTCTTTGCATATTTTGGTGCATTTGGAGTCTTGATCAGGTGATTTGGATGCTATGGAAGCATGAATGGAGTTGGAGAAGGATGGCATAGCAAAGGAAGGGCAAGAAATCATCAAGAGGAAGAAGAGAAGCAGCTAAATGAGAAGCAAAAGTCTTGTAGAAGCATATCAAGCATTTGGAGGCGCAAAATGTATGTGTCTGGAAGAAGGCCTTGAACTTATAATCTGACTCTGAAGCCTTCTTAAGAGTTGTAGAGGATCCATTGTGCTTTCTAGTGCCGTTGGAATCAAGTCATTCGGACCCCTGGTTAGAAAGTTACATCGATTTTAAAACGGTTCGACGAGGCGGTTCGACGAGGCTGGCCGAAACTTCTCTCCAGGACGATGTTTCGACCAGAAGTTTCGACGAAGCCTCACCGAAACTTTCCTCCAGGGTGAAGTTTCGACGAGTATTTTCGACGAACCTCGTCGAAATTTTCCCAGACGATTTCTTTTTGGCTACAAATCGGATCAAACGAAGACTTTCCGTTTCGATTCAGCCTTCGAGCTCTTCATGAAAGTTGTAGGTAATTGAATCCCCTTTCATCTGGAAGTGGTTTCATGTCATTATGAGCTGTGGTTAGGGAGATATGGCGATTTCCGCAAGACTGCTACCCCGGGTCAAAACCCGGTTTGTTCCGGGTTGACCCGGTTTGACCTCCTTCCCTATAAATACTTAAAAACCTAATTTTTATGTATCTTCTCTTGGGCTTAAACCTAAAAAACGCCCCTTTGTGGTTTTGAGGAGATTTGGAAGATTTCTTTTAAGTTTAATGCAATTTGATTCTTGTTTCTTCTAATCTTTCTTTTTCTATTCATCTAATCATGTTTACTAACACTTCTTGCATGAGATTTGTTAGATTAGCTATGATTAGTGAGTAGTCTCTTAGGAACTTGGGGATGGGTTAGATTTAGGGTTTTCTAATGGTTCAATCTTGCAATCTAGGTTAGATTCTTTCATCTCTCTTCTTATTAAAGTGTTCTTAATGCCAAATAGCTAATCTTTTGCTATTTTGGATCATAAGCATTTCACACACCCACCAAGTGTTTGATGAAATGCTTGAACCACTTTTCTAAGAGATTTACATTCCTAGCCTAAGATATTAGTTGCCTAGGGTGTTTATCATGCCATTTAGACTTATGCTTATTGCTTGCTAATCATTTTAATGCTAACACATCATTAGTTCATTAAGGTGATTAGGAAAGGGATTAATACCACACATCATGGATTAGTCTTTATTAGTGATCTAGGCATAGAGATAACTTGTTTAGTTGCTTAAATAATTGCAAGGTTGGCCATTTGAATGCACAAATCAATGATTCCATCCCTAGGTTTCGTTTTTAGCCAATTAGTAATCTTGATTAGTAGTTAATCTCTTGATTAGTGCTTAATTAGTTAAAATTAAGGCTTCAGCTCATATAATTAGTCTTGTAGTATCCCTTTTAGCTTGTAGTTTGCTTTTATTAGTCCCTTGTCTCCTTCAATCTTGAATTTGGCTGAGATTAAATAGTTTCATGTATTCCTAGTGTTGTTAATCTTAACCCCTTTGGATTGACATCTCAAATACTACAATGACATGAGTAGTAGAGATTAATTGAAAGAGAAAAAATCCTACTATCAGTAAGAACAGAGGTTTGGTGATGAGAACTTTCGTCCTCGTCTCGCGCTAGGGGTACGGGTTCTTCCTCAGGCGTGAGGTGCTCGTGGAGTGGTGGTGTCGGAGGTGGTTTCCGAGGATGATGCAGAAGTTCTGCAGATGGGCAGGTGGGCATGAGGTCGGAGGAATGCAAGGGTCGATCCTTGCGTGCTCTATGGTGTGGTAGTTCCTGAAACTCATAGAAAGAAATCTAGAAGTTAGAGAAAAAGAATGTCTTTGAGTTGTGATCCTGACCTTTCTACAACGAAACACAACCTCCCCGGCAACGGCGCCAAAAGCTTGATGGGGTATAAATAGTCGTCCAAGAATGGAGGATTTCTTTGGGGACTCGTCTACCTTTTAATTTGTAGGACCCTAAGCTGCAAGTGCACAGCGTGTGTGGTAGTACTTAAGGGTATCGAACCACAGGGAGGAGGTCAACTGCAAAACAGAGAATCAGGGCAACCAAAGACGCAGAAAATTGAGGTTTTGGGGATTGTTTCATGGTTTTTACACGTCTTATATAGAAGAGGTTGTCAATCAGTTCTATAACCAACGAGAAAAGGAAAATTAACTTAAAAGTTTGTAAAAAGGAAATCAGATGAGCAGTGCAGAAAAAGTAAATATTGAAGTGCGTAAATCTCGATTGAAAAGCAGATGCTGGAAACACGTTGGGGATCTTCTCGGGAAATCTATGGGGTTCTAACTAGAAATCAAACTCAAAAAGTTAAGCAAACGAGACTAGGCGATTTTCCCTAAACTGATTCACTGGTTTTAACGACCTAACTTTGAAAAGCAAGATCGATCTGTGAACGTCTATTTCGCAGGTATACTGTCGTATCCTGAGTCTTAGACGAACACGCAATAAGATCGGGACAATAAACATTCAAACATCTTTTGAGGGATGCTCTCTACCCTACTTTGGTCTGGATCTGAGATTCAGGACGTTAGTCGCTCTCAAGACCCTGCGATCAGACTTCTAGTTCATGACGCTAGACTCATGCAATAAGAACGAGTATGGTGAGAAAGAAAACCCTAATCTTCAGCCTAAACAATCAGTTTAAAGACAGTTAATGAAATTCCCCATAGATCCCCTTAAAGAACACCCAACGAAAGTAAACTACTCAGACATGAAAGATGAAGTAGAAAACGTGATTGATGAATGCATAACTTGTATAAATCGATGAGAAACAAAGAGGGTTCAAGAAGAAATCAATCTCCCTCGAAGAACAAGGTGGAAAACCACGAATAAGAGATTCGCGGCCACCAAAAGAAATCTGTGAATATGTGTTTCGTCTCTTCCTAAAAAAAACCCTAGACAACGAGTATATATAGGTCTTCAAGTCCCCTAGGTCGTGGATTAGGTTTTGGCTTGCATAAGACGGCTGCGGGTTTAAGTTAGGCTTCAAATGGGCTCGAGAACCGGGAGTGGCCAAGCCGCGGGAGCGACCGGCCGTGGCGCGACCACTGGTCGTCTGGCTTGGCCGTGGCACGGCCAGCTCGTCTTTCCGGGTGCTTGACAGACCTTCTTGCTTCTTCCATAACTTGAGATCCAACAGTGGGATTGTTCTCAAACCACTTTGAGGTGAAAGACAGCTGATAAGGCTACCTTGTCTCCAAATATGAGCTTGATCTTGTGGTGGGAAGGCCTTCGTTTGATGTTTAACTTTTGTCCTCGAGCACTGTTTCCGGAAGTGTCCATTTTGTTCCAAAATATGTGTCTTTTGCTAAGATTACCTGAAAAGAGTCTTGAACAACCAAATACTCGAAATCTAGTGTTTATGCATTAAAATCTTAGTGAAATGCTTATTAAAGCACTCACTGATTATAGTAAAAATGGGTAAAATATGCATGTTATCAATTTTTCCAAAGGTGGGAGATCAAACGGAGTACCAGGATCGTCTTCTCACTCTTCCAATCCATCCATGAACGCCACAGCATCAGCTTCTGTCTCTACAACATCTCAATATCCGTCGGCTACCCAATTTCATCATCCTCCTCCTCTTGCTCAGCCACAACCGTCTCCTCAACATGTTCCTCTTTATCAAATTCCCCAGCCCCAGGCGCTTCACATTCCCAAGCCCCAGGCACATCAAATTCCCTAGCCCCAGGCGCTTCACATTCCCAAGCCCCAGGCGCATCAAATTCCCCAGCCCCAATCGCATGAAATTCCCCTGCCACAGGCGCATCACATTCCCTAGCCACAACCACCGTTTCCCGAGCATCAACCTCCTCCCGAGCCACCGCAAGACTACCAACAATTATTAGATGCTTTGCTGGCTCTTCCTGGCCGAGAGCGTCTACCACTCTTGATTGACCATGAAATTTCCGGCGTGGAGAGTATCTGGTATACTTTCTAATTTCACTCAACCTATTTTGTTTGAATTTTTGTTGGCTCTTAAATCCACTGTTGTTTTTTCGTTTATGTTATTAACCTCTTTTGTTATTCATGTAAGGTTTGAGCGGGACAAAAGAAAATTGTCTCGAGTCGTTTCTGGAATATTTTGAAGAAAGTTTGATGGTCCATACTTTAGCTGGAAGAAAACGCCAATAGTCATTCAAGAACGATATTTCAGAACTTTTGCGGTAATATTTGATTTAGTTGTTTTTCTTTTGTAGGTACATAGTAATGAATTAGTGTCATCCAATATTGTATTGTGTAGCGGAAGTATAATTGGGATCTTGGGATTACCGACCTTGTGAGAGAAGGTTTCTTGAAGATCGGCAAAAAACAGATGAAAGGAATCGTTAGTCATGCAAAGACCAAGGGTGAGAGACCTCCTTGGATTTCCTCAACGCTTTGGGCTCAAATGTGAGTTCATTGGAACACTCCAGATGCAATGGAGAGGAGCTCTAATGCTTCGCAGTGCCGTAACTCTGACCGTGGAGGTCTTGGTGTCGCCAAACATGTATCCGGTCAAAAATCATACTTGCAAGTTCAACAAGAAATGGTAAAACGTTTTTCATATATTTTAAAATTTTCACTTACATAATTAATATGTTTTTTTATCATTATAGGAGGTTGAATTGGGGAGTCCAGTATCGCTTGGAGAAGTGTTTATGAAAACACATACAAGGGCAGATGGAACTTTTGTTGATCAAAAGGCCAAACAAGTAGCTAAGGCTTATGAGAAGAACCTAGAAGAGATAATGGATGATTTGGATGGTCCTGAAGGTTCAGAGAATTCGTCTGAACAATCTACTAATCGGACCCTCGCCATTGAAGAAAAGAATGAGATATTTCTTAAGGTAATTTCGTTTTTTGTCTTCCTCTTCTTAGCATAGGATTGTCTTTATTTGGCTGAGCATAAGTACATGATGTTGATTTTCTGCTTTTGAGTTTTAGAATTGGACCCTCTGGTTTTAAGTTTTTGTTTGTCTTTGTTAGCTGAGCATAAGTACTTGATGAGGATTGTTTGGTTTTGAGTTTTGAATTGGGTCGTCTGGTTTCCATTTTTGTTTCATCTTCTGCTTTTCTTTTGGTCTGATTATTCAGTTTCTCGTATGTTTCTTTATGCGCATTAATAATACTAGTTGTTTGTTTGAGCATGATTTCTTAGCATAGGTTTCATACTTCATACAGATTGAGTGATTTAAAGGTTATGGACTTTAAATGGATCGATTAACTTCTGTTTGATTTTGTTTTTCCTTCATTTTTCTTCTTTATTTCTAAAATTTATTAAATGTGAACATACCTCTAGCTCCAAGCTACAAGCTTTGCTCAGCTACAAGCTTTGCTCCATCCTCTCTAGCTCCAAGGTTCTTCTTTTTGTTAACTCCTGATGTATAAGCATCCATGCTTACATCATACTCTTTTTGTGCCAATTGTGAGATATAATATATCCGCCAGGCATGTCTGCCAGTGTGTGGCAATTTCCTCCATGCTGACACGTTTCCTGAGCACCGTAGTCATCAATTGGCTCTAACAAAGTATCCCCTGAAAGATGAACAGGGGGAGGAAAACGAACAACCTTATTCTTCTTAAACAACTTCTTATTTTTTCCGGTATGTATGACTCATGGGAAGAAACCTACAATGACAATCAAACCAACATGACTTCCTTCCATTCTTCAGTTGAAAAGCATCTGACATATCCATACAATATGGACAAGATAATCTTCCATGCGTAGTCCACCCCGATAACATTCCATATGTCGGGAAGTCACTTATAGTCCACATTAACACTGCACGCATATTGAAGTTCAGCTGCTGCGAGTAGTCAAACGTGCGTACACCAGTATACCATAGCTGTTTCAACTCATGAATCAAAGGTTGAAGAAATACATCAAGTGCTCGCTTCGGATGCTTAGGACCAGGCACTAGAATACTCATGAACAAAAATTCTCGTTGCATGCACATATCCGGAGAAAGATTGTATGGCGTCAATATGACAGGCCATAGAGAATATTGCCTCCCAGACATTCCAAATGGACTAAATCCATCAGTGCATAAGCCAAGATAGACATTCCTGCATTCGTTAGCAAAGTCAACGTGTACCGTCTGAAAGTGTTTCCACGCCTTTGCATCTGACGGATGTGTAACCTCCCCATCCACCGTAGAATGTTGCGCATGCCATCTCATTGCTGCCGCAGTCCTTTCCGAGTGGTATAATCGTTTCAATCTATCAGTGATTGGCAAGTACCACATCCGTTGGTACGGGACACGAGTCCTTCCAGTGGTTTCTTGATATCTCGGCTTCCCACAAAACCGACATTCATGCAGTTTGTCATCATCTTTCCAGAAAATCATGCAATTATCAATGCATACATCAATCATTTCTGATGGTAACCCAAGACCCGAAACCAACTTCTGTATTTCATAGTAATTTTCAGCAGAAAGATTATCTGCTGGCAAATACTCTTTAAAAAGTTCAGCCCATGAATCCATGCAACTCTCAGTCATATTATTATCACTCTTAATTGTTATCATCCTAGATGTCAATGATAATTTAGACTGCCCTTTTGTACATCTATCGTAAATGGGCTGGCTTGCAGCGTCTAACATATCATTAAATCGTCCCGCATCTGCGTTGGGTTCTTCCCGACTATTATCAACAAATAAGGTTCGTGGAGCTTCATGCATTGCATCTACAACCATATCATGATATATATTCCCTTGTTGATACCCTTGATCAATATTTTCAAATATATTACACCCATCATCATAATTATCATTACTAGACTGCTCAAACCTCTACTACTACTTCCTGCACCACTACCTTCCCCATGCGAAAACCACACATAGTAGTTTGGCATAAATCATCTATTATGCCTCTTCACAATATCAATATCTATATATGGTATGTTCTTACACTTTCTACATGGACATAATAATTTACCATGTTCTATCCACATATGGTTGGTTTCTTGTCTGATACAAGAATCCTCGCAACCCGTCTCGATACTATTTCGTCACTTCACCACTCTCCGGATCTCGTTGATTGTAAATCCACGATCGTAATGCATAGATGTCATCATATTTCGAAGACATTTTTTCACAGCTACTTTTTTTTTCTTTCTTTTTTCTTCTCTCTTTTTTTTTATGTTTGGATGTGTGAAACAACAATCAGAAATGAGCTATTTATAGATTCATAAATTTCCTTGGGACGGAAATTTGCCACGTGCGATGTATTTACGACGGAAAATTACGACGGACTTGCGACCACACGTATACTTACGACGGAATTACAACGGCTGCCGACTATATTGCGACGGATTTGCGACGCTTGCTGACTAGTTTGCGACGATTTACTCGTGCATGTGAGGGTAGGTGCGACTTTTGGAAAACGTGGTCTACCTACTTCTGTCCTCCTCGCAATTCCGTCGCAATTATTGCTTCGGAATTTTCTCGTCGTAAATGTTGCTTCGGAAAACTTGCGTCGTAAAGTCCTCGCAAATTGCGACGGACTTGCGACTGTCTGGTATGCCATTGCAAAGATGTCGTAAATTGCGATGCGTTTGCGATGATCCCTCTCGTCGCATATTTGCGACGTTGTTTATATACTGTCGCAATGTCGACGCAATTTCGTCGCAAATTCGCGACGGATATTGGTTGTAGCAAATTTTCGTCGCAAATTGACTGTTTTCTTGTAGTGGCGTAAGGTCTCTGAATTCTAGAATTTTAAACATGCATACCCTCATTTTTCCTTGCTATGTTTATATCTTTATGAAATTCAAACATGTGTCTCCTACATATCTTTGTTTTCTACAGCTGTAGGAGATTTTATGTATAGAGAAAAATATACATGTAACCTGTTCTGATTCTTACAATGTCAGGTTAATATACTCCGAACATAATCATTTGCAACTAAAATGCAAGTAAGGTCCACGCAAAAGAATGTGATGGTTGTGCTGCAAATGTAAAAATGACCAATAAAAATGACCAATAAAATATAATTCGTGTAGTAGTCATGGAAGAGTAAGGCATCTACCGGACCACCGGAACAGCGGTACTAGAAGGATAATTGATGTCTTCTCTGTTTTATTTGCTAAACTTACAACCATCAAAATTATTAGAGTATTGGTGTGCGTCTGGAGATTCAAATACCTATAATTAGTTCATTGACAACATTACCAAGCGTACAATTATGAATATATAATTTCAACTTTTGGAAAGAAATACTAAAGAAGAAATTCTAAATGGCTAATTATATTTACTGGGTTTAAGCATGAGACTAGGGGTGGGCGTTCGGATTACCGAATCTGATCAGGTCGGGTATTTTGGGTTTCGGATATTTCGGAAGTCTAGCATCTGGTACCGATCGGGTATTATTAGATTTTGGATCGGATTCGGTTCGGTACCCTCCGGATTCGGATCGGTTCGAATATCATATTTTGTATCCGGTTTTCTCGGGTTTGGTTCGGATTCAAGTACTTTTATCCGTAAATCAGAGATTGAAATGACAAATTACTTGAAACATTATAAGATTGTAATGGCAAATTACTTGAACCCATCTACAAGGATAAAACTGAATGCAAAAATCAGAGACTGTAATGACAAATTACTTGAAACATTAGAAGATTGTAGTGTTAATTGCACAAAAACATACATATTTTACGAACATCAATCAAAAGAAAGACTTACGAACACAAATAAAACCTTTAAAGATGCTGAATACAATAAAGAAACAAAAATCAATAAAGAAACCTTTAATTTGTGTTCATCTATTATTTGATAGTCTGGTACCAACACAAATGAAACCTCTAAATTGACCGTTTTCATGTCCAAGAACTTGTATATTTTCAGACCAACGGATGAAAATATGGCCACCAAATTCGAAAACTGTAACAACCTTGATTATAAAAGTGGGCCAGATTTTTCTTTTTGATGAACTAAGGCCCACTAAGCCCTTTTCTAAATCTCGTTGACCTGAAAATGATGCATCATCTTCCCCTACGTCAAGTACCTTAGCCGCACAAACTAGAAAGAAGAGATATTTGTCAGGAAAAAAGAGGAAAACCAAAGGAACATGAGAAGAGAAGGATAAGGAGAAGAGAGAACGTGAGAAGAGATGGAGAAGGAGAAGAGAGAAAGAGAAGAAGAGGGAGGGAGGGAAGAAGGAGATCCTCACCAATCTGCCACCTAGTGAAATATTTTTCCGGCGAACCGTGAACAACCATGTGACGTTTCACCTATGGATAGAAAACCCCGAGTCTCAGCTTTCCAAAAAGGCATATAACATTCAGATCGAAGGTATGTGACGAAAGTTATCGCTGATTCTTCTCATCTAGTTCAATCTGCCCAAATCTCTAAACAGCGCGAATCTGTCCAGTTGTATTAGAATAAAGAAACAAATGAGTAAATCTATCATGATCGATCTGAAATTTGTGCAAGTCTGAGACCAGACAGAGGATAAGTTGCGTTTTGGGAGATTCAATGATGCGTTTGAGCTGATTTTTGCGTGTATCTGTAACCAGCCCGTTGAGTGTTGTCGTTTGGTTGGGCAAGCAAGGTACGTTCGTCCTGAAACTTTGCAAACATGTTAAGGATACTTGGATCCATCTCTTTGTTGAAGGAGAACCGTTTTGAGACCCTTGAACATGAGGAAACATGAAATTAAAGGCGTGACAACGAATCTGCCTAAGAGAGTAGAAAAGAGAATGAATTAGTTTTCAGCATCAAAGTGGCTAAGGTGAGGAGAAGTGATTTGTGGACTCATATTGCATAGTAATTCTTTTACATATATGTTGTATGCTAGGTTGGAAGTGGATTGTTGTATGGTAGTCATGCATTGTGATTGTGATGGAAAAATGTGAAAAGTAGAAAGTAAGTGGTATGTTAGAGATGATGTCAGCTTGTTAAGGTCGAATGGTGTTGTGGATAGTGTATAGTTGTTTGTGTGTAGGCAAACTGAGGACGAGGACATTATGATCCCGTTAAAGCACATTAAATGGCTGACGAGCCATAGGTGGTGGAAGACCTTTCGAGGTGTGATATACTCATATATTTCGCGCATTCAACATACATTTAGGATAAATTTCCATTCATATTGCATTCATAATAGGTTAGTTTGTATCATATATCTCATTTTAGGTCCTAGAACCCTTTGCATAGTTCCTTGCATATCTGCATCATATTCAGGTTGTTTGGAGCACTTGGAGCTATGTTGAGTGGTGAAGCACAGTGAGGTTCAATGATGAGTCTAGGAGATGCTGGGAAGACTTAGGAGAACTCGGATAAGCAATTGGTCACTGAGATCGAGGAGGAGTTCGAGCAAGGCAGGTCGATCTAGCCAAGATCGACCAGAAGATCGAGGAACTCAGACCGTTTCAAAATCAAGATCGAGGTCAAGATCGACCAAGCCCAGTCGTGCGAGTGTACGGACCTGAAGACGCTACCCAGGAAGAACGGAGGCACGATCAAAGTCGTGAGTCGATCTGAAGAAGAACGACCACAAGATCGAGGAAGAAGGTCGATTGAAGATTTGGATCGACCAGAAGATCGGGTGATGCGCACCATTCCCAGTCCAAGATCGAGCACAAGATCGATGTCTCAGCTCGATCTCGGATCTTATCCGGACAGCTCACACAATTTGTCCTTTTCTGGGGATCATTTCTCTTTTAGTATAAAACGTTTTTAGCCCTATTTTTGGGACCATCTTATCTTTTATTCGTTTTGCCTTTCTTCTTTGAGCCTTAGCAACCATTGTTAAGGTTTCTTTAAGCTTTTCTTAGTTTGTAAAACCTTGATCTTTATCTTAATCGCAAGCACTTATCTTTTAATCTCTTTCTTAATCGCTTAATGATGTTTACCGCTTCTTCCCTTATATTTTTGAGGTGTTTAAACATTGTTAGCGAGTAGATCTTTTAAAGTTTAAGGTTGAGGGGATTAGGGAGGTTTAAGTGATCTTGGTATTTTGTGTTCTTAATCCTTATCATTTCTTGGTTTAGAGCGTTTATAGCCTAAAGACCTCGGGAGAGGCTTTATGATTCTAAGGATTCTCTTATCCTATGAAGACTTAGGGAATCCCATAATCACAAATCGAGAAACTTGCTTATCCTTTCGCACGGAAGTGTATGGGAAGGAAGCTTGCTAAGTCATTTTAAGATCCATCCTTATTGTTCATCATCCATCTTTTCCAACAAGGGATTGGGTTTGGAGAGAAGGTTGATGAAAGGATATTTACCACGGGAGTGGATTAATCTAGCTTTGATTCTTAGATTTAAGGATAGCTCATTATAAATGTGTAGATCTAATGTTTTAAAACGCAAAATTGAACCTTGAACCTCCCTAAAACGTGAACCTCGGCCTTAAATCTGATTTTTAGCATTTGATAAATTTAAAGTCATCATCTTTAGCTTGATAATCTGTTTTTATAGTTCTTATTTTAAAATCTAGTTCTTGATAGTCTAGAAATTTCTTAGTAGTTTTTTATTTTAAAAGTCTCTCATCTAATTCCAAATATGGCTTAGTTTTGTTATGTTCTTGCATTCTTAGTGTCTCTTCCTCCCATTTCGATTGATAACCTCAAGTATTACAATGATGAATGATGTTTAAGGCATTGAAAACCTAGGCATAAAAGCCTACTTATCATTTGGCCCGACCAGCCAGTGTCATGAGTTACGATGTGTTATGTGATGTGATAAGTGATGTGTTAAGTGAAGTATGAAAATGAAGTAAATGTTATTGGATGCTAGGTTGATTGTTGTTAGGCATGCTAGGTTGTATGTTGCTTGTGTCATATCCTAATAGTATATGCGTATATTGTTTAGAATTATTAATGTAATGTGAATCATGTGGACATGGATGATCTTTTCTCACTGAGTAATTCATTACTCACCCCTCTTTTTCCCTTTTTAGTGTGTGCAGGTGTGTTGTTTGTGGTGAATGTTAGGGTGCGAAACCTAGGGCACAAAGTGACAGGAACGGGTGTCACAATTTGGTATCAGAGCCTAGGTTAGCTAAGTCGGTTCTGACCCGGAAGGTTGGTCCTAGAGAAAGAAAAATGTTTTCAAAACTGTTTTTAAAAATAAAATATTTCCGGAAACGTTCAAAAAGATTTGGGAAATGTTTTACGGAAAAATGATCTTTAGGTGTCTAAGCTCTCGCGCTAGAATTATGTTGTTTGGTTGTAAGTCTTAAGTTCGTTGAGTATTTGGTAGGTGAAACAAGACTTTTTATGTCTTGCAAGCAATTCCTCAATTGCTCATATCATTGCAATATATTGAGGTATCAATCCATCTTGGGAGATGATGCAATAAGAATACAAAGTTAAGTCTAAGCTAAGCTAAAATGATAAAAACAAGTCACAAACAAGTATTGAAAGCTAGACACAAACTAAAAGAGGTACTACTAGAGCAAAACTATGAAACTAAGCCTTAATCACTACTAATCAATATATTAAACAAGGATTACTACTAAGCAAGATTATCAATTGACTAAATCGAAACCTAGGGATGGAATCATTGATTTGGGAAACTAAATGGACAACCTTGCAATCATTTAAGCAACTAATCAAGCTAACTCTATACCTAGAACACTTAATTTAGATTAGACCATGATGTGTGGCTAAAATCTCTTTGTTAATCATCCAAATGAACTAATGATATTTTAGCATTAAGATAATCAACAAGCATTAATAACAAGTCTAAATGGTATGATAAACACTCTAGACATCTAATGTCTTAGGCTAGAAATGTAAATCTCTTATTAAGTTGGTTCAAGCATTTCATCAAACACTTGGTGGGTGTATGAAATGCTTATGATCCAAAATAGCAGGGATTAGCTATTTGGCATTAGGAATCACTTAATAAGAAGAGAGAATGAAAGAATCTATCCTAGATTGCAAGATTAATCCATTAGAAAGCCCTAAATCTAACCCATTCCCAAGTTTCTAAGGAACTACTCACTAACCATACTTAAACCCATCAAATCAAAGATTAGAGAAAGGTTAAACATGATTAGAGAAAGATAAAACAAGAAATCTAAGAAAGATAATGCATTAAACTCAAAAGATTCAAGCTTAAACAAAGTATTTTCCCAAGGTGGCTAAAAGTTTAAGCTAAGAACAAGAGAATAAAAGTTGGGATAAAAAATTAGGTCTAAAGAGTATTTATAGGAGGGACCCAAAGGGTAGACAAAGAAGATTCGTCTGGGAGAATTTCGACGAGGTTCATCGAAACAAGTCGTCGAAACTTCATCCTGGAGAGAAGTTTCGACGAAGCCTCGTCGAACCGAGTCATCGAACGGGTCTTCAAGCTTCGATCCGTCTTCATGCGTTTTGGAGAATTTCGACGAGCTTCACCGATACTTTTGGTCGAACTGTCGTCCTGGGAAGAACTTTCGACCAGCCTCGTCGAAACTGTTCGTCGAACCGTCACCCTGGAGAGAACTTTCGACGTGCTTCGTCGAAACTTCTCACCGAAACTTATTTAGGATCCTTCTTCTCCATCTTTTTGGCAACTTCTTGCTCTTCCAAGTGATGTGCCATTCCTCTCCAACTCCATTGTTGCCTCCACAGCATCCATGTTACCTGATCAAGACTCCAAATGCACCAAAACATGCAAGGACTATGCAAAAACACTCTAGGACTCTAAATGATACAATGCAACACAATGATGCTATATTAGACTCCTAAATGATGAGAAACTTATACTAAATGGATGCTAAAATGATGCAAAATATAGACATATCAACTCCCCCAAACTTGCCTTTTGCTTGTCCCCAAGCAAATGAAACACAAGCTAAGGAGAGAGGTTTGAAAGTGGGGACTCAAATCCAAAGGTGCCAAGCAAATGAATCAATTCAATGGTCCTAGTTAGCAGTTCTAGGATGCCTTTTATGCAAATTTCTACTCCAAAAGGTCTAGCCATACCCATACTCATTCAAGTGAACCCAAGCCTCAACCTACACAAGCATTCATTTTCACCAACTCTTTAACATTCATTAAGTAGTAACCATGGATCATGAATCATACAATGCTAGAAAACTTGTTTGGTTTTTGGGTAAGGTTTTGAGATAAAAATGATCTCAACTTCATGGGGTTCCAATGCAAGGGATCTCTCAATGAACAAGTGAACTTTGGCAAAATGCTAAGAGTAAAAAGCAACCTATGCATACAAGGACAAACTTCCATCTACCCTTTGTAACACAATTGTCTTCACTCTCATTTTTCTTTTAAGCTCACTCACCAAGTCCAACCTAAGCTACCCATTACAAGGCAATTCGCCAAACCCATAAGCTCAAACCACTTTCTCCTTTTCTCTTTTAAGTACTTGGGGAAAACTTCTTCTACAACCACAAGTGTTGGCACACTTTTACTTCAAGCTCTTTCTCTTTTCATTCACAATTTGCTATCCTCTTTCTTATAACATCTTAGCCATATTTTTTTCTTTTTCTTGGCTCTTTTACTTTTCTTTTCTAGAGGATTTCTTTTCTTTTCTTAACACTTAGAGCACAATATACAATGCCAACACTTGTTCCAAATATTTTCGTTTTCCCCCTTTCACCATCTCAACTTCGCCCACTTACTTGTTCCACATCAAATATCAAGCCAAAATTCCCACCCAAGAATCCTATCCTATCATCTAGCTCATTGTTCTCGAGCTAGCTACATGGAAGCCTATCCTTGTCGCTCTAAACTCAACACTTTTTGCTAAGTTCACAAGATGAAAAAGGCCTAATGCACTCAATAAGGAAGAGGTTTCAAAGGAAGCTTAGTTAGGGAATTCGTTTTCAACCGCTCTAAAGATGAGAGTCGGCTATTTGGGTTAACAAGAGTGGTAAAAGGAAAGAAGATAACCCAAATATGTATATGGTATCCACAAGTTCTCTAGCAATGCATAACCATGATAATTACTTGTTCAAATTAGGTTCAAGTTCAAGAGAGTTGGTTTCTATTCAAAGCTTGCTTCAATTAAAACTTGAATATCAAATGGTGAGGTCCAAGTAGGGTTCAACTTTAACTTTCAAAATTTGCACACAAAGCATCAAACAACTATTAACTAGGGCCTTGAACTAATTCATGAGTTTAACACCTTACAAGGAAAAATCATCATTGTCCCCTATGCATGAATGCAATCCTATATGAAAGCTAGACTCAATCCTACTTATGTAACAAATGCAAATGCAACTACATGCTATTTTTTTTTTGAAATTTTCGAAATTTTTCCAATTTTTTTGGTTTTTTCTATGCCATAGATGTATGCATGAGACTCAAGAATGCATGAGAAAGAAAAATAAGATCACAAAACACAAGATCAAATACACCATACTCCCCCAAACTTAAATTACACAGTCTCTTGTGTAATCCAAGCTTGGAGAAGATTTCAATATGCAAAAATAAAAGACTTAATGGTATTTACAATGAGTGAAGTGGTACCTTGATCAAAATTGCATGGAGGAGGATGAGTAAGAGTCCATGGAGTAGGATGGATTGCTGGATTGAGGAGTGGGAGATCGCATGACTCTCTTCTCACGCCTTCTAGTCTCATAGGAAGAGGGGCGTGGCTCATCTTCATGGCTTGGTGCGCTTGGAGTCCCTTGGAAGGAGTGGCGTCTTCCCGCCATAGTGCTATCCACTTCATCATCCTCTTGCTGCATCGCCTCATCATCCTCTTGTTGCATCTCTCCATGCCTTTGGGAAGAAGTTCCCCCAACCTTAGCCTTTAGCTCCTTGATTTGCCCTTTTAAGCCCTTCACCGTTTTCACAAGCTTCCTTATGGTTTTGTCTTGCCATTTGTTCCATCTTTGGAGAAGCTTGATGTGTTGGTGAGCTTGTCTAGAAGTCTCTCCTTGGTTGGTTGTTTCATAAGGTACAAAGTTGTACCTATCACTGCCATAGACCGAGGGAGCTTGGTAAGGCTGGTGGGAAGTGTCCCATGAGCTCATAGGGAGTGTCATTATGTCATCAAGCTCTTCGTCGGATGGAGTGAAGGTAGCGTTTGACCTCTCCCTTAGGCTAGTGAGGTGAATGCAAGGCAATCGGATTGTAGCCTCCTTGAGCTTCTCCACATTGAACTTGTACCGGTAGCCATTTCCTTCCTTAACCAAGAAATGACCCTTAAGGAGGTAGGAGGAGTCTATAAACTCTCTCTCGGCTGATGGCTCGCCTAAAGTGATGCCCACTTCCTCAAGGATCGGTGTAATCATACCTCCAATGGCTATTGGGATTGAGCGGTCCTTCTTGCTAAATGCCCGAGCATGGTAAGTCGCTGCATGAGCCAACCAAAGATGTACCATACCATTCCCCGTGGTATCCCCATTAATTAGGATGTTGTCATGACAGTAGCGGATGATGTCCTTAAGCCCTTTAGCAAGCATCTCCCATTCTTCAGCAGTCACAACCACGGTTTCCTTCTTGGCAAAGAAGGTGTTAGCTAACACCTTGTGAGCATAGCGAATGGAGGGATGACGGATCATTCTGTTCCTCACTCTCCCGGCCTTGAAATCCCCATGGGCAACAAACTTCCATAGCTTTTCCAACTCGCTCTTCCTAACATCCAAGCGGGATCCCGGACCGGTACCCTCATCAAACCCAAGTACTTCGCTTAGCTTCTTGAAACCCATCTTGTAGGACTTGTTGCGAACCCGGAACTTGATGAAACCGAAACCATCCCTTAATTTATCAATCCCAGCCGAGCTTGAAGTTTCCACCACCAAAGTAGAGAGGAATTGGCAAGTCTCCTCTTGGTAACTCGGGTGTGAGTTGTTGAACCACCTTGCGCATCCCATGTTCCGAAAGATCCTTGCTACATCATCCAAGAGACCTAGCTCTTCTAGCAGTTCATGATCCGGGTACTTAGTTCCCCTAAAAGGTCTCTCCATAAGGGCCTTGTATACCTCCGGGGGTGTTGGAGGAGTGGCCGCGGCTTTCTCAGCTTTCCTTGCTCTTGCTTTCTCCCTACTAATGTCCCTCTTTTGGGACAACTTCCTTATGACCGGTGGACTCTCCTCGGGATCCTTTTCTTCTACTTCCACGGGCCTCTTGCCTTGTCTCTTGCTAGCCTCACTCCTTGTTCTCCCCATTAGTACCTATACAAGCAAAATCTTGGAGAAGAGTGAGTATGTGATGAATTTTGAATTTTGAAAACCACAATCATGTAATTATAAAATTCCATGGAGGGTTGCAAGAATTAAAACTCAATGGCAATTAATAATAAAGCAAGAAATAATCCCATTTTAATGAAAATTTCTCTTAGCATTCAAAGATTTTAACAAGGAATTATTCAAATTAAGCACCCTCTAAGTGATTATAAATTAAAAGTCAAGAGGATTCTAGCTTAATTCCCTATATAACATGGGAAAACAAGTTTAAAGAAACCAAATTCCAAAATTTTGAACACTAATTAGGCTAAAACTTGAATTTTCGCAACTCTCCAAAATCCTAAAATAAAAATGTTCAAAAATCAAAATTTTCCCATGTTACTCCTTGAAAAACCTCAGCAATCATCACTCATAACAATAATCTACTATACCCAGCTCAAACAACTCATTCAAAGACCTTCTATCAATCCTAAATTCCAATTCATTCTCAAGGAGAATTCAAAGATAAAGAGAGAGGATGAGAAGGCAAACCTTGGTTCCACGCAAAGGTATGGTCGAAATTCACTAAGGAATCAAGAATGACCAACAATTTCGGAATTAATGCACTTGGAATCAAAGAATTTGATGAAGAATTGAGAGAGAAAAGAGAAAAACAAGTTCTTATCCTTTTGTAAATGGGAAAACTCGTGGTGAATGAGAGATATGGGGAAGAAGGGGTTTTAAATCCTCAAAAATCGGTCCAATATAAGTGTGAGAAGTCAACATTAAACCGGTCAAAGGAAGGAAGAAAAGTCAAGCAAACCTGATTTTTAGGAAAATTTCGACGAGATACACCGAAACTCTTCGTCGAAACTGTGGTTCGGCGTGTCTCGTCGAAACTTTTGGCCGAACCGTCACCCTGGAAGAAAGTTTCGACGTGCCCTCATCGAAATTGTTCACCGAAATTCCACCCTGGAAAAAAATTTCGACGAGTTACGTCGAAACTTTTGGCCGAAATTTCACCCTGGAAGGGAATTTCGACGAGCTACGCCGAAAATGTTCGCCGAAATGTTTTTTAAAAATTTCCTCCACACCTTTTTCTTCAAGTCTAAGTCCTCCATACTCAACCTAAAACTTTCAAAAACTCATAGAAACATAATCATAGTACTAAATCAAGAATATATATACAAGGATAACCATGGGAATGCCTCCCAAGTGCGCTTGTTTAACGTCATTAGCTCGACTTTTCAAACCTTTTAGGCTAGAGGGGGGTTTTGAAGAGGGATTGAGCTTGCCTCCTTCTTTGACTCATGCACCAAGAATGGCTTGACCCTATGACCGTTAACTGTGAAGTCCTCACCATTCTTCCCTATCAAGGTGATGGCTCCATATGGCAACACTTCTCTAATCTCAAAAGGGCCTCCCCACCTTGACTTGAGCTTACCCGGGAACAGCTTCAATCTTGAATTGTAGAGAAGAACCTTTTCACCAGCACTTAGCTCCTTCCTTACAATCCTCTTGTCATGGAAAGCTTTGGTCCTCTCCTTGTAGATTCTTGAGCTTTCATAAGACTCAAGCCTAATCTCCTCAAGCTCTTGGAGTTGGATTAACCTCTTCTCTTGGGCAGTTTTTATGTTGTAGTTGAGAAGCTTCACAGCCCACAAAGCCTTGTGCTCAATCTCAACTGGTAAATGACAAGCTTTCCCATACACAAGATTGAAGGGAGACCTTCCAATTGGTGTCTTGAAAGCTGTCCTATAGGCCCACAAAGCATCATCAAGCTTGATTGACCAATCTTTCCTTGTTAGACCAACAGTTTTCTCCAAAATAGCTTTGATCTCACGGTTTGAGACTTCCACTTGACCACTAGTTTGAGGGTGGTAAGGGGTAGCTACCTTATGCTTGACATCATGCTTGTTCAATAACCCTTCAAATACCTTGTTGATGAAGTGGCTTCCCCCATCACTAATCACAACCTTTGGAACACCAAACCTTGGAAAGATTATGCTCTTGAACATCTTAAGCACGACCTTGGAGTCATTAGTAGGACTTGCTATGGCTTCAACCCACTTTGACACATAATCAACAGCCACTAGGATGTATTGGTTACCAAAAGAAGAGGGGAAAGGTCCCATGAAGTCTATGCCCCAAACATCAAATAATTCTACTTCCAAGATAGGGTTTTGGGGCATCTCATCTCTCTTACTTATGTTCCCCTTCCTTTGACAAGGCTCACATCTCTTGATGTACTCATGAGTGTCCTTGAACAATGTAGGCTACCAAAACCCACTTTGAAGCACCTTTGTAGCTGTCTTGAATGTGGCGAAATGCCCTCCATATTTAGACCCATGGCAATGAAAGATCACACTCTCTACCTCTTCTTGTGCCAAGCATCTCCTATATATCCCATCAGCACATCTCTTGTAGAGGTAAGGCACATCCCAATAGAAGTGTGTCACATCTCTCAAAAACTTCTTTTTGTGATAGGTATTAAGATGAGTGGGCTCTTCATTGCATACCAAGTAGTTAACAAAATCAGCATACCAAGGCTCACTCTTTGCTTCCATGCCTTGAATCTCATGAAGCATCTTGCCAATTCCATGTACACTAGCAACACTCTTGATCATCATCAATTGCTCTTCCGGGAGTGAATCATTTAGTGGCAAGGCATCCTCAATCCTCAACCTTGATAAATTATCAGCTACACCATTTTCCACCCCCTTCTTGTCAACTATCTCCATGTCAAACTATTGGAGAAGCAAAATCCATCTAAGGAGCCTTGGCTTGGTCTCCTTCTTGGCATAGATGTGGCGCAATGCAGCATGATCGGTGTACACTATCACCTTTGATCCCACCAAGTAAGATCTAAACTTCTCAAAAGCAAATACCACAGCCAAGAGTTCCTTTTCAGTTGTAGCATACTTGGTTTTAGCTTCATCAAGTGTCCTACTTGCATAATAGATCACATGAAGCTTCTTGTCCTTCCTTTGCCCAAGCACAGCTCCCACATCATAATCACTAGCATCAGCCATGATCTCAAATGGTAGACTCCAATCCGGTGCTTGCACGATAGGGGCACTCACAAGTGCTTTCTTGATTGTCTCAAAGGCTTGCAAGCATTCTTCATCAAACTGAAAATCCACCTCCTTGCAAAGGAGTCTTGTCAAAGGTCTAGCAATCTTTGAGAAGTCTTTTATGAACCTCCTATAAAACCCAGCATGCCCAAGGAAACTCCTTATGCCTTTCACATTTGATGGTGGCGCCAAGTTGATCATCACATCTATCTTGGCTTTGTCTACTTCTATACCATCTTCAGAAATCTTTTTACCCAATTCAATCCCTTGGTTTACCATGAAGTGACACTTTTCCCAATTGAGCACCAAGTGAGACTCCTCACATCTTTGTAGAACCCTGCAAAGATTAGAAAGACATGCAGAAAAAGAGGCACCATACACAGAAAAGTCATCCATAAACACCTCTACCATTTCCTCAATAAGATCGGAGAAGATACTCATCATGCACCTTTGAAAGGTGGCTGGAGCATTACATAACCCAAATGTCATCCTTCGATATGCAAAGGTACCATAAGGGCATGTGAAAGTAGTCTTCTCTTGATCATTAGGATGAATGGGTATTTGGAAGAACCCACTATATCCATCAAGGAAACAATAGAAGGGATGGTTAGCCAATCTCTCAAGCATTTGATCAACAAAAGGAAGAGGGAAATGATCTTTCCTAGTAGAAGCATTGAGTTTTCGATAATCAATACACATCCTATGGCCGGTGATGGTTCTAGTTGGTATTAATTCATCCTTATCATTCTTAATCACAGTGATTCCACCTTTCTTAGGGACAACATGCACGGGAGAAACCCAAGTGCTATCACTAATAGGGTAAATCACATTAGCTTCCAAAAGTTTTAAAATTTCCTTCTTCACCACCTCCTTAAGGTTTGGGTTTAATCTTCTTTGGTGTTCAATTGAGGAAGTGTTTTCATTTTCAAGGTGAATCCTATGAGTACAAAGCATAGGAGATATGCCCTTTATATTACTCAAAGAGTAACCAATAGCTCTCCTATACTTTCTCAACTCGTTAAGGAGAGAGTTGAGCTCATCATCACTCAAACAATCATTCACAATTACGGGGTAAGTAGAGTTAGGGCCTAAGAAAGCATACCTTAGTCCAATGGGAAGTGGTTTGAGGTCCACCTTTGGGGCCTTAAGTTCGCTCCAATCCTCATCAAGGTCCTTA
>JAHZTW010000133.1:86334-98305 GCA_020283515.1 Alliaria petiolata | reverse complement strand
TTTTTTTGGCTTTTGGGGTTTATATAAAAGCTGTAAACTAAGAAGAAACCAAAACTAAAAATTAGTATGGTTAGAAAGATGAGAAAAAGAAAGAAGATACCTAAAATGGGTTGTCTCCCATTGAGCCGCTCTTGTTTAGAGTCTTTTAGCTAGACTTTGGTGGAAGTTTTAGATGTGAACAACTCCAACTAAAGGGGTCGTGGCTCCTTTAGCTTCTCGGCACTCCGCACTTGTTGGCTTGAGACATCTACTATTCAGAGTTTGAAGATCTTTATTGTTGTCTCGAAGAACAAATACATCGTTCAACTTTCTTTTCTTAAGCTGTTCGGCTTTCTCTTCTCGGTTCGGATGGGTGATGAGCTCGGCCTTTGGAGAGGATCTTGAGGACCTTCTAAGCTTCCCCTTGGCTTTTATTGGATCTCCATCACGTCTTATATGATGCAAAGTCGAACCTGGATCATATGGGATCTCCTTGCGCTTCAAACTCCTTTGTTTGGCACTTCCCTTGTGCGTGCTGAATGGATCTTCCTGTAGGACGTTTTGGACATCCTTTATACTTCCTACAGGGTCTAAGATTTGTTCACTTCCACTGCTCAAGGTCGTGGAATGAGTGCTCCTTGTGAGAGTTGCTGGATAGAAAGTCGTCTCGTTGACTTTGGAGAAGCGCACTTGTTGGTTCAGCTTGTCAATTAAAGCTCTAACAGGTGCAGCAAATGAAGAGCCAATGAACAACAAGCGAGTTGCATCCTTCTTTGTCTCCATAGTTTGAGAGACAGTGGCGACGAACGATCCTCATGGCGAACGGGTGTCTTCGAGGCTTTGGATCTCGAAACTCTTATGACTTCTGCAATGGTCTTAGTCAAGAGGTTGACATCAGATCCTATGTCAAAAAGATAGACACGAAATTCAACTCCCTTGATTGAGCATGAAATCGAAAGTATTCCCGGATCATTTATCTTTGAAAGCGCCGTCAAGGGTCGTTTTTGGATCGCCATCAGCGTGTTCTTCTCCATGCGTTTTGATTCACACTCGACGTGGTGAGGAGCTGGAGTAAGAGGCTTCCCTTGGTCGTGGGGTTGTAGCTCCTTGTTGGTCGGACTTTCGTCTTCAAGGTGCTCGGGCGGATGGGCAGAGATGAAGTCTTCTTGAGGTGCAGAGAGAGATGTAGGAAAAGAAACAGGTCCTTCTTTTCCTTGATGTATGACTTCATTAGCATGAGTAGGAGGATCTGAGAAACTCAAATCTAATGAATTCTTTCGAAAATCACTATCTTTGTCTCCCGGAACTTAATGCATCTCTTCTGTAAGCTCGTCTTCTTTGGTGGTAGTGTCGATGTGCTCTTCGCGATCTACTTCATCGTCTTCTACGAGGGAGCCATATATAATGTCGAGCTTCTCAATGAACTCAATTTCGGCTTGCCCTCCGACGTCGCACAGACGGCCGACTTCTTCGATATCTTCTAACTCATTATTGAGCTGAAATTTTTCGTCCATAGCTGAATACATCGTCGATTCGAACATCTCGATATTACTATCGGATTGTAGATACGCAGCGGCTATGAGCTTGTCATATTCTTCCTTGGAAGGAGATCCAATAGGATGTAGTATCCTATCATAGTTGGTGGAATGGTTGCGGATGGTCGCAGCGAGATCGTTGATCAGGATGCGGGCTTTCTTCATCTCGGATGCCTCCGAAAACCAGAAACAAAAACGAAATAAAGAAAAAAGATGTCTTTGAGTTGTGATCCTGACCTTTGTTTTGAACAGCAGAACGCAGCCTCCCCGGCAACGGCGCCGAAAGCTTGATGGGAGTCTAAATAGTCGTCCGAAATTGGAGGATTTCTTTGGGGACTCGTCGAGCTTTGAATTTGTAGGACCCTAAGCTGCAAGTGCACAGCGTGCGTTGTAGTACTTAGGGTATCGAACCACAGTAAGGAGGTCAACTGCAAAACAGAAGAATCAGGGCAAGCAAAGACGCAGAGAATTGGGGGTTTGTAGGATTGTGTCACGGTTTCAGTAGCTATTGAATGCAGGAAACGAAAAGCAAGGTTATATAGAGCTGGTTGTCAATCAACTCTATATCAGACGGGAAATCAAAGCAAGCATTGCAGGAAAAGTAAGTATGGAAGTGCGTAAATCTCAATTAAAAAGCAGTGCAGAAAGAGTAAATATTGAAGTGCGTAAATCTTGATTGAAAAGCAGATGGGGAAAAACGTTTGGGATCTTCTCGGGAAATCTATGGGGTTCTAACTAGAAATTAAACACGCATCGAAATCAGGCAAACGAGACTAGGCGATTTTCCCTAAACTAGAACCACTGTTTTGCGTTCTAACTCTTTCAAGCTAGACTAGGCGACTATGTTATGTAAAATTCGCGGATATACTTTCGTAACCCACGTCCTAGACAAAACACGCAATATAGATCAAGTTCATAAACATTCACGTCTTCTTCTTAGATATGCGCTAGCATCCCAGAAGCGTCCGCTCAGCCAAATTAGGTTCAGATCCGAGATTCAGCGCGTTAGCGGTTCTCGAAACCCTATGATCAGATATCTAGTAAGAATAAGCTTAACAAGATTCATGCAGTAAGAATAAGCTTAACAAGAAAGAAAATCATAATCTATGGCCTAAACGGTCGATGCAGGCAGTTTTAAGAACAGTTAATGAAATTCCCCATAGATCCCCTTAAAGAACACCCAACGAAAGAGATTACTCAGACATGAGAACGAAAATCAGAATCATAGATGAAGAAAATTGCATAAACGAAATAAGAGTATAGAAAGAACAAGGGTTCAAGAACAGATCTATCTCCCTTAAGAACAAAGAACAAAGAACAAAAGTGCTAAAAGATTTGCGGCTGCATTTCTCTCCAAGGGGAGGAGGCTGATGCCGAAATAGGTTGTAGAAGATGAGTATTTATAGGTCTTTAGGTCTTCTTAGGCGTCACTTAGGGTTCCACCAAGTTTGGGGGCAATCGGGCTTGATTTGGGTTTGAAAACGAGCTCGGGAATCGTCACTTCTTCTGGCCGCGCGAGCTTGGGTTCATGGGCCGGCCATTGGTCTTCGGAGCTCTCCTGGCGCGGCCATCCTTCTTCTGAGGATGTGTCTAACGGGCCTTCTTGCTTCCTTCATAACTTGAGATGCAACCGTGGGATTGGACTCAAACAACTTCGAGGTGAAAGGTAGTAGTTCAGGCTATCTTGTCACTAAAATTCAGCTCAATCCCGCGGTGGAAAGGTCTCCGTCTTGTGCTAAACTTCTGTCAAAAAGCTCATGTTCCGAAAATATCCGTTTTGCTCCATTTTGCTCCCTTTTTCCTAAGATTTCCTGAAAAGAGTCTTGGACACACAAATACTCGAAAACTACTAAATATACATTAATACTTTAGTGAAATGCTTATTAAAACATACACTTATGATGGTAAAAATGGGTAAAATATGCATGTTATCAGCCTACGTCCTCAAAATATTCTCTAGAAATTCTTTAACAATCGTACAACAAAATCTTGCCTATTGGAATTACTTGACACTAAAACACCCATTAGTTCGACACCTATTAGTTCGACACCAATTATCTCTATTGCTTAACAAGGCACACACGTCTTGAATACAGACCAAAAGACCAGAAACTCTTGGTTATTCTTCCTAAATTCCTCCTTGATCTACAATCACAGTTTAGAAACCAAACTCTGTTACACACGAATTTGGTGTGTCACAGAGCAGACTCGTGTTCTCCAACAAAGACTGAAACTTAGCTTTCTTTTATTCTTTCAATATTTCGTCTAATCCTAATTTGACTCATTAAACTTATATTTATAGAATACAAGACATCCAGCCTTCAATATTCATCATATATGCATATAAGGAAATATCTCCACTAAATATTTTATCCTTATCAAATATTTCATTTTCTTGATATTCTCACTCAATAAGTCTCGAATACCACATCAGAACTTTATAAACATATCTTGCATGTTTCCCTTGTTTTGCACGTTACAACACATCTCTTATCCCAGCAACACATCTCCACGTACTTCCAGTAGCTCTTTAATAGTTTTAAATGATGATTATAAATATGTTGTAATGATATACTAAGCATTTATGAATTGTTTGGAGATATAAATAGGTGCTCATAAGAATCCAGAAAATTATACTAATTTTAAGAAAAGGTTACAATCTTTTAGGAAATGATTAAACGTTTAGAAAGAGTTTACTAAATATTTTGAAATAATTTTGAAATTTGAAAAATGTTTAAACGTTCAAAATAGTGATTGTAAATATGTTGAAATTGTGTAATGAATATTTATAAAATGTTTGGAGATGTAACAAAGTGTTCTCAAATTTTTTTATAGAAAATGTGTACTGATAGTTAGGAAGATTTTTCTAAATAAACAAATTTATGAATTTCTTACTAATTTTTATGAAAAATTTTCTTATTTCTTGTGAAAAAACAAAATAAATAAAAAACTGGAAAAAATTATTTATTTTATTTTTATTTCATTTTATAAAAATAAAATTATTTTAGTTTAAACTTTTAGCTTATTAAAGATAAAATAGTTTTTTTTAATCATTTATTTGTGATATATTGAAAAAAAAAACTTTGTGTTGTTAGGGAACCAAATCTTTATTTGGTGCCAGGCCCGGCTTAAAACAAGTGCACAAGGTGCAAAAGCATAGGGTTCCATCATTTTCATTTTTTTTATTATATTTTAGGGTCTAAATTCCTTTAAAATGTGCAATTGAGGGTCCAAAATTTTAAAATATACATGTAAGTTTGATTTAATTTTTTTTTGGCACAGGGTCCAATTTATGATTGAGCCGGGCCTGTTTGGTGCCAAGATGGATGAGTAAAGTTTTACCCAAAATATTTTCAATAATTGATAAGTAGATTTTTATGCTACTTGGTTAATGACCTACTTATGACCGTTTGCAGTATAGGTTATGCGTCTTATCAACCCGATGGGTCGAGATTCAAGATATTGAGTCTAAAGGATTTTCAGGCAAGCTAAGAATGATCTAGAGGTTTTGGTATGAGATTCCTATCAACCTAAGTGTCATAAAAAGAAATAAATCAAAAGCGTGAGCAAAAACTATCTTAAGGGATAGAACAACGAGGACAAGAACTAATGAAAGGTGCAATAAATATTAATGATCGGTCCAAGAGATGAGGTGTGAAGAGTTAAAATGAATAAAGGTTGATTCTTAAAGTATAAATTAACTACCTTTAAGGCTAATCCTTTAGCACAGGGTTCAGATCAAGATAAATCCACTCTCGTGGTATGAATCACTTTGCTAACACACAATCTATCCTAGTTCTCGCATAGTGATACATATGAGTAGCAAGCACGAGTAAATAATCATATTATTGCCCAAACGCCCCCTAGACAACTAATATCTTAGGCTAGGAAGAGCGAATGTTCTTGCGTTTCACCACACATGGTATTTGTTTGGAAAAGCTTGAAGATATAAATCAAATAGCAAAGATGATTAAGCTATAAGAGCATCAAATAAGAAAGGATTAAGATGATTTAAGCATGAATAAACACCAAAGATGCAACCTTTAACACTTTTACTCTAACCTCATCCCTAAAACCGTGAGAGACTATTAACTAATCATGGTGCAAATCACAAATTCCACGATGGGAAGAATGATAAGCATGATTAGAGATGAAAGGATCAAAAACTGGTACAAAACTATAGAGCTTGAAAAATTTAATATGAAACTACAATGGTGTCTTTCTCTCTTGGAGAAGATGGCCGAAAAAGATAGACAAAAAGAAATACTGAAAATAATAATGTCGATCCTTTGTCAAAAGCGTGCAAAGAGAGATTATATAGGTTATCCCAAAAATCCCTAGGTGGCAACCTTATCTTCTGGCATAAAGCGGATCCAAGGCAAAAAACAAAGTATGTTGTCCTTATCCGTGCCACAGTTTCATGCCGATGTGACTGCTCGATATTGGTCTTAGGTAACCTCGTGTCAGCTATGTGTTGTTGGGGTCGGTTTTCACCCAGGCAAGATCAACCGAGAAAATGACTAAATATGGAGGGTAATTCCGAGCCGTGCACAATCTGTGCGTGAACCGGGCTCGGTGCATAAACCGTGCACAAACCGAGCCGAACTGGAGAATGCACGAACCGAGCAGAACCGAGCCGAACCGCCTCGTGCACAAACCATGCACAATCCGAGCCAACCGGATACGCACAGAGCAAGCCGAACCAAACCATGCATGATTCATGCACGAACTGAACCAACATCTCCCCTTGACGATCCGAGCAGTAGGCCCACAAAACGATTCGAGCCCAAGACGAAGTATGAGGCCGAGCCCAAGATGGATCGTTGTACAAATGGGTCGAGCCCTAGCCCACGAGGAAGTCAGAAGCAACGTTCGCCCTAGAAGACAAAGCCTCGTGGAAGGGAGCGCCGCGTTGAAGAGATAGACGAGGATCTACGAGAATATTTACCGATATATTCGCTTAGATTACGAATAGAGATGTATAAGTAGAATCCTTAGCTCATTCATAGAAGTATCGACTTTTTATCGGCTTTTACCTAGAAAAAACACTTGTATCGAAAAGCTCATCAAAACATCAATAATAAAATCACTATCTTTGGATCTCTGTTTCGTGTTTTAACTTAGAATCTTCGCGTCCTCTTTTATATTTTTGTAGACAAATTCTATTGAGTGAATTACAGCACGCACAATTTGGCGCTAGAAGGGGGGGGGGGCTAGAGGTATTCTTACACCGAGAACCGACGCACACGAATCTGAAGAGATGACCGGAGCACCGAACGCCGACAACACCATCAGAGTGTCGAACGCCGACAACACCACTGAAGTGGCGAATGTCGACAACAATATCATAGCGAATCTCCACGAAGGAGACGTGACACCTGACGCCACTCATCAGGCGCTGAGGCAAGCCGAGACATTTTCGGCATCCCTGGCCGAGATAAAGGAAATGATGGTGGCGCTGACGATGAGAACGGCGGAGCAGGGCGAGACATTGGAATACCTGACTACGGAGAGCCGAGCCCAGAACCACAGCAGCGACATGAAAAACCTGAACCGATACATGATTGGTGCAACCTGATGCGACTGTCATTGCGGCACAACAAGCCAGAATCTCGGGAGAGGATCTCCGCTCGGAGCCACCTCGTCTGATCCGTATAGGAGCCGGTAAAAGGGGAAACCAGCAACCTGACGGAACCCTAGGCGAGCCCACTGACGGTTCGACAACCACAACAGCGACAGGAGAAACACAGACCGATATGGGATTGGCGCAACTTGACGCGACTGTCGCTGTGGCGCAACAAGCCAGAACCTCGGAAGTGGAGCTCGGCTCGGAGCCACCTCATTTGATCCGAAGAGGAGCCTGCAAACGAAGGAACCAGCGCCCCATGGAACCCTGGACGAGACCATTGACAGCTCGGCATGGGAGAGGGAGAGTTTGATCCGACGCAGAACTGATGTAACCTAACATCTTGACGCAACGAACCATGACCCCGGAAGAAGGCCTTGGCTCAAGGCAAGACGGTGACTTAGTCGAAGAAGAGGAAAATCCCTCGGGCAAATACTGACGGGTCAGCGGACACAACGGTGACTGGAGAAGCCCGACCCGACGTGCCATCAACAAACCTCACGTAACTATCGCCGCGGCGCAGCAAGCCAGAACTTCACAAGAAGGCCTCGGCTCAGAGCAAGATCAAGACAGCCGAAGAAGAGAAAAATCCCATATGGGCCGAGCAGACGCACTATCCCGGCGAGCCTCGAATGGCAAGCCGTAGACGTTTTGCCGAGTACATAATGCCACCAGCGCGGCCCCAGAGATAGATCTCATATTAGAGAAGACCCACGCAATGCCACTGACGCACATCAACCAGGCAAAAGTGTCCTGAAATATTCGACTTCCAATATACGAAGGATTAACTGACCTGAAGGACCACTTCAGAACGTTTTGTTTCGTATTGAAACGAGCCATCTTTAAGGGAAATGAGCAACGAGACCAGTAAGCATACATGGGCTCGGGTGCAAACGTCGACAAATCGACAGCCACAATGTCTATCAGAGGCTATGCCGAAAAGGATTTGACACAATCCACTCTCGCCTCGGCATCAGGAGCCAGGATTGCAGAAGAAGAGGTCGGCTCAGAACTAAAGAAACAGCTCACTTTGAGGAAAATGCCTCGGCAACAACCTAATCGCCTCGGCAACAGGTTCCACGCCTCAAGAACAACTTAAACACCTTGGTAACAAGTTAAACGTCTCGGCAACAACTTAAACGCCTCGGCAAAAACGTAAAATGCCTCGGCAACAGGTTACACGCCTCGAGAACAACTTAACGCCTCGGCAACAAAGGCAAAATGCCTCGGCAACAAAAGCAAAATGTCTCGGCCAAACAAACGCAATACACCGACGAGCCCAATACGATAAGCTCAGGCAAATTTGCTTAGCTGCAGGAGACGAGCCGATCCCAAAGTGATGAACTTGACGAAATCCAAACCTCTCTTGCTCGGGCAACAACCGAATTCTGAGACATCTGATAAGCTGATTTTTGCAATCAATTACTCAAACTCACTCATGTCATTGTAGGTATTTGAGGATCAATCCAATTGGGGTTGATTGTGACAATAGGAATTGATATACACATAAATTAGCATGTTTTAGCACTCATTTAGGATAGGTTTTCATGCACTTTTGCACTCATACTTGGAGTTATTGTAGTTTTTGTCCCATTTTAGGTTTTAGGACATGTTGCATTAGCATTTGCATATTTCTCGCATATTTGAATCATTTTCAGGTCATTTGGTGTGCATGGAGCGAGTTTGGATAATGGGCATGGACAAGAAGAGCTAAGGAATTGATTGGAGTCAAGAAGGAGCTCGGCCAAAAGAAATGAGGCTGAGATCGAGCCTTAGATCGACCGTCCAAGTCGTTTCAGCCATGGATCGAGTCACAGATCGACCAGCCCAGTCGATTCAGCCTTGGATCGAGTCACAGATCGACCAACCAGTCGATTCAGCCGTGGATCGAGTCATAGATCGACCAGCCAGCTCGATCCCTCCATCTGTTTTTCCCTTCTTTCGTTTTGCCAACTCACACTTTGTCTTTTAGTAAGGGGACCATTTGTGTGGTCCTATATAAACATGTTTTACCCAATTTTCAGACATAGGCACGTTTTTAGGGATTGTCTCTCCCAAAATTTTAGATCTAGCCTCAATTTTTGGAGAGAAAAACCTTAAGCTTTTATTTTTGTAAACACTTTTGATTTTTATTTCAAGTACTTCTCTTTAAGCTTTGATCTTTCTTTCTTACTACTTTAATCATGTTGAACACCTCTTATCCCATGATTTTGAGGGGTTCAAATATGGTTAAAGAATAGATTTTTAGGATTTAAGGATGAGGTGATTAGAAAGGTTTTAAAGGTTGAATCTTGGTATTTTCATGTTCTTAACTTTATCCTTTCTTGGTTTGAAGTATCAAATGCCTAAAGACCTTGAGAGAGGCTTTATGATCCAAGAGATTTCATAAGAACTTAGGAAATCTCTCATGTCCAAACCAAGAGACTAGTATGCCTTAAAGACCATGATAGTGGCAAGTAAGGGCTAGTTAGGCCATGTTAAGATCCGTCCTTCAGCTCCATCAACCATTCTTTTCCACCACAAACCATGGGTTTGGAGAGAATGAATGATGAGAGGATCTTGTCTTATCCACAAACCATGGAAAGATTGCTTCTTAGGCCTAAGGATAGCTCATTTAGAAATGTGTAGATTTACTTTTTGTAAGCCAAGATCGAACCTTTAGCTTCCCTAAACATGAACCTCATCCTTGAATCTGTTATTTGTCATATAAGTAGTTTCAAAAGCTTTCTCCTTTAGATTTAAAGTTTGCTCCTTTAGGTTGCTAGAAATAGCTTTTTTCGCCTGTTTTTAGATTTCGAATTTTTATAATTAGTAGCTTTGTCTTTTAAATTAGTAGAGATTGTCTAGTAGTAGTTTAACCCTTCGGTGGGATTTTTAAAATTGTTTTAGTGTTCATTTAGTAGCTGAAAGTAGTTGTTTAGGATTTGTTTCCCCAATTAATCCGAATTTGATCTAGCTTTACTTTGCTCTTGCATTCTTAGTATCTTTCAACACCTAGGCTGGATTGACACCTAAAGTACTACAGCAACACAAAGAGGCTTTAGGATTGATAGGATTACACTGAAAAATCCTCTTATCAATTGGTGCCGTTTCCAACTTAGGTTTTGTTGAAATTACTAGGATTTGGAGCTTAGTATAGACTAGGTTTTTATTTTTCATTTTGGTTACTAACTCTCTTTCAAGTGTTTGTTTTTTTTGCAAGGCACAATCACAAGGAAGAAAGTATGGATTCGGATATAGCATCAATGTTCGAGGCTTTATTAGCGAATCAAGAGAGAATGATGGCTTGGAACCCCACAAGCCACCACGGTTTTGAAAGCTCATCCACTTATCAAGGAGGACCTATGGATGACAACTTTTCTCCAGGAAACCAATATGGATATGGTGAGGGATACCAATCTTGGGACATGGAGTATGAGCAAGGAGCAACCTATTCTTCCCACATCTCTAAGGAGGAAGAAAATCTCAACATGATGAGGTTGATTTTGGAAGGGCAAGAAAAGCTTAATGAGAGAATTGACATGCTTGACTTCACACTAGCCTCTCATGCTCCATGTCCAAGAGTTGCTGCAACAACACATGTGGAGTCCATCAACACCGAAATCACACAAGGGAATGAGGAACAAGATGATAAAGCTCAAACCAATGATGAACTCCAACATGAAGATGACGAATCTAAAGAACTTGAAACTCTGCTTGGATACATTGTTGATGAAAATCTTGAGCAAAGATTTGAAACTTGTGAAGACAGTTCGGTTGTTGAATGCATGGAGGATGCTAGTGAAAGCTCATTTGTTGAGAAAGAGCTCTCCACCAAGGCAGAAACACATGTGCAGCTCATTCCCAAGGAGGAGACAAAGGCGAGTCCCACTGAAGAAGCCTCCAAGGAGGGTGAAGAAGAAGAATCTCCAATGGAACAACCCTTTGCCAAGTACCTCGGTTTAACCCTCACCAATGAAGAGGGCATTGAGGACCCATGGCAGTTACCCTTTGAGGAGATAAGGATGCACACATTTGGGGGATGGTTCTATGATGAGTATGAGTCTGGTTATCTCAGCCCCAGCCACAACAAGCTCCAAGATACACCTTTCCAAAACCTTGTATATATCATGCATTTTTGAATTTTCAAATTTTATTTCTTGTTGATGGTCTCTCTTGAACTTTTATTACACAAGGGACTGTGTAATTTAAGTTTGGGGGAGAGGTTGAGAGATTTAATTTTGTGTTTTGTGTTCTTATTTTCTCTTTAGCATATTTGAGTCTTCATGCATATACATTTTCATAGAAAAATCAGAAAATTTTCAAAAATTTCGAAAACATTCATGTAGCTTGCATTTGCATTTGTAAATTTTGTAGGTTTGAGTCTAGATTTTTATCATATAGGCTGCATCATTCAGGTGCATAGGGGGCAATTTTCCTTGTAAAGTGTTTTAAGCTCATGAATTGGTTCAAGGCCCTAGTTAGTAGTCCTTTGATGCTTTGTTCAAATTTGAAAGTAAGTTCTAACCATATTTGGATCATTTGTTTTAATTTTCTTGGCTTAAGTTGAAACAAGCATGAATTGAATCCTTTCCTATCTATTAAAACCTTAACATGAATTTTGAATTATCATACTTGTGCATTTGAGAAAGGATACATGGATCACATATACATATTTAAGCTTTCTTACTCCATTCACCACTCTCTTGAAACCCTTAATAGAATTCCACACCTAAACCCTTACCTTATTTCAAGCCAAATTTTTTTAGTGATTGCAAATTGTGAGGCCTTATTTTTTATTGAACTTGGCATAAAGTGTTAGGTTTAGGGCGACATGTTTAGGCTCTCATAT
>JAHZTW010000133.1:67795-84704 GCA_020283515.1 Alliaria petiolata | reverse complement strand
TAGGCACGTTTTTAGGGATTGTCTCTCCCAAAATTTTAGATCTACCCTCCATTTTTGGAGAGAAAAACCTTAAGCTTTTATTTTTGTAAACACTTTTGATTTTTATTTCAAGTACTTCTCTTTAAGCTTTGATCTTTCTTTCTTACTACTTTAATCATGTTGAACACCTCTTATCTCATGATTTTGAGGGGTTCAAATATGGTTAAAGAATAGATTTTTAGGATTTAAGGATGAGGTGATTAGGAAGGTTGTAAAGGTTGAATCTTGGTATTTTCTTGTTCTTAACTTCATCATTTCTTGGTTTGGAGTATCAAATGCTTAAAGAACTTGAGAGAGGCTTTATGATCCAAGATATTTCCTTATCTCATAAGGACTTGGGAAATCTCTTATGTCCAAACCAAGAGACTAGTATGCCTTAAAGACCATGATAGTGGCAAGTAAGGGCTAGTTAGACCATCAACCATTCTTTTCCATCACAAACCATGGGTTTGGAGAGAATGAATTATGAGAGGATCTTGTCTTATCCACAAACCATGGAAAGATTGCTTCTTAGGCTTAAGGATAGCTCAATTAGAAATGTGTAGATTTACTTTTTGTAAACCAAGATCGAACCTTGAGCTTCCCTAAGCATGAACCTCATCCTTGAATCTGTTCTTTGTCATATAAGTAGTTTCAAAAGCTTTCTCCTTTTGATTTAAAGTTTGCTCCTTTAGGTTGCTAGAAATAGCCTTATTCGCCAGTTTTTAGATTTCGAATTTCTTTAATCAGTAGCTTTGTCTTTTCAATTAGTAGAGATTGTCTAGTAGTAGTTTAACCCTTCGGTGGGATTTTTAAAATTGTTTTCGTGTTCATTTAGTAGCTGCAAGTAGTTGTTTAGGATTTGTTTCCCCAATTAATATGAATTTGATCTAGCTTTACTTTGCTCTTACATTCTTAGTATCTTTCAACACCTAGGCTGGATTGACACCTAAAGTACTACAGCAACACAAAGAGGCTTTAGGATTGATAGAATTACACTGAAAAATCCTCTTATCAGGAATGCATAACACTGTTTAATCTAAGCAAGCATATATGGTTTTGTGTTTAGCTATCAATCTAAGTGATCAAACCAATCAAACAAAGCAAACAAAATGAACTAAAGCCTTAACTAAAAAAATGATAAGCTAATTAAGCAAATCAAAGACTAATTAACTACTAAGCAAGATTAACAATTGACTAAAACCGAATGCAAGGATGGGGTTACCTATCTAGGGTGCTTCAAGAACCAATCTATGATCTCAAACAATCACAATATAAGCTAATCCCTAAGCTTAGAACTCAAAAGCAACACTAATCCACTTTCATGGCACTAATCACATCATTAAACATCATAATCAAGATCAAACTTTTATTTGTGAAAAGGAAGCTAACAAGCATTATGAAACAGTTCTAATTACTAATAAACTCCCTCGACAATCACTAACATGAGGTAGGAATGTAAATCCCTTGTTTCGTTGATTGGGAAATTTCATCAAACACCTTGTGGGTGGAAAATTTCCTAAGGCCTAGTTTTAGCTTCATCATGGCTAAACTAGCAATAGGATCACTAAACAAGGAGGAAAATGAGAAGATCAAAGCATAGACATCAAGATTAATTCCTAAAACACCCTAAATCTAACCCATCCTTAGATCCTAGGGAACTACTCACTAATCATGATTAAATCCCCTAATCCCATGAAGGAAAAGTTGATAAACATGATTAGAAAAATTAAGAGATGAAAGATTAAGAAAGATGATAAGTAGGCTTTTAATGCTACTTGGTCAATGACCCACTACTTATAACCGAATGTAGTATATGTTATGGGTCTTATTTAATCTGATGGGTTAGATTCAAGATATTGTGTTTATGAGGTTCTTATGTAAGCTAGGAACGATCTAGGGATTTATAAGGGGAAATCTATAAACTTAAGTGTCACAATGATAGAAAGCTAATATCATAAACCAAGTCTAACAAGTGGAAAAGGGTAAATAAGAATAAAATGGCAAGCTTGCAAGATATAATAAAGGTCGGTTCAAGGAACGAGGTGTCTAGAGACAAAGATGATGAAGGTTGATCCTTGATGCGTAAATCAACTACCTTTAAGGCTAATCCTTTAGCATAGAGTTCAAAAGCAAGATAAATCCACCGTCGTGGTATAAATCACTTTGCTAACACACAATCTTACCTAGCTCTCGCATAGTGATCCATGAGACTATCAAGCATGAATAAACAACTCTATTAATGCCAAAACGGTCCCTAGACAACCAATGACTTCGTGCGAATCTCTTATGAGATTGGTGATAGATTCTGTGGCAGAGCACCGAGCCAAACATCTTCGGATGGTTCGGATGATGACGAGCAGCATGTACCAGAGCAGGACATGGATGGTACAAGTGAGGTTCATCGAGGAGAGACCAGCATTGGCCGCGAACATGTTCAGTCCGACACAGCCGTGTTCCGCTTTGATCCAACACTGTCCGGGAATAACTTACGAAGAGAACTCCGTCCTTATGACCGAGTCTCTAGACCAACTCGTGTCCACTCTAGAAATCAAATTATCCAAGCCGAGCAATTTGGAGATGCATTTAGCGGGCTTAATTCAAGCAACTCTGGCCAGGAAAAGATGCATAATTCGTTTGGGGATGTTAGCTACCAAGACCAGCCTCTTTTGAACTTAATTCAAGCCCAAGAGAGCCCAACATAATTACTTTATTTTGTGGACAAAGGAGGGTGACGAAAATGACTTCAAGAGTCACATACGAGGAGTCACTTTGGAGTTCAATGGTTATTCTACTTAGTTTTAATTCTAGTACTATTTTCATTTTCTAAGTTTAGGAAATCCACAAAACTTTATTTCTCTTTTCTTTTTCCGTATTATGAATTCTATAAGTATTTGTAAGATTCATTCTAATAAAATATCCAAGTTTTTATCATCTTCTTTTGAGAGAAATCTCTTTGTCCATCTTGAACATTTCGTTGAGTTTGGCAAGGGTTACTTCCAAACGCAGCAAACCTCCTAAGATCCGTGGTCAAGGGTTACTTCCTCGGTTCCGTGGAGTGGAGAATACCAAGAGACTTCCGCATCTCTTGACGGTCTCATTCGATCCACCATTTATCCAATCTATGTGATCTATCCAACGCGTCAACAAAGAGCATAATCCATCCAAGGGTTCCATTACGTGGTATCGGAGCCACTCTTTGTTGGTAAAGCTGTTCATCTTCTTTTCTTCTCATTTTAAAAAAAAATGTTCTATATTATCTGTTCACTTCTCCCTCTTTCCATTGTAAATCCGGGCCATCCTCTACCCTCATTAAAAAAAAAAGTATAAAAAAAAATAAAAGAGAGAAAACCGAAAAGGTTTAAAACAAACTGAGGAGAAATCCAGTTTGTGAGGGTGGTGGAAGAGAAATCCTGCTGGCTGAAGAGAAATCCAGTCAAGAGGTGGCTAAACGGATTTCCCTTCGAAATTTCTGTATTTTCTTTCTCCTTTGTTGCGTGGGAGTATTTGCTAGATTTGGCTTGAAGTGTTTGATAAGAACATCGAGAAAATACCTCAGTGTGATCACCATAAAATCAGTGAGCAAAACACGTGTGTGGGTGAGGCAATAAACACTTGAGAGAAAGAGAGTTTTTGCTAATTGTTTGTTAAGTGATTTCAGGAAAACAATGAGTGAAAGTGGAGAAGAAGGAAATAACAATCCTGGATCTGGATTGTCTGGTTTACAAATGAAAGCACTAACTGATTATTTGATGAGATCTATGAACACAGGTCTTGAAGAGATTCATGTTCGGCTTGACAAAATCCAGGAGGATCAACAAGGCCAGGCGCGGCCAGCCCAAAGGAGAAACCGGGAAAGGAGACATAGTCGTTCCTTTGACGGTCATGAAGAAGAAGAGCAATTCGATGACAACCGTTCTAACCTCAGGGCAAGGAGAGGTCATAGAAACCGAGATGAAGAGAACCCATTCTCTAGAAGGTCAGATGATGGACTTGGTGGTCTCAAACTCAAAATCCCTTCCTTTGCTGGTAAGAATGAACCTGATACATATTTGGAATGGGAAAGAAAAACTGAGTTGGTTTTTGATTGTCAAAATCTTTCGGAACTTAAGAAAGTTAGACTTGCTGCCTCTGAATTTAATGGATATGCCATTAGTTGGTATGATCAGGTCGTTTCTCTTAGGAGAAGAAAAGGTGAAAGACCAATAACTACTTGGCAAGAACTAACAGAACTAATGAGAAAGCGCTTTGTTCCAAGTCATTATAATAGGGATCTTCACCAAAGGTTGAGGCGATTGACTCAAGGCACAAAGAATGTGGAGGATTATTTCCAAGAGATGGAGATGCTTATGCTTAAGGCGGATGTAGAGGAAGACATGGATGCAACCTTGGCTCGTTTTCTTGCAGGTTTGAACCGGGAAATTCAGGACCGGCTGGAGCTTCAAGAGTTTGAAAGTGTTGAGGACATGCTCCACAAAGCCATCTTGATAGAACAACAAGTCAAGAGGAGGGGTTTTTCAAAACCAGCTTATGCTCCAAAACCCGCTTATCCACCTAAGCCTAGTTTTCAAGATAAAGGTAAATCTTTTACTTCTGAGTTTAAGACTAACCAACCTTCTCGTTTTGACAAAGGCAAAACCGTGGAATCCACGAGTAGAGCCAGAGATATCAGGTGCTTCAAGTGTCATGGATTAGGACATTATGCAAACAAATGCCCTAACCAAAAGGTGATGATTCTACTTGAGAATGGAGAGATAGAGTCCGAAGCTGAAAACGATGAAGCAGAGGATACCGGACCCATCTATGATGAGGAAGAGCCTTATGATTATCCGGCTCAAGGAAATCTTCTAGTGACCATGAGATCACTAAGCGTGCAGCCCAAAACCAATGATACCGAACAAAGGGAGAACCTCTTTCATTCTCGTTGTTTTATAAATGACAAAGTTTGTTCTTTGATCATTGATGGTGGGAGTTGCACTAATGTTGCTAGTGATGTGCTTGTCAGGAAACTCGGATTAGAAACCAGACCGCATCCGAGACCATTCAAACTTGAATGGCTAAATGAAGACGGTGTTCAGAAGGTCAAGGAACAAGTCACGGTACCTGTAGCGACCCAACCTGATAATCCTAACCAGGCCGGCCGTACCGAGTCTAACTCTAACCCAAATGCGGAACTTAACACATTTTCAGATTTTCTTAAACTTAAACAAGCAGATGCGATTCATAAACCATTCAGTCTCATTGCATAATTATTCCAATTCCTTAACATAAATCCAAGGTTCTTAAAACATAAAACTAACTTAGCCAAATTCGTTCTAAGTCGTAAAACAGTAAATCCAAAACCAGATAATCCGAACAAGTCTTAATAAAATAAACTCCCAAAACCCTGTCCTAATCCACTTCTTTCTTCACTGCCTTCAAGTCCGCCTTCAAAACTAAACGTCCCGGATAACATCTTTACCTGCACACTCAACACATAAGAGAGGCATAAGCATTATCAAAAATTCTTAGTGAATACGGTCATCCCGTACCACTGGCCAATATCAGAAACACAGTAAACACAGTAACCACCAGTAAACAGTAAACACTAGTAATCCCGGTTCGATGATCATCTCAACTACTTGTGAATTCCTCAAGGCCATCGGTTCTACTCCAAGCGAGAATCACATATCCCCTTGAGATAGCAACACAATCCGGACACTCACACAAATAGTTAGACACCACAGTTGAACCACAGTATTTAGTACCAATAACATTCACAGAAACACATTGACCTTACTAAGAACAACCACTAACTTACACAAGCAATCAATGAAATCAGATAACCTAGCAAATCTAGGGTTCTAGACTCAGGCTACAGTCACGCACTCACCTTAGACACAAAGGCAAACGTTTCAGTCGGATGAAACTCGGTCAGAAACAGAACCAGTCGATCACAGACGTGAACCCTCGGCTATCGCTACGACCAGAACACGCGAGATCCAATCTCCTCTCGGCTATCTCACAAACCGCCAACTTTTTCCCGACCCAGATTCTGTATTCCCTCGGAAACATACTAAAATAATTAGATTAGCCGAGCCACAGTCGACAGAAACTAAGCCAGCAACGAAATAGCCGACACTTACCGAAATCTCTTGGCCAGAATCTCCTTCTCTCGGATATCTCTCGATCCGATCGAACACTCACAGATATCTCTTGGATAACTCGGCCAACACACGCCTACAAACAGATAACTCGATTATCTCTCGGTGAAAACCGACCAGAACACAATCTCACGGTGACAATCGGCTTACCTCGACTATCTCGCAAATATCGGATCGATCTCTCGGCTTACTCGCGATCCGATCGGGATTCCTCGGGATAAACGGACTTTCTCTCGGCAAATCGACCCTTCCAAGTCGTTTATCTCGAACAGAAATCTCAGAAACTCGGCGGCTCGGATTTTCTCTCGACGAACTCACTTTTCTCTCGGGTGAAAAATCGCCTCTAGGTTTCTCTCGGGATAAAACTCGTTTCTGTCACGCGGCCGCGAGATAAAACCTTTATATAAGCCCGAAAACCCTAGCTCGACCGTCCTCCCTCGGTTTATCCCACACGGTTTACCTTTCTCTCGGTCCAAATTAAGTTTCTCTCGGCCAAACCCGCCAACTTTCCTTTTTCACTCGGCCAAACTCAAACCGCTCGGCCTTTCACGGGATAAATCATTTTCCACTCGGGATAAACTGATTTCCCTCGAGTAAAACCTTGGCCCACGGCCTAGTACCTTTGTCCCTCGACACTTAGACTAAAATTCACAATATTTACTCGGTCCGACCACAGTACGGTCCTTAACCTCACAGACGCAGACACGGTACGGTCCTTGACCTCACAGACGCAGACACGGTACGGTCCTTGACCTCACAGACGTACCACAGTACATACATATTTACAGAAACAGACGAACCTCCATCATACCAGAACGTATATACAACGGCCATCCCATGACCCGCACGACCATACTTAGGATTTCTGGTCGCGGATGCTACAATATTCCCCCACTCAGTTTGGATTCGTCCTCGAATCCGGTTCTTCCTCAGGAATTTCTCAAACCATTTCGGGAATTTTGTACTTATCCTTGACTCTTTTTCCCAAGTCGTTTGCTCGTCGCCATTACAGTCCCACAAAACTTTGATCATCTTGACCACTTTACCACGCTTAACCTTTTCTTTCCGGCCAACCACACGGATCGGTCTACCTTCCACGGTCATATCCTCTTGCAGCTCCGGAGGTGGTTCAGATATCACATTCTCACGTTCGGTTATGTGCTTTCTCAGCTGCGACACGTGAAACACATTGTGGTAAGCACTCATTTCCGGCGGTAAGTCCAACTTATACGCCACTGCCCCAATCCTTTCCAGAATCCGGTACGGCCCCATGTACCTCAGACTCAACTTAGCATCAAACATTGCTCGGTTTTTCCCCTTGTAGGTCATAGCCTTCAGGTAAACCAGATCACCCATACTGAACTCCAAGTCCTTACGGCGCTTATCGGCATAACTCTTTTGCAGGTCTTGAGCCTCTTTCAGCTTAACTTTCAGAAACCGAATCTTTTCCGTAGTCTCCTCGACTATCGCGGGTCCTAACTCACCCCGCTCCCCCACTTGAGTCCAACACAACGGTGTTCTGCACGGCCGTCCATACAACGCCTCATACGGAGACATATCAATGCTCCCTTGGTAACTGTTGTTATACGCAAACTCAGCCAATGGTAGCTGACTATCCCAATTACCATCCCAGTCTAGTACACACGCTCTCAGCATGTCCTCTAAAGTCCTGATGGTCCTCTCAGACTGACCATCCGTTTGCGGATGATACGCAGTACTCATGTGTACCTTCGTCCCAAACCCTTATTGGAACTCTTTCCAGAATCGTGAGGTAAACTTCGGATCACGATCAGACACAATACTCACTGGCACGCCATGAAGTTTCACGATCTCATCGACATACAACTCCACCAGTTTAGCCACTTCATCCGTCTTTTTCATAGATAAGAAATGAGCAGACTTGGTCAGTCGATCCACAATGACCCAAATCGCGTCATGCTTATTCTTAGTCTTCGGTAAACCCATCACAAAGTCCATTGTGATCATATCCCATTTCCATTCCGGCATTGGTAATGTTTCCAACAAACCACTCGGAAACTGGTTCTCAGCCTTAATCAACTGGCACGTCGGACAACTAGCCACCCACTTGGCCACGTCCCGATTCATCCCGACCCAATGATAGTACCTTTTCAGGTCGCGGTACATCTTGGTCATTCCCGGATGAATAGAAAACCTAGACTGATGTGCTTCCTTAAGGATCTCTTCCTTTAACTCTTTCACGTTAGGAACACATACTCGGCCATTCAACACAATCGTCCCATTGTTTGAAGTGTGATACTCGGTCTCGTCAGCTTTTGACATCTTAATCAGATTCTCATCCTCCTCTTGAGCTAACCGGATCCTTGTTAACAAGTCAGCCTGATCCGCAGCTCCCAAACCCAACGGTTCTGTATCCTCAGTCAGAACGTTCAGCCTTAACGTCCTTAGGAGATTCACAACTCCTTCCACGTCTTTAGCAGATGATACACTAGCCCTTCTCCGGCTTAATGCATCAACAACAAGATTAGCCTTTCCCGAATGATAAGCTATCTCCAGATCATAATCAGCGACTAACTCCATCCATCTCCGTTGCCTCAGATTCAACTCAGGTTGAGTGAAGATGTACTTCAAACTCTTATGATCGGTAAACACCTGAACCTTCCCACCATACAAGTAAGATCGCCATATCTTTAATGCAAATACTACGGCCGCCATCTCCAAATCATGCGTAGGATAATTCGCCTCATGCTTCCTTAGCTGCCTTGACGCATAGGCAAACACATTCCCGTGCTGCATTAGGACACAACCTAGTCCCTTACCAGACGCGTCCGTGTAGACCGCATATGGTTCATCCGGCTCAGGTAGAGCCAACACTGGTGCACTTGTAAGCATCCTTTTCATCTTCGAGAAACAATCCTCACACTCGGCTGTCCATATGAACCCAATGTGCTTCCCGGTCAAGCGTGTCATCGGCTGAGCCATACTTGCAAAGCCTTTAACAAACAGCCTGTAGTAGCCAGCCAACCCCAGAAAACTTCTTATCTCCGTCGCATTCTCAGGTCTCGGCCAATCCGCAATGGCCTTGATCTTTTCAGGATCCACGGACACTCCCTTGTCCGAAACAATATGACCCAAGAACCCAATGTGCCGTTGCCAGAAGCTACACTTGCTCAGCTTGGCAAACAACTTCTGCTCTCGCAACTTCTCCATAACCATCCTCAGATGCTGCTCATGCTCTTCCGGACTCTTCGAGTACACTAAGATATCGTCTATGAAAATAATCACAAACTCATCCAAGTATTCTCTGAACACGCCATTCATCAACTTCATGAATGCAGCTGGCGCATTCGTCAAACCAAACGGCATGACCACAAACTCGTAATGACCATACCTGGTCCGAAAGGCAGTCTTCCGAACGTCTGGTTCGTCTATCGGTATCTGATGGTACCCAAAAGCCAAATCAATCTTCGAGAACCAAGTAGCACCCTTAAGCTGATCCAACAACTCGTCTATCCTTGGGAGTGGATACTTTTTCTTCACAGTAACACGGTTCAACCCTCGGTAGTCGATGCAAAGCCGGAAGCTTCCATCCTTCTTCTTTACGAACAAACCAGGTGCGCCCCATGGTGAACTGCTTGGCCTTACAAATCCCTTATCTAGAAGATCGGTCAGTTGCTTCTTTAGTTCAGCCATCTCGGCCGGAGCCATACGGTACGGTGCCTTAGACACTGCAGTAGTTCCCTGCTCAAGTTCAATCGTGAACGGATCTGAACGAGCCGGTGGCATTCCCGACAAAGCTTGAAAAACATCCTCAAACTCTTGTACCACTGGAATGTCCCCTAACTCCGCGTCCGGTCCAACCTCAACCGTAGATATCGTCGCCAAATATGCTTCACAACCTTTCTCTAACATTTTCTCCGCTTGAATTGCCGACACAACCAAGCTACCAGAAGTCGGTCTAATTCCTTGGTACACCAGAACTTGGCCATCCCTCTCGAACTCCACCCTGCCTCGGTGACAGTCCAGATGTGCCTTATGCTTACCGAGCCAATCCATACCGAGGATGACATCGTAAGACTTAACTTCGCAGATCACTAAGTCCGCTAGCATAACGACTTCGCCAATCCGGACAGCAATGTTGCGAACGGTCCCTAGTGAAAACATCACTTGGCCTCCAGCCGCCTTCACTAGTCCGAACTCTTCCCCAGGTTCCTTCTGGAATCCTCCTTTCCCAATCATTCCTGGGTTAACCAAACAATGACTCGCTCCGGAGTCGAACACAACATGGGTTTCCACCTCACCCATTAATAAGGTCCCTACACATTCAATCCTTAGAATGCTAAGACACTTAACAGAACACGCAGACACAGACAAACTCAGAAAACGTAAGTACTAAAACTTACCAGTGATCGGTCGGGACGTGGTCGGATCGCTAGTCCCCTCCGCGGTCGCTGCATACACCCTTGGCATGATGGCCTGCCTCTTAGCCGGTTGCGCCAGTCCCTCTCCTGCACGCTTAGGCTGAGTAGCCACTTGCCCACCTGCTCCGGACCTCGGACACTCGCGCTTGTAATGTCCCGGCTCCCCGCAGCCGAAACACACAACGGACGCACTAACACCATCCGACGCTCTCGCCATCCTAGTGTCCGGCTCAGGACAATCACGAATCCTATGACCCGGGCTGCCACAACGAATACAAGCTCCAGATGCATGCCTGCACGGGTGACAAATAGGGTTTTTGCCCTTTTTAGCAATGTCCCAACACTATCAACCGAAAGCAGTACAGTGTATGGGGTATCAAACCATTTTGGGAGCGTTAGCAAACAGATCGGTCATATCGGTGTTATAATTCAACCTCGAAATAGATAAAGGTCGAGACTTTACTACTAAAAACGACTAAAGGATTGGTCTTGTGTCACTCAAGACCATAAATAAGAGAACCTTAAAGATGCTAAGCAGGAAATAGATACTTAAACGGTAAAAAGATAAACTTTCAAGATAAAAGAAGGATCTTGATGAGCATCATGAACTAGGTGACTCTCGGTTTGACTTATCAAGCTAAAGCTTTTGGATCACATCAAGACCCTGCCTTTTGATGGTGATTCTTAGGTAAAGGGATCCTCAAATCGTTTAACCCATGGCGTTTGGGTCTAAACTCTTTGAATCTCTATCACCATAGACTAGCTTTCGCATAGTGGTACAATAGAAGAAACAAGCATCTACAACGTCCCTATTGAACCGTAAGACTCTTAGACAGATGGTTAGTCTTAGCCTAAGAAATCAAACTCTTGTTCATGGATCCGGCTAAGCAAGCACGTGGCGTTCGTGTCAAGCCGCCTGTGGACTTTAGGCTAGATGGCCAGACTAGACCAAGCTTTGGGAATAATAAACAAGAAAGAATCTAACTTTATGTTTTAGCTAAGCAAGAAATATAAACCCGAGAGTCCCTTGGTCCTTTCAACCCATCAAAGTCCTAAAAAGACTACTCACAAGCCATTCGAGAAACCTCAAGATCCATAAGGATGAGAGGGTAACTCATAGGCTGCAAGATAGTCAAAAACAAGAAAAGGAAGAAACTTTTAAGAAAATAACACTAAGCTATAATACTTAAAACTTCAAGATTGCATAAAAATCAAAGCTTTGAAACAAGCTTCAATGGTGAAAATACAAAATAGTTCTCGGTTTGAAAGAGAAGACAGAAAAGTAAAACTAGAAAGCGTGATGAAAGGATAAGAGTGGAGGACAAGTATTTATACATAAAAGAGGAAAAACCTAAAACGTTGGGACCACTTTCCCGAAATGGTACTATTTTGGACTTTAGCGTTTCGGGCTCAAGTCGTGGTGAGCAAGCCGATATGCTAACTCTTCTGATTCTTCGGGCAGTCTCCATATCGGGCAAGTGTTTCGGGATCATGTCGTGAAGGCTCGCCTTCCTTGTTACTCGAATCGGGTACTTCCCGTTGCCTTGCTCCGATATCCGTCTTCATGGCGTCCTCTTGCTGGATCTTCGCTCCGAGGTGTTCCTTTCGGGACTAAGTCGCTGCTACCCGTCGAGGTTCGTCGTGCGCTTGTCCATATCGACTTCGGGGTCGTGATCCATGCTCGATATTACCGGCTCGTCCTCCATTTGTGATCTCCCTCCTTGGTTTCTTCTTCGGACCATCCTGAGCACCTGAGAACACACTCCAAACATGCAAGACTATGCAGAAACCTAACCTAATGCATCTAATCCTAACATGGGTGAAAATGTGGTGAAAGCTAAGATGAAAGTGCAAGAATGAAATCCTAACTAGCATGGAATATGTGTTAAAAACATGCAATTTACAGAGATATCAACACCCCCCAAACTTGCCTTTTTGCTTGTCCTCAAGCAAAAGCCAACCGGAGGGGTGAGGTTTTTAAAAGAAAAGGTGTAAGTTTGAATCCAAAACTCCATTTAAAAGAAATCAACTCAATGTCTAAGTTCAGGTTTCGGGGACGCAAGTCGAAATCTACCTATCCAAAAAGCCTTAGCCACATTCATCGCAAAATCGAGCAAAATCTATCCTAACTTAGATGCAAATTCAAATTCCCAATTCCCTTTCACATTCATTAAAAAATTTAAAGCGTGGATCTCATTCATACCTGTCAATCAACTCACTTAGTTCAGGGTAAGGTAACGAGCTAAATATGAACTCGTAGTGCAAACGGGTTAAGTGTTTAAGTGGGATCACTCATGAAAGGAACCTTCTTAATGCAAAATGTTAAGGGTAAAAACCAATGGATGCATACAAGGCTAGACTTCCATCTACCCAAAACATCTATTTCGTTTCCTGCCCTAATCTAAACTGCTCCCTCCTAAGCTACCCTTTATTTTGGCATTTCGCCTTATACCCGATATCACTTCTCGATATTACCTTTCCTTGTCATCTTCGGAGACTTCTTCTTTGGTGCGGATCGGTTTCGGCTTTCTGGCTTTTTTGTTGCGTTCCTTGTGTTTCACCTTTGGTGTTGTTGGCCGGATTTAGACTTTGTTGATTGGCCTTCTTTTGCTTTCTCTTGGAATCGCTTTTTTCTTCTTTTGGTTTCGAGCCTCATTTGTTGCCGCCATCACTTTATTCGTGTCCCCGTCTGACTCAGTGGTTTTCTCCTTTCCCTTTTGTTGATGCATGATCAATCGGAATACACCCCCTTTTTCCTAGTCTACCAAATAATATCAGCTTCAAATATCGGTATCAAGCCGTTTCAGCATCTATACCACTTAACCTAGTGTTGACTCGAGATGTGAGCCAACGTCTACATGGGAATCTAACATTGTCGATCTAAACCCAACACTTTTTGCCTAAGAAGATTCGAAAATGGTGCAAAGGCCTCACATGCTCTCACAAAAGTGTTTATGGCTTAAAACAAAGGTTTGGGCTTAGGGTATGGTCTGGTACTTGGACTAGCAGAAGAGTGGTAAAAAGGAAAGAGAGTCCAAGTGAAATCTATGAGTTGATCGACAGACAAGAATGAGATAATTAGATTTTCATTCTAACAGTTCAAGTTCAATAGGGAAACGGTTCAAATCGCAATGCATCAAGCTAAAACCGAATTTTACAAGACAAATTCCAAATGTGGTGCTGCCTTAAGCTCAGTCTAATTCCAAATGCATCAAACAAACAAGAACTAAGGCATTGAATTCATGACTTAAAAATGGCTATTTACAAGGATTCATCATACTTAACACCCTATGCGAATGCTTATGAATCCTAAATGAATGCTTCTAGACTCAATCCTAATATGGAAATACAACTACATGAATCTTTTTGTGGGATAAATTTTCAAAATGTTTCAATTTTTTTGTGTTTTTCTATGCAAATTTGATGAATGCATTATGTCTAATCTAAGCGAGTGCATGTACTACATACTCCCCCAAACTTAAATCACACAGTCCCTGTGTGATAGAAGAAATGAAGAATATGGTCCTAGGAAAAATGTAAAATTTCAAGCAAAATGCGAAATGCAAAAAGAAAGAAAATGCTTATCTACAGTAGTTTGGAGTGGTACCTCATTGCTCAGTGTGATGTGAGGACGTGGTGTCCTCACTGGTTGAGAAGGAAGGGTTGTCCGATTCCGGTATCGGGCAATTGCTCGCACGTCTCTTCCTCGATATGCTCTCTTCCTGGTAGGAATGCCTTCCTGGATCACTTAGCTCGTGGTCCCTTGGTAGGAACAAGAAGGAATGCCTCTCTTGAAGCATTTGACTGTCTGCTTCGTCAGACTCTTCTTCTCCTTCTCCTCCTTGTTCTCCGGATGACATATCGGCTTCAAGCCGTGGTGATGACGTCGACCCCTTCAGCTTCGAGGTGAGCGACTTGATCTGGCCTTTCAGACCCTTTACGTGTCCTTTAATCCCTTTCACCGTGGAGACCAATTTTCTGATAGAGCGATCTTGCCATTTGCATTACCGCTGGAGTACATTGATCCGATCGTAAGCCGTCTTGAGGGTTAGGTGCGTTGCACTCGTGATTGGGTCAAAATGGTAATGATCCGCTCCGTAGAGAGAGAAACCATACTCGTCCGTAGGGTCCTCGTAATCGTCTTCATCTCCTTCTTCCTCTGGAGCAACCATATCGGCTTTCTCCCGATATTCTTCCTCGTAGTCCCCATAGAAGTCAGCTCCATAGGGAAAAAGATGCTTGTCCTGCGGCTCCAGATGTTGAGGTTCCCTTATTGTAGTAAGGTACGGGTTGGGCAGGAACATCACGGCAGCTCTGTTTGAAGGAAGGGTGAACTGATATCGGTGTCCATGTCGATATGCCTTCTCGAGAAACTGACACTTCTTCAAATAGTCGACGTCTATCCAGCGAATCCCGTGTGTTGGCTCCTCGAGATCGGCACCAGCTCCCTTTAGGATGGCAGATACGACTCCTCCACAGCCTACTTGAGGCCTTTCACTTGGTGTGGAGATCATCCACGACTTGTAGTGGAGAAGCTCTTTGAGCAATATCGTGATCAAGCCGGTGCTCCGTCTGCTTCCTTTCAGCTCCCTCCCATTTCGGGTCTCTTGAATAATCTCCACCAGGCCGTCATCCATTATCTCCAGCTCTTTGGTCAGGACAGCTCCACATTCCTTTCTTGCGAAGAATGTATGTGCAATGGCTCTGTGCACATACCTCAAGGCTGGGTGCCTTATTCTGTTGCTCTTGTTTACTCCGGGCTTATAAGTGCCTATCCCAATGTGCCCCCATAGTGCCTCCAGCTCCTCCCTTTCGATGTTAAGGGTCATCTCTCGCATATTGCCTTGCCTGAATCCGAATATCGACTCGAGATCCCGAAATGACATTCGGTGTGTCTCGCTTCCATATTTGAAACGGATGTACCCGTCGCCATCTTCCTCTGGAGTCTCCTCTTCAAAGGCGTAGAAGGTCACCTCAAGTGTTGCCAGAAACTGGAAAGTTGCTTCGTCGTGAGACGCGTAGACGTTCTCCATGAATTTCCTCAGACCCATCGCGTTTAAAAATATCTGACAGTCTTCAAAGATGCCCAGCTCGACCATTGTTTCCTCATGGGGGTAGCGTGTGGCCTTGAACTCCATTCGCTTGAATGCTGCACGCATATCGGCCAGTGTGGGTCGGGAGTTCGCAGTCCTTCTTCCCGATGGACGTGTGGGTGAGCGCACTGTAGCCGCTCGACTGGAGCTTCCCACTTGTCTCTTTCCTTGTCTCTTTTCCGTTTGGTATTCCCTTGATCTCCCAAGAATAGCTCCGCTTCTTGTTGCTCCTACCATTGTACCTAACAATCAAAAACACTCGCAAGTGTGTAAGCACAAGGAAAAACACAAAGAGCGGAGATTATCTTGGAAACATGCTTAAACTTAAGGTAACTCTATTCATGACTAAAGAGACCCAAGCAAACATATTCGAGTTATTACTAGATCGAGAAAAATCCTAAAACGAGAGGATAACGAATGTTCTTATAAGTTATTTCTCACAGATTCAGATTTTTAGATAAGCATGCATTAAACAAAAAGTGGAAAAAGGGATTTCCAGAATCTTATCATTTCATAAACGTTTAGCCGTGAAGCCATTTTTCAGAAATAAAAATGCTAAAATTCTAGAAAATCCTACAAAAAACCCTAAGTTTTATGAAAAAACTATCTACCAAATATTCCTCCATCAACTCTCAAATCCCTAATGCAGCGAATTCGAAAAATCCTAAACAATACTCAATCATATCGTTCTAAAGCCGATTTTTACCTTAGCACGATATTTGCAAAAACTCTAGGAAGGTTGCACGGAATCGAGTTGCGAAATTAAAAACTAAAGACGATTTTCTGGGGTTGAGAGTGATAGGGAATGAAAACGAGAGAGGTGATAGCTTTTATAAAGAGGAGACATGGGGAAGAAAAAGGGTTTGACTAGGGTTTCTTGGTTTGGGGGATAGTTGTCGGTTAACCCCAACCAAGCATTCATGCCTTATCCGGAAAATGGGCCATAAATTTGAGCGCTTTTCTCGGATTGGCCAAGTCCAAATACCCTATTACCTAGATGGCCATATCGGGTTGACTCCGATATGGTATGACTGCCGTTTTGGATATCGGCTGGTTTCCGATATATTACCCCGGCAAAGGTTGCCTAGCTTGGGTTTCGTTCCATTTCGGCTACACACTGTTGTGCCTGCTCGACAGAGAATGCCCAGGGGCAATATCGTGGTGTTAACCCGATATTACATCCCATTGCTGTGCTAGACAACTTCTCATAGGTTTTAGCTCCTCTTGTGTGTAAGTCACCCCACCTTATCTTTAA
>JAHZTW010000133.1:50124-60847 GCA_020283515.1 Alliaria petiolata | reverse complement strand
TTTCGGCTTTCTGGCTCCTTTGTTGCGTTCCTTGTGTTTCACCTTTGGTGTTGTTGGCCGGATTTAGATTTTGTTGATTGGCCTTCTTTTGCTTTCTCTTGGAATCGCCTTTTTCTTCTTTTGGTTTCGAGCCTCATTTGTTGCCGCCATCTCTTTTATTCATGTCCCTGTCTGACTCCTTGGTTTCCTTTCTTTCCCTTTTGTCAACGCATGATCAAATTGGAATATAACCCGTTCTTTTTCCTAGTCTACCCAGCAATATCGGCCTCCGATTTCGGTGTTAAGCCGTTTCAGTAACCAAACCACTTAACCTTATGCAAATGCTTGTGAATCCTAAATGAATGCATCTAGAGTCAATCCTAACATGGAAGTGCAGCTACATGAGTTCTTTTTGTGGGGCAATGTTTCAAAAAATTTCAATTTTTTGTGTTTTTCTATGCAAATATTATGAATGCAAGTACTACATACTCCCCCAAACTTAAATCACACAGTCCCTGTGTGATAGAAGAGGGGAAGAATATGGTCCTATGATAATGCAAAAACTCTAGCAAAAATAAACTAATAAAGAGAAATGCTTATGTACAAGAGTTTGGAGTGGTACCTTACTGCTCAGTGTGATGTGAGGACGTGGTGTCCTCACTGGTGGAGAAGGAGGGGTTGTCTGATTTCGGTATCGGGGACTGGCTCGCACGTCTCTTCCTCGATATGCCTTCCTGGATCATTCACTTCGCGCTCCCTTAATTCGAATGAGAAGGAATGCCTTCTTTGAAGCATTTGACTGTCTGCTTCGTCAGACTCTTCTTCTTCTTCTCCTCCTTGTTCTCCGATTGACATATCGGCTTGAGGCCGTGGCGATGGTGTCGATCCCTTCAGCTTCGAGGTAAACGACTTGATCTGGCCCTTCAGATCCTTCACGTGTCCCTTAATCCCCTTCACCGAGGAGACTAGCTTCTCAATTGAGCGATCTTGCCATTTTCAGTACCGCTGGAGTACGTTGATCCGATCGTGAACCGTCTTGAGGGATCGATGAGTCGCTCTCATGATTGGGTCGAAATGGTAACGATCCGCCCCGTAGAGAGGGAAACCATACTCGTCCGTAGGGTCTTCGTAGTCGTCCTCACCTCCTTCCTCCTCTGGAGCAACTATATCGGCTTCCTCCCGATATTCCTCCTCGAAGTCCCCATAGTAGTCAGCTCCATAGGGGATAAGATGCTCGTCCTGCGGCTCGAAATCCAGATGTTGAGATTCCCTTATCGTGGTCAGGTAAGGGTTGGGCAGGAACATCACGGCCGCTCTGTTTGAAGGCAGGGTGAACTGATATCGGTGTCCATGACGATATGGCTTCCCGAGAAACTGACACTTCTTCAAATAGTCGATGTCTATCCAGCGAATCTCGTGTGTTGGCTCCTCAAGATCGGCACCAGCTCCCTTTAGGATGGCAGATACGACTCCTCCACAGCATACTTGAGGCCTGTCGCTTGGCGTGGAGATCATCCACGACTTGTAGTGGAGAAGCTCCTTGAGTAATATCGTGATCAAGCCGGTGCTCTGTCTGCTTCCTTTCAGCTATCTCCCATTTCGGGTCTCCTGGATTATCTCCACCAGACCGTCATCCATTATCTCCAACTCCTTAGTCAGGACAGCTCCACATTCCTTTCTTGCGAAGAACGTATGTGCAATGGCTCTTTGCACATACCTCAAGGCTGGGTGCCTTATCCTGGTGCTCTTGTTTACCCCGGGCCTGTAAGTGCCTACCCCAATGTGTCCCCATAGTGCTTCCAGCTCTTCCCTTTCGATGTTGAGGGTCATCTCACGCATATCGCCCTGGCTGAATCCGAATATCGACTCGAGATCCCGAAACGACATTCGGTGTGTCTCGCTTCCATACTTGAAACGGATGTACCCGTCGCCATCTTCCTCTGGAGTCTCCTCTCCAAAGGCGTAGAAGGTAACCTCCAGTGTTGCAAGGAACTGAAAGGTTGCCTCGTCATGGGAAGCATAGGCGTTTTCCATGAACTTCCTCAGACCCATCGCGTTGAAAAGGATCTGGCAGTCTTCATAGATGCCCAGCTCGGCCATTGTCTCCTCGTGGGGGTAGCGCGTGGCCTTGAACTCCATTCGCCCGAATGCTGCACGCATATCGGCCAGTGTGGGTCGGGATCCAGCACTTCTTCTTCCCGATGCACGCGTGGGTGAGCGCACTGTGACGGCTCGGCTTGAACTTCCCACTGGTCTCTTTCCTTGTCTCTTTTCCGTTTGGTATTCCCTTGATCTCCCAAGAATAGCTCCGCTTCTTGTTGCTCCTACCATTGTACCTAGCAATCAAAAACACTCGAAAGTGTGTAAGTACAAGGAAAAACACAAAGAGCAAAGATCATCTTGCATACATGCTTATACTTAGGGTAACTCTATTCATGACTAAAGAGACCCAAGCAAACATATTTGAGTAATTACTAGATCGGGAAAAATCTTAAATCGAGAAGACGAGAAATGTTCTCAACAAGTTGTATCTCACAGATTCAGATTTTAGATAAGCATGCATTAAACAAAAGGTGGAAAAAGGGGATCTCTAGAATCTTAGCATTTCAAAAGAATTCAGCCGTGAAGCTATTCTTCAAAAATGGAAATGCCAAAATTCTGGAAAATCCTACAAAAAACCCTAAGTTTTACGCAAAAACTATCTACCAAATATTCCTCCATCAACTCTCAAATCCCTAATGCAGCAAATTCGAACTATCCTAGATAATAATTAATCATATCGTTCTAAAGCAAATTTTTACCTTAGCACGATATTTGCAGAAAAACCTTTGGAAGGATGCCCGAAATTAAATCGCGAATTTAAAAGCTCTAGATAATTTTCTGGTTTTGAGAGTGATGGGGAATGAAAACGAGAGGAGAGGGTTTTTATAAAGAGGAGATATGGGGAAGAGAAGGGTTTGACTAGGGTTTCTTGGTTTGGGGAATAATTGTCGGTTAACCCCAACTAACCATTCATGCCTTATCCGGAAAAGTGGGCCATAATTTGAGCGCTTTTCTCGGATTGGCCAAGCCCAAATACCCTATTACCTGGACGGTCATATCGGGTTGACTCCGATATGGTGTGACTGACGTTTTTGGATATCGGCTAGTCCCCAATATTTCCCCATGGTGAAGGTTGCCTAGCTTGGGCTTTGTTCCATATTGGGTACACATCGTTGTGCCTGCCCGACAAAGAATGCCCAGGGATAATATCGCGGTGTTAACCCGATATTACATCCCGTTATTGAGCTAGACAGCTTCTCACATTGGTTTTACCTCCTCTTATGTGTAAGTCTCCCTACCTTATCCTTCATGGGATCCTGAAATCATTAAACTAAACTAGGAAAAGCATTAATATGTACATGGATAAGCTTGTGGTGCCTCCCACGAGCGCTTTGTTTTGAGTCACTTAGCTTGACTTTTCTTGGTCATCTTTTAGTGCGAAAGGGGGAAATGAACACCCCTCGATCCTGTGGGAAGATCCTTACTTTCCTTGATCATCGAGATGAAATCGGCCAGAGATAAATTGGAAGTTCCCTCTTTGCTTGCCTTAGAACCCTTTTGATTGGTCAAATCGGTGTCTTTCATCACCTTAAGGTAAGCAAAGGGTCTGACTTTTCCCTTGCATCTCAGCTTGTATCTCATCTCACCACCAGCAGAGAGAACAGGTTTGAGAGTCATACCTTCCAGAAGATCGCGCGAGGGTCGGTCCTTTCACGTAGGACATCTTGCAAGTGATCACCTCTTTTGTTTCTTCTTGGATTTCTTCTGGTTGCCCCTCAAATATTGCATTGAGACAGACCCCATCAAAGCTGGCTCCATCGTAACATATTTCCAAGGATGGATCTTTGGTCTTCTTAATTGTCTTCTTGAGCTCAAGGGAATATGCGTGTTCATTCTCATTGATTTTCTTCCCTTTGGTGTCAAAGTGCATTACCAAGCTTCCAGTTAGTCTCAGCTCTACCTTGCCGCTTTTGCAATCAAACATGCAACCGGCAGAGGCTAGGAAAGGTCTTCCCAACATGAGAGTTTCCTTGACATCTTGGTCCATCTCTATCACCTGGAAGTCGCTTGGCAGTAGCACATTCCCAATCATGAGGGGTAGGTCCAGCAGCTTACCAACAGTTTTTCTTTCACTTCCATCGGCCAGTGATAACGGCTTCTTGCAGTCGGTATCAGTGTCGTAGCCGAGACGCTCAGCCGTGGCTCGGCTCATCACGTTGATGCTTGCCCTGAGGTCACAGAGACAATTATCAAAGGTGATTCTTCCGAGTGTGCATGGCAGAGTGAACGATCTTGGATCTTCGAGCTTCTTCACTACTAAGGTTTCTTCCTTAGGTTTCTCTTCACTAGCTGCTGCATTCCTTCCTATTGTTGCCATTGCATCAGCGTAGAGCTTATCTTTCAAAGCTACTAGGAAATCTGGAATAGGCTTAGTCTCGTCAGTATTGTTGAAGAGATCTTCAACCTTCTTCAATGTTTCGATTAATTCGGCTTCTTGTTCCTCTATGGGACGCTTCTTATGCTTCTGGGGATATGGCATTGGCGGTTTGTAGACTCGCAGGAATGGTGCTTTCTCTTTAGGGATCGCCAAATTTTTATGACTCCCTCCCCTTCTTAGGATGTCGATGTCCCCATCGACTTGAGCTCGTTTTGTAGAAGTGATATCGGGAAGATCCCATTTTTCCTCGTCGGAAGTGGTGATCATTTGGCAATACTCCTTTGGATTCGTAACGGATTTTCCAGGAAGGTTGCTTGCTTGGCTTGTAGATGCAATGCCTTTGTTGTTTTCAAGTGTCTTGACACGAGCGGTCAAGTCTTCAATCTTCCCGGATAGTTCCGTGTGGACACCATCAATCTTGTTATGTACTTCAGCAAAACGTTTGTGCATATCCGCCTGGATATGTGTTTGACCTTGTAGAAGTTGCTTCAGAGTTCCCTCCAAGTCAAAGCCAGCTTGAGCATTTGGGTTTCCTTGTTGTTGTTGTGGGAATCCAGGAGGTGCACCGGCTTGATGTCGTGGCGGATAGCCGTTTTGGTTTTGGAACCGTGGTACAAAGCCTTGTGGATTCGTGTAGGTCACGAATTGTTTTACTCCTCCTCCTTGTTGCTGAGGGTAGGTCTGGTCCTGAAGATTTGCGACGTTCGTGCTCCGGTAGGAAAGGTTGTTGTTTGGTCTCCAATTGTTATACCCTCCTTGAGCGTTGATGTAATTGACATCTTCATACTGAATGTCCTCCCCTTCTTTGACTTGAGTGACTTGTCGAGTTTCTCATTGAGCTCTTTGATCACCTTCCGGCTTCCTTCCACTTCTTCTTTGGAACCACGGTTGGATCTGTCATAGTCTTCGTGGTAAGAGGAGTCACTCTGAGCTAAGTTTTCAACTAACTCAAGACTGTCTTCAACAACTTTAGCTAGGAAATTTCCATTGCTCGCCGTATCGAGCAGCATCCGAATCTTGGGAATGACACGCCGATATAGTGTACTGAGGAGTGATTCTTGGCTGAATCCATGGTGAGGGCACTGAGTGGTGTAACCCTTGAATCTCTCCCAAGCTTCACCAAAAGTCTCGTTTGATTTTTGAGTGAAACCACTTATTTCGTTTCTCAATCGGGCTGTCCTCGATGTGGAGAAGAACTTCGTCAGGAAAGCTTTCTTGCAATCTGCCCACGAGGTAATGGATCCATGTGGCAGTGTCTTTTCCCATGCGTGTGCTTTGTCTCCCAGTGAGAAGGGAAACATACGCAACTTGAAACCATCTTCGCTTACGCCGTTTATCTTGGTCATGGCGCACACACGGTCGAACTGGTCGAGATGATCAAGTGGGTCTTCCAAGGGCAGACCGAAGAATCGGTTGTTCTGCACCATGGAGATGAGACCACTTTTGATCTCAAAGTTGTTGTTCTGCACTGGTGGTGGCTGGATACCGTGTCGGCTTGCAGTCGATATCGGGGCATCTCCGGCACCGATTTGCCTCACAGCTCTTGGAGCAGCTGCCACACCAGGCTATCCTTGAACTCCTTGTGGACCTTGGGGTCCCTGGTTGCCTTGTTGTCCTTGTGCACCAGCTGCGCCCGCAGCTCCTTGAGCACCTTGTTGGTTTTCCATCGTCACACGGTTAACTGTTTCGGCTTGTTCCCGATTTCGTCTAGCTGATCTTTCGAGCAGGTGGATATCGTCTATTGGGGGAACAAGGTTTGTTGTACCGTGTGAACGTAGGTTCATGTACCTGTTTCAACACAGAGATGTACGAGTAGAGTGTTAAAAGACTGAAAAATAAAAACTTATCCTTATAACGACCTAATACCGAAATGACTAAACTATCTCCCAAATCGGCAACGGCGCCAATTGACAAATAAGGATTTTCTCCTTTTTAGCAATGTCCCAACACTATCAACCGAATACAGTACATCGTATGGGGTATCAAACCATTTTTGGAGCGTTAGTGAACATAACGGTCATATCGGTGTTATAAGTCAAGTTTAAATCGAGCAAAGACTAAGACTTTACTACTAAAAACGACTAAAGGATTGATCTTGTGTCACTCAAGAACATAAATAAGAAAACTTTAAAGATGCTAAGCAAGAAATAGATATTTAAACTGTAAAAAGATAAACTTTCAAGATAAAGGAAGGATCTTGATGAGTATCATGAACTAGGTAACTCTCGGTTCGACTTATCAAGCTAAAGCTTTTGGATCACATCAAGACTTGGTCTTTCGATGGTGATTCTTAGGTAAAGGGATCCTCAAATCGTTTAGCCCATGATGTTTGGGTCTAAACTCTTAGAATCTCTATCACCATAGACTAGCTCTCGCATAGCGGTACAATAGAAGAAACAAGCATCTACAACGTCCCTATTGAACCGTAAGATTCTTAGACAGATGGTTAGTCTTAGCCTAAGAGATCAAACTCTTGTTCATAAATCCGGCTAAGCAAGCACGTGATGTTCGTGTCAAGCCGCCTAAGGACTTTAGACTAGATGGCCAAACTAGACTAAGCTTTTGGAATGATAAACAAGAAAGAATCTAACTTTATGTTTTAGCTAAGCAAGAAATATAAATCCGAGAGTCCCTTGGTCCTTTTAACCCATCAAGGTCCTAAAAAGACTACTCACAAGCCATTTGAGAAACCTCAAGATCCATAAGGATGAGAGAGTAACTCATAAGCCGTGAGATAATCAAAAACAAGAAAAGGAAGAAGCTTTAAGAAAATAACACTAAGCTATAAGACTTAAAACTTCAAGATTGCATAAAAATCAAAGCTTTAAACAAGCTTCAATGGTGGAAAATACAAAGTCTCGGTTCTTGAAAGAGAAGACAGAAAATAAAAGTAGAAAGCGTGATGAAGAGATAAGAGTGAGGGAGTAGGTATTTATACACAAAAAGGGAAAAACATAAACGTTGGGACCACTTTCCCGAAATGGTACTATTTTGGCTTTTAGCGTTTCGGGCTCACGTCGTTATGGACGAGCCGAAACGCTAACTCTTCTGATTCTTCGGGCAGGCTCCATATCGGGCAAGGATTTCGGGGTCATGTCGTGAAGGCTTCCCTTCCTTGGTACTTGAATCGGGCACTTCCCGTTGCCTTGTTCCGATATCCGTCCTTTGGGCATCTTCTTGCTGGATCTTCACACCGAGGTTCTCCTTTCGGGACTAAGCCGCTACTACTCGTCTAAATCGACCTCGTGTCGTGATCCATGCTCGATATTACCGGCTCATTCTCCATTTGTGACCTCCCTCCTTGGTCTCTTCTTCGGATCATCCTAAGCACCTGAGAACACACTCCAAACATGCAAGACTATGCAGAAACCTAACCTAATGCATCTAATCCTAACATGGGTGAAAATGTGATGCAAGCTATCACTAAAGTGCAAGAATGAAGTCCTAACTATCATGAAACATGTACTAAAATCATGCAAATTACAGAGATATCAACACCCCCAAACTTGCCTTTTTGCTTGTCCTCAAGCAAAAGCCAACCGGAGGGGTGAGGTTTTAAAATAAAAGATGTAAGTTCGAATCCAAAACGCCATTTAAAGGAAATCAACTCAATGTCTGAGTTCAGGTTTCTAGGATGCAAGTCGAATTCTACCTATCCAAAAAGCCTTAGCCACATTCATCACAATAATCAAGCGAAATCAATCCCAACTTAGATGCACATTCAAATTCCCAATTCCCTTTCACATTCATTAAGAAATTTAAAACGTGGATCTCATCCATACCTGTCAAACAACTCACTTGGTTCAGGGTAAGGTAACGAGCTAAATATGAACTCGTAGCGCGATCGGGTTAAGTGTTTAAGTGGGATCACTCATGAAAGGAACCTTCTTAATGCAAAATGCTAAGGGTAAAAACCAATGGATGCATACAAGGCTAGACTTCCATCTACCCAAAGCATCTATTTCGTTTCCTGCCCTAATCTAAACTGCTCCCTCCTAAGCTACCCTTTATTTTGGCATTTTGCCTTATACCCGATATCACTTCTCGATATTACCTTTCCTGGTCATCTTCGGGGGACTTCTTTTTTGGTGCGGATCGGTTTCGGCTTTCTGGCTCTTTTGTTGCGTTCCTTGTGTTTCACCTTTGGGGTTGTTGGCCGGATTTAGACTTTGTTGATTGGCCTTCTTTTGCTTTCTCTTGGAATCGCTTTTTTCTTCTTTTGGTTTCGAGCCTCATTTGTTGCCGCCATGTCTTTATTCGTGTCCCCGTCTGACTCAGTGGTTTTTGAAACAAGAGTTTTTCTCTCTTGCAAGCAATTTCTCAATTGCTCATATCATTGCAATATTTGAGATATCAATCCATCTTGGGAGATGATTCAATAAGAATACAAAGTCTAGTTTAAGCTAAGCTAAATTGACAATTCAAGTGCAAATGATAATTGAAAGCAAACTATAAACTAGAAGAGACACTACTAGAGCAATAATATGAAACTAAACCTTAATTACTACTAATCAAGCACTAATCAAGCAATTACTAGTAATCAAGATTATCAAATTAACTAAAAACGAAACCTAGGGATGGAATCATTGATTTGGGAAACTAAATGGACAACATTGCAATCATTTAAGCTACTAACCAAGCTAACTCTATGCCTAGAACACTTAATTAAGATTAAACCATGATGTGTGGCACTAATCCCTTTCTTAATCACCCTAATGAACTAATGATGTTTTAGCATTAGGATAATCAACAAGCATTAAATTCAAGTCTAAATGGCATGATAAACACTCTAGACAACTAATGTCTTAGGCTAGAAATGTAAATCTCTTATTAAGTTGGTTCAAGCATTTCATCAAACACTTGGTGGGTGGATGAAATGCTTATGATCCAAAATAGCAAAGATTAGCTATTTGGCATTAGGAATCACTTAATAAGAAGAGGGAATGAAAGAATCTATCCTAGATTGCAAGATTAATCCATTAGAAATCCCTAAATCTAACCCATACCCAAGTTTCTAAGGAACTACTCACTAACCATACTTAAACCCATCAAATCAAAGATTAGAGAAAGGTCAAACATGATTAGAGAAAGATTAAACAAGAAATCTAAAAGAGATATTGCATTAAACTCAAAAATTCAAGCTTAAACAAAGTATTTGCCCAAAATGGCTAAAAGTTTAGGCTAAGAACAAGAGAATAAAAGTTAAGGTAAAAATTAGGTTTAAAGAGTATTTATAGGAGGGACCCATCAAGTAGACAAAAAAGATTCGTCTGGGTAAGGTTCGGCGAGCTTCACCGAACCAACACGTCGAACCGAACTCATGGACGTTTGGTTCGGCGAGCTTCGTCGAACGGTGTCGTCGAACGGGTCTTCAAGCCTTGGTCCATCTTCATGCGTCTGGAGAAATTTCGGCGTGACTCGCCGAACCGTCTCGCCGAACGAACATCCTGGAGGAAAGTTTCGGCCAGCCTTCGTAGAACCGTCTCGCCGAACCGTCACCCTGGAAATGTGGTTCGGCCAGCTTCGCCGAACCAGTACGTCGAACCATCCTCAGAATTCTTCTTCTCCACCTTTTTGGCAACTTCTTGCTCTTCCAAGTGCTGTGCCATTCCTCTCCAACTCCATTGTTGCCTCCACAGCATCCATGTTACCTGATCAAGACTCCAAATGCACCAAAACATGCAAGTACTATGCAAAAACACTCTAGGACTCTAAATGATACAATGAAACACAATGATGCTTAATTAGACTCCTAAATGATGAGAAACTTATACTAAATGGATGCTTAAATGATGCAAAATATAGACATATCAAGTCCCCCAAACTTGTCTTTTGCTTGTCCCCAAGCAAATAAAACACAAGCTAAGGAGAGAGGTTTGAAAGTGGGGACTCAAATCCCAAGGTGTCAAGCAAATGAATCAATTCAATGGTCCTAGTTAGTAGTTCTAGGATGCTCTTTATGCAAATTTCTACTCCAAAAGGTCTAGCCATACCCATACTCATTCAAGTGAACCCAAGCCTCAACCTACACAAGCATTCATTTTCGCCAACTCTTTAACATTCATTAAGTAGTAACCATGGATCATGAATCATACAATGCTAGCGAACTTGTTTGGTTTTTGGGTAAGGTTTTGAGATAAAAATGATCTCAACTTCATGGGGTTCCAATGCAAGGGATCTCTCAATGAACAAGTGAACTTTGGCAAAATGCTAAGAGTAAAAAGCAACCTATGCATACAAGGACAAACTTCCATCTACCCTTTG
>JAHZTW010000133.1:0-16790 GCA_020283515.1 Alliaria petiolata | reverse complement strand
GGTCGATCTAAATCTTGGAATGGGCAAACCAGCTCGATCTAAGGGTCGATCTCAGGCTCTTTTCACTTTTCCAAGCTTTCCTTTGACTCCCATCAACTCTTAAGCTCTTCTTTAACCTTCTTGTCCATGCTCATCATCATAGATAGCTCCAAGTACACCAAATAACCAGAAAATGATGCATATATGCAAGAAATATGCAAATGCTCATGCAATATGTCCTAAAACCTAAAATGGAGCAAAAGTTACAAATAATCTAAATATGAATGCAATATGAATGCAAAATCTATCCTAAATGAGTGCTAAAATATGCTAAATTATGAGTTTATCAACCCCCCCAAACTTGCCTTTTTGCTTGTCCTCAAGCAAACAAAGACAAATCCGAGAGAGAGGTTTAAAAATGGGGGGTTAAATTTCAAAAGTGTTTTTCAAATAAATCAAATCAATGGTTCTTGTTCTTAGTCCGAGGATGCAGTATACAAAATCTACTTCAAAGAACTTAGCCATACTCATCACATATTGAATCTCAAATAAAGACTTGTCTATTACAAACAATCAAAGAATCCTAACCTTTAACATTCATTAAAGCTCAAACCGTGAATAACACTTATGCATTTAAAACCGAATACATTTGGCTAGGGACAAGGTTATGAGATAAAAATGATCTCATTCATGTGGGTACTCCAAGCTATGGTTTATCTCAAAAAGGATTGAACTTATGCATAATGCTAAAGGTAAAAGGCAATGTATGCATACATGACTAGACTCTCATCTACCCATATATACTAACAATGATCCTAATTCCCCTCTCATTCATTTTTTTTAGCTCACTCACCCTCTAGAGATACCCCAAATCAACAAGGCTAGACACGCCAAGCATAAACCCGAAAGAAATTCATCAATCATATTCACCTTAGGGAAATCTTTTCAACCTTTTCTTATAGCTAGTGGTATGGCCATACACATATATATAATTAGGTCATTACTTTTCTTTTGATAGCTCTCTCCTTCATACATATATATATATTTTTTTCTTTTATGCACTTGGCCTTTTGGCTCTTTTCTCATATATTTTTTTTTCTTTTTGAGAGCTATCTCCTTTTCTTTTCAACATGAGCTTTCATTCACCACAAATAAAGACCAACCACTTAAAACTATGTATCCCTTTTATTCAAATTCCAAACACCAACTTCTTTTCAAACCCGAAACAAGTAAACATTTTCAACACCCGTGAATCCCCACCCCATATCAAGCCTAAAACTAGCTTCAATATGCAAAGCTAGCATCAATATGAGAGCCTAAGCATGTCGCCCTAAACCTAACACTTTATGCCAAGTTCAATCAAAAATAAGGCCTCACAATTTGCAATCACACAAAAAATTTTGCTTGAAATAAGGCTAGGGTAAAGGTGTGGTGTTCTATTTAGGCTTACAAAAGAGTGGTGAAGGGAATAAGAAAGCCTAAATATTTTTTTGTAATCCATGTATTCTTTCCCAAATGCACAAGTATGATAATTAAAAGTCCATGTTAAGGTTCAAATTTATAGGAAAGGATTCAATACATGCTTGTTTCAACTTCAAGCCAAGAAAATTAAAACAAATGATCCAAGTATGGTTAGAACTTAACTTCAAGTTTGCACAAGCATCAAAGAACTACTAACTAGGGCCTTGAACCAATTTATGAGCTTAAAACACTTTTTCAAGGAAAATTACCCCCTATGCACGTGAATGCAAGCAACCTATATGATAATATCTAGACTCAATCCTAAAATATTTACAAATGCAAATGCAAGCTACATGAATTTTTGCGAAAATTTCGAAAAATTTTCTGATTTTCTATGCAAATGTATATGCATGAAGATTCAAATATGCTTAAAGGGAAAATAAGAAAACAAAACACAAAATTAAATCTCTCAACCTCTCCCCCAAACTTAAATTACACAGTCCCTTGTGTAATAAAAGTTCAAGAGAGACCATCAACAAGAAATAAAATTCAAAAATTCAAAAATGCATGATATATACAAGGTTTTGGAATGGTGTACCTTGGAGCTTATTGTGGTTAGGGCTGAGATCAAGCAGCTGGATCGATCTAGGCACCATTATCCATCTCCCTTGTTCATGCTCACACACACTAAAAAGCATAATTAAGTACTGAAAAATTAAAAAAATAAAGAGAAGGATAGTCATGGGAGTGACTCCCAAGTGCGCTTGGGTTAGAGTATCTAACTTGAAATGTTGAGGCTTGGATCACCAGGCTCATAATCATCATAGAACCATCCCCCAAACTCGTGCATCCTTATCTCCTCAAAGGGCAACTGCCATGGATCCTCACTGCTCTCTTCATTGGTGAGGGTTAAACCGTGGTACTTGGCAAAGGGTTGTTCCATTGGGGATTCTTCTTCTTCACCCTCCTTGGAGGCTACTTCAATGGGACTCTCCTTTGCCTCCTTCTTGGGAATGAGTTGCACATGTGTGTCTGCCTTGGTGGAGAGCTCTTCCTCAACAAATGAGCTCTCACTAGCGTCCTCTAAGCATTCAACAACCGAACTTTCTTCACAAGGATCTTCAAATCTTTGCTCCAGATTTTCATCAACAATGTATCCAAGAAGAGCTTCAAGTTCGTCAGCTTCTTGTTGGAGTTCATCATTGGATTGAGCTTTATCATCTTGTTCCTCATTCCCTTGTGTGAATTCGGTGTTGATGGACTCCACATGTGTTGTTGCAGCAACTCTTGGACTTGGAGCATGAGAGGCTAGTGTGGAGTTGAGCATGTCCAATCTTTCATTAAGCTCTTCTTGCCCTTCCAAAATCAACTTCATCATGTTGAGATTTTTCTCCTCATTAGAGATGTAGGAAGAATAGGTTGCTCCTTACTCATACTTCATGTCCCAAGATTGGTATCCCTCACCATATCCACATTGGTTCCCTTGAGCATAGCTTTCATCCATAAGTCCTTTTTGATAAGTGGATGACTCTTCAAAACCGTGGTGGCTTGTGGGGTTCCAAGCCATTATTCTCTCTTGATTCTCTAATAGAGCTTCAAACATTGAAACTATATCTGAATCCATGCTTTCTCCCTTATGATTGTGCCTTGCAAAAAGAACAAACACTTGAAAGAAAGTTAGTAACCAAAATGAAAAATAAAAACCTAGTCTATACTAAGGTCCAAATCCTAGTAATTTCAACAAAACCTAAGTTGGCAACGGCGCCAATTGATGTAGGGACTTTTAAGCCTTAACTCAATCCTCAAACACACATATCATTGTAGTATATGAGGTGTCAATCCAGCCTAGGTGTGAAAGATATTAGGAATACAAGAGCAAAGTAAAGCTAGATCAAAATTCGGGTAAAATGGAAGAGAAAATCAAAATAAACTACTTTCAGCTACTGAAAAATTATGAAAACTATTTTAAAATCCCTATTGAGACGTTAACTAACTAGAAGATGACTCCTAATAATTTAAATGAGCAAGCTACTGATTAATAAAAATCGAAATCTAAAAACAGGGAAATAAGGCTATTTCTAGCAACCTAAAGGAACAAACTTTAAATCTAAAGGAGAAAGCTTTTGAAACTACTTATATGACAAATAACAGATTCAAGGATGAGGTTCATGTTTAGGGAAGCTAAAGTTTCGATCTTGGCTTACAAAAAGTAAATCTACACATTTCTAAATGAGCTATCCTTAGGCCTAAGAAGCAATCTTTCCATGGTTTGTGGATAAGATAAGATCCTCTCATCATTCATTCTCTCCAAACCCATGTTTTGTGGTGAAAAAAAATGGTTGATGGAGCTGAAGCACGGATCTTAACAATGGCCTAACTAGCCTTTACAAGCCACTCTCATGGTCATTAAGGCATACTAGTCTCTTGGTTTGAGCATAAGAGATTTCCCAAGTTCTTATGAGAAAAAGGAAATCTCTTGGATCATAAAGCCTCTCTCAAGGTCTTTAAGCATTTGATACTCCAAACCAAGAAAGAATAAAATTAAGAGCAAGAAAATACCAAGATCTAACTTTTAAAACCTTCCTAATCACCTCATCCTTAAATCCTAAAGAACTACTCCAATATCATTTTCGAAACCCTCATATCCATAGGATAAGAGGAGTTAAACATGATTAAGATAAGAAGAAAGAAAGATTAAAGCTTGAAACAAGAAGTACTTAAATTAAAATCAAGGTTTTTGCAAAAGGAAAAGCTTAAAATGTCTTACAATGGTGGCTAGATCTAAAATGGGAGAGACAATCTGTAGCATCCGTGACCAGGAATTGTAATTACGGTCGAGTGGGTCATAGGATGGCCGATGTAAGTATGTACTGAGTCGAATGAGGTTCGACCGTGTCTGTGAATAGTCGTCGGTTTTGTGACTGTGTACGTGAGCTATGGACGGTAAAGTGACTATAGTCGAGTGAAAATGGCTAAGTCCGAGAGAAAATGTGAAATTGTGAAAAAGACGACCAAGTGCTGAGGATGGGCCGTGGGCTTGTTGGTAATCGGCAAAGTTAGTGTTTTCCTTGTGGGAAAAGGATTTCCCATAAGTTAGCCGAGTGAAAATAGAGTTTTTCTAGTTGGAATAGGATTTCTCGGGTATTGGTCAAGCGGTTTGGGAAACTGCCGAGAGAAAAGGAAAGTTTGGACGGTTAGCCGAGAGAAAGTTAAAACGAACCGATTCTAACCGAGAGAAAAGGGAAAACACGAGTGGGTTGGCGGTTTATCCCTAGGGTTTCGCATATATAAGTGGATTTACGCGTTTTATCTCGAGCGGCCGTGCATTATTCGAGAGAAGAGAGATTTTTCCCGAGAGAATTGAGAGATCATCGAGAGATCGAGTTTTCCGTGCGAGTTCTGTGAATTTTGATCGAGAGATTCGATTGGGGATATGCGATTTGCCAAGGAAGGATCGAGTTTAGTCGAGAGTTTCGGATCGGATCGTGAGTTGTCCGCGAGCACTTGATTCTGGCCGATAGTTTTCGGTAAGCGTTCGGATATCTTTGTTTGTGCTAGGATTTTGTCGGATGTTGTTCGACTAATCCGATTGTTTTGATCTGTTTCCGAAGGAATACAGAAGTTGGTTCGGGGAAAAGTGTTTGGATCGTGAGTTAGCCGATAGGAGGTTGGATCTCGCGGTACGAGTCGTAGCGATAGCCGTGGGAGCACGTTTGTGTCCGACTATCTTCGTTTTTGTTCGATTTATCACCAAGTTTCCTTCGACCAAACCGTTCGTTTGATTGTCTAAGGTGAGTGCGTGACTGTGGCTAGCATCTATGGATTGAAAGATTGCTAGGGACTTTGATATATGTATTGATCGCTTGTGTAAGTAGGGTTTTATGCTTAGCAAGGTCAATGTTTATGTGATTGTGATGCGGTTTGGTGACCGTGAGATTATGTGATATGTCTAGCTAGCTCGTGATCGAGGCAGGATCGTTTCTTTGTCTTAGGTGATGTGTTATTCACGCTAGTGCGGAACCGAGTCCGTAAGACTAGATGGTCAGAGTTAGGTTAGATGATCATGCGTGTGTTTGATTGCTTGCTTGCTAAGTGTGTTGATATCATATTAGAATTGTTAGCATGAATGCGTGATTAGTTGCTGGCTAAGGTGTTACGGGATGACCGCATTCACTAAGCATTTATGGTAATGCTTATGCCTCTCTTATGTGTTAAGTGTGCAGGTAAATATGTTGTCCAGGACCGTTAGTTCTGAAGGCGGACTCGAAGGCAGTGAGGAAAGGAGTGGATTTAGGATCGGGTTTTGGGGTTTAAACTTTTAAGCATTGTTCTGGTTATTGGCTTTGGTGTTATTGATAACTTAATCGAATTTGGCTAAATTAGTTTATGATTTATTTTATGAACCTCGTTTGTACGTTTGGAATTGAATTAATTATGCAATGCGAATGGCTAGTTTTGAGAATCGAATTGTTATTAAGTTAATGAGAAAAGTTTAAAAATTCCGCATAATTGTAAGTTGGCCGAAGGTTGTTTAGGAACGGTCTGGCCGCGGTATGATTACCGGGTCGGGTCGCCTCAGTTTGGTATCAGAGCATGGTCGATTCTAGGACAGTTCATTAGCATAGTTGGGGTTAGATAAATCCACCTTTCACTGCCGAGTCTCGCGGTTTGTTGTTGTTTGAGTTGGGAACTCTTGGGTGCGGTTAGCTACAGGCTAACCGATAATTGTCTTGTCGTGCAGATGGCTCCGAGGAGGACTAGGGCTGCAAGGTTGAATGGTTCTGCGAACTCGGGGAGTTCTAGATCTGAGAACGCGGTTGGGAACCTACATGAGATCGAGGCTGCTGTGGCGGCTGAGGCTGCTGCTGCTGCGGCTGCGAATGCTGCTGCTGCGGACGCGGCTGCTGCAAATGTGGCTGCGGGTGGAGCTGAGAACGTGGCTGGGAATACTGCGGGAGCTGTTCCAGACAGGCTGGAGGCTGTGCTGGGGCTGCTAGCTCAAGTGTTAGAGCGTTTGCCAGTGGTTGCGCCTGTACCGGGAGTGGTACCGGCCGTGGCACCACCACTGGTTGTGCCAGACGTTAGGAACGTGGTGGTTGAGGAAGCGGGTCAGGCCGTGGTGATTCCGTCTTACCTCAACGTGTTGGATCGTATGGCGAGGTTGGGAACCAAGTTCTTCGCGGGAGGAACTGCGCCTATTGAGGCCGACGAGTGGAGGATGAGGCTTGAGAGGAACTTCGAGTCTATCCGATGTCCAGAAGAGTACAAGAGGGACATAGCCGTGCATTACCTGGAGGGTACTGCACATACGTGGTGGAAAGGGATCACCGGACATTTGGTGAACCCTGACTGTTCGTACGAGACGTTCACAGCTATGTTCCAAAGCAAGTACTTTCCGCAGGAGGCGTACAATCAGTTGGAGGCCGAGTTCTTGTACCTGCGTCAAGGGACCAAGACGGTTCGGCAGTACGAGATTGAGTTTAACCAGTTACGCAAGTATGTGGGACGTGACCATGATACCGAGGAGAAGCTGATCCGAAGGTTCATGAGTGGACTAAGGGTCGAGCAGCGTAACGGGTGTTTGGTGCGTGACTTTGCGACGGTCACAGAGCTGGTTAAGAAAGCAGCGTTGTTGGAGTCTGGACAGGCAGAGGAGGCTTTGGCTAGGGCTAGAACTGTGGTGGCTACGTCCAAGAGTGGTCAAGCGTCCGAGGAACAGAACCGCAAGTTTGGGAAGAATGTTCCAGCTAAGTCAAGTGGAAACCGCATCGTGTGTGGTACTTGCGGCAAGATGCATATGGGCGTGTGTAAGCGTACGTATGGCTCGTGTTTTCTTTGCGGTAGTCCGGACCACAAAATTGCTGAGTGTCCTGAGCCGGAGACGAGGATGGTGAGAGTGTCGGATGGAGGAAGCGCGGGTGTGGTGTGCTTCGGTTGTGGAGAGCCCGGACACTACAAGCGTGATTGTCTGAAGTCAGGAGCGGCTGGGCAAGCGGCTAAGCAACTTAAGCGTGCAGGAGAGGTGCTGGCGCCACCAGCTAAGAGGACGGCCGTTACACCGAGGGTGTATACCACGACCGCGGAAGGGACTGGAGATCCGACCACTCCTTGACCGATCACCGGTAAGTTTTAGTACTTACGGTTTTATTGAGTTTTGTGTGTTGCGTGTTTGGATAAGTGCCTTAGCATTCTAGGGATTGAATGTAGGGACCTTATTAATGGGTGAGATGGAAACTCATGTTCTATTCGACTCCGGAGCGAGTCATTGCTTTGTTAACCCAGGGATGATTGGAAAAGGAGGATTCCAAAAGGAACCCGGGGAGGAATTCGGACTAGTGAGAGCGGCTGGAGGCCAAGTTATGTTCTTGCTAGGAACGGTTCGAAATGTTTCGGTCTGGATTGGCGAAGTAGATATACCAGCAGACTTAGTAATTTGAGAAGTAAAGTCTTACGATGTAATCCTAGGAATGGATTGGCTCGGTAAGCACAAAGCTCATTTGGACTGTCACCGAGGAAGGGTGAAGTTCGAAAGAGATGGAGAAGTACTGGTTTACCAAGGGATTAGACCAACTTCGGGCAGCTTGGTTGTGTCGGCAATACAAGCGGAAAGGATGTTAGAGAAAGGGTGCGAAGCATATCTGGCGAAGATATCTACGGTTGAGATTGGACCAGACGTGGAGTTAGGAGACATTCCAGTGGTACAAGAGTTTGAGGATGTTTTTCAAGCTTTGTCCGGGATGCCACCAGCTCGTTCAGATCCGTTCACGATTGAACTTGAGCTGGGAACTGCTCTAGTGTCTAAGGCACCTTACCGTATGGCTCCGGCCGAGATGGCTGAACTGAAGAAGCAACTGGCTGATCTTCTGGACAAGGGATTTGTAAGGCCAATCAGTTCACCATGGGGCGCACCTGTTCTGTTCGTAAAGAAGAAGGATGGAAGCTTCCGGCTTTGCATCGATTACCGAGGGTTGAACCGTGTTACGGTGAAGAACAAGTATCCACTTCCAAGGATAGACGAGTTGTTGAATCAGCTCAGGGGTGCTACTTGGTTATCGAAGATTGATTTGGCTTCTGGGTACCATCAGATACCAATAGACGAACCGGACGTGAGGAAGACTACCTTTCGGACAAGGTATGGACATTACGAGTTTGTGGTCATGCCGTTTGGTTTGACGAATGGGCCAGCTGCATTCATGAAGTTGATGAATGGCGTGTTCAAAGAATACTTGGATGAGTTTGTGATTGTTTTCATAGATGATATCTTAGTATTCTCGAAGAGTCCGGAAGAGCATGAGCAGCATCTGACAAATGGTTATGGAGAAGTTGCGAGAGCAGAAGTTGTTTGCCAAGTTGAGCAAGTGTAGCTTTTGGCAGCGGCACATTGGGTTCTTGGGTCACATTGTTTCGGACAAGGGAGTGTCCGTGGATCCTGAAAAGATCAAGGCCATTGCGGAATGGCCAAGACCTGAGAATGCCACAGAAATAAGAAGTTTTCTAGAATTGGCTGGCTACTACAGGCGTTTTGTTAAAGGCTTTGCAAGTATGGCTAAGCCGATGACGCGTCTGACTGGTAAGGATGTTGGGTTCGTGTGGACCGCCGAGTGTGAGGAGTGTTTCTTGAAGTTGAAAGGAATGCTCACAAGCGCACCAGTGTTGGCTTTACCTGAGCCGGACGAGCCGTATGTGATATACACGGACGCTTGTGGGAAGGGACTAGGTTGTGTCCTAATGCAGCACGGGAATGTGATTGCATACGCGTCAAGACAGCTAAGGAAGCATGAGGCGAATTATCCTACGCATGACTTGGAGATGGCGGCTGTAGTCTTTGTGTTAAAGATATGGCGATCTTACTTGTATGGTGGAAAGGTCCAAGTGTTTACGGATCATAAGAGTTTGAAGTATATCTTCACTCAACCTGAGTTGAATTTGAGGCAACGTAGATGGCTTATCATTCGGGAAAGGCTAATCTCGTGGCTGATGCATTAAGCCGGAGAAGGGCTGGTGTTTCATCTGCTAAAGACGTGGAAGGAGTTGTGAATCTCCTAAGGACGTTAAGGTTGGGAGCTTCGGATCAGGCCGACCTGTTAACAAGGATCCGGTTAGCTCAAGAAGAGGATGAGAATTTGATTAAGTTGTCACAAGCTAACAAGACCGAGTATCAGACTTCAAACAATGGGACGATTGTGTTGAATGGCTGAGTGTGTGTTCCTAACGTGAAAGAGTTAAAGGAAGAGATCCTTAAGGAAGCACACCAGTCTAGGTTTTCTGTTCATCCGGGAATGACCAAGATGTATCGCGATTTGAAAAGGAACTATCATTGGATCGGGATGAAGCGGGACATGGCCAAGTGGGTGGCTAGTTGTCCGACGTGCCAGTTGATTAAGGCAGAGAATCAGTTCCCGAGTGGTTTGTTGCAAACATTACCAATGTCGGAATTGAAATGGGATATGATCACAATGGACTTAGTGATGGGTTTACCGAAGACTAAGAATAAGCATGACGCGATTTGGGTCATTGTGGATCGACTGACCAAGTCTGCTCATTTCTTACCTATGAGAAAGACGGATGGAGTGCCTAAGCTAGTAGAGCTATACGTGGATGAGATTGTGAAACTCCATAGTGTGCCAGTGAGTATTGTGTCCGATCGTGATCCGAAGNATAAAAGAAAAAAATATAAGAAGAGAGCTATCCAATGAAAAGAGAAGAGCTAATATTTGTATGGCCATACCACTAGCTATAAGAAGGGTTGAAGAAGTTTCCCTAAGGTGAATGTGATTGATGAAGTTCTTGTGGGTTTGTACTTAGCGTTTTTTGCTTGATTTTTGGGTATCTCTAGAGGGTGAGTGAGCTAAAAAAAAATGAATGAGAGGGGAATTAGGTTCATTGTTAGTATATATGGGTAGATGAGAGTCTAGTCATGTATGCATACTTTGCCTTTTACCTTTAGCATTATGCATAAGTTCAATCCTTTTTGAGATAAACCAATGCTTGGAGTACCCACTTGACTGAGATCATTTTTATCTCATAACCTTATCCCTTAGCCAAATGTATTCGATTTCAATTGCATAAGTGTGATTCACGATTTGAGCCTTAATAAATGTTAAAGGTTAAGATTCTTGGATTGTTTGGAATAGACAAGTCTTGATTTGAAATCCAATATGTGATGAATATGGCTAAGTTCTTTGGAGTAAGAGTTTGTATACTGCATCCTAGGATTAAGAACAAGGACCATTGAGTTGAGTCATTTGAAAAACACTTTTAGAATTTAACCCCCATTTTCAAACTTCTTCTCCTAGTTTGTCTTTTTTGCTTGAGAACAAGCAAAAGGCAAGTTTGGGGGAGTTGATATACACATAAATTAGCATGTTTTAGCACTTATTTTGGATAGGTTTTCATGCACTTTTACACTCAGACTTAGAGTTATTGTAGTTTTTGTCCCGTTTTAGGTTTTAGGACATGTTGCATTACCATTTGCATATTTCTCGCATATTTGCATCATTTTCAGGTCATTTGGTGTGCATGGAGCTAGTTTTGAGAATGAGCATGGACAAGAAGAGCTAAGGAATTGATTGGAGTCAAGAAGGAGCTCGGCCAAAAGAAATGAGGCTGAAATCGAGCCTTAGATCGACCGTCCAAGTCGTTTCAGCCTTGGATCGAGTAACAGATCGACCAGCCCAGTCGATTCAGCCTTGGATCGAGTCACAGATCGACCAACCAGTCGATTCAGCCGTGGATCGAGTCACAGATCGACCAGCCCAGTCGATTCAGCCTTGGATCGAGCCGAAGATCGACCAAGCCACTCGATTCACCCTGGATCGAGCCACAGATCGACCAGCCAGCTCGATCCGTCCATCTGTTTTCCCTTCTTTTGCTTTGCCAACTCGCACTTTGTCTTTTAGTGAGAGGACCATTTGGGTGGTCCTATATAAACATGTTTTACCTAATTTTCAGACCTAGGCACGTTTTTAGGGATTGTCTCTCCCAAAATTTTAGATCTACCCTCCATTTTTGGAGAGAAAAACCTTAAGCTTTTATTTTTGTAAACACTTTTGATTTTTATTTCAAGTACTTCTCTTTAAGCTTTGATCTTTCTTTCTTACTACTTTAATCATGTTGAACACCTCTTATCTCATGATTTTGAGGGGTTCAAATATGGTTAAAGAATAGATTTTTAGGATTTAAGGATGAGGTGATTAGGAAGGTTGTAAAGGTTGAATCTTGGTATTTTCTTGTTCTTAACTTCATCATTTCTTGGTTTGGAGTATCAAATGCTTAAAGAACTTGAGAGAGGCTTTATGATCCAAGATATTTCCTTATCTCATAAGGACTTGGGAAATCTCTTATGTCCAAACCAAGAGACTAGTATGCCTTAAAGACCATGATAGTGGCAAGTAAGGGCTAGTTAGACCATCAACCATTCTTTTCCATCACAAACCATGGGTTTGGAGAGAATGAATTATGAGAGGATCTTGTCTTATCCACAAACCATGGAAAGATTGCTTCTTAGGCTTAAGGATAGCTCAATTAGAAATGTGTAGATTTACTTTTTGTAAACCAAGATCGAACCTTGAGCTTCCCTAAGCATGAACCTCATCCTTGAATCTGTTCTTTGTCATATAAGTAGTTTCAAAAGCTTTCTCCTTTTGATTTAAAGTTTGCTCCTTTAGGTTGCTAGAAATAGCCTTATTCGCCAGTTTTTAGATTTCGAATTTCTTTAATCAGTAGCTTTGTCTTTTCAATTAGTAGAGATTGTCTAGTAGTAGTTTAACCCTTCGGTGGGATTTTTAAAATTGTTTTCGTGTTCATTTAGTAGCTGCAAGTAGTTGTTTAGGATTTGTTTCCCCAATTAATATGAATTTGATCTAGCTTTACTTTGCTCTTACATTCTTAGTATCTTTCAACACCTAGGCTGGATTGACACCTAAAGTACTACAGCAACACAAAGAGGCTTTAGGATTGATAGAATTACACTGAAAAATCCTCTTATCAGGAATGCATAACACTGTTTAATCTAAGCAAGCATATATGGTTTTGTGTTTAGCTATCAATCTAAGTGATCAAACCAATCAAACAAAGCAAACAAAATGAACTAAAGCCTTAACTAAAAAAATGATAAGCTAATTAAGCAAATCAAAGACTAATTAACTACTAAGCAAGATTAACAATTGACTAAAACCGAATGCAAGGATGGGGTTACCTATCTAGGGTGCTTCAAGAACCAATCTATGATCTCAAACAATCACAATATAAGCTAATCCCTAAGCTTAGAACTCAAAAGCAACACTAATCCACTTTCATGGCACTAATCACATCATTAAACATCATAATCAAGATCAAACTTTTATTTGTGAAAAGGAAGCTAACAAGCATTATGAAACAGTTCTAATTACTAATAAACTCCCTCGACAATCACTAACATGAGGTAGGAATGTAAATCCCTTGTTTCGTTGATTGGGAAATTTCATCAAACACCTTGTGGGTGGAAAATTTCCTAAGGCCTAGTTTTAGCTTCATCATGGCTAAACTAGCAATAGGATCACTAAACAAGGAGGAAAATGAGAAGATCAAAGCATAGACATCAAGATTAATTCCTAAAACACCCTAAATCTAACCCATCCTTAGATCCTAGGGAACTACTCACTAATCATGATTAAATCCCCTAATCCCATGAAGGAAAAGTTGATAAACATGATTAGAAAAATTAAGAGATGAAAGATTAAGAAAGATGATAAGTAGGCTTTTAATGCTACTTGGTCAATGACCCACTACTTATAACCGAATGTAGTATATGTTATGGGTCTTATTTAATCTGATGGGTTAGATTCAAGATATTGTGTTTATGAGGTTCTTATGTAAGCTAGGAACGATCTAGGGATTTATAAGGGGAAATCTATAAACTTAAGTGTCACAATGATAGAAAGCTAATATCATAAACCAAGTCTAACAAGTGGAAAAGGGTAAATAAGAATAAAATGGCAAGCTTGCAAGATATAATAAAGGTCGGTTCAAGGAACGAGGTGTCTAGAGACAAAGATGATGAAGGTTGATCCTTGATGCGTAAATCAACTACCTTTAAGGCTAATCCTTTAGCATAGAGTTCAAAAGCAAGATAAATCCACCGTCGTGGTATAAATCACTTTGCTAACACACAATCTTACCTAGCTCTCGCATAGTGATCCATGAGACTATCAAGCATGAATAAACAACTCTATTAATGCCAAAACGGTCCCTAGACAACCAATGACTTCGTGCGAATCTCTTATGAGATTGGTGATAGATTCTGTGGCAGAGCACCGAGCCAAACATCTTCGGATGGTTCGGATGATGACGAGCAGCATGTACCAGAGCAGGACATGGATGGTACAAGTGAGGTTCATCGAGGAGAGACCAGCATTGGCCGCGAACATGTTCAGTCCGACACAGCCGTGTTCCGCTTTGATCCAACACTGTCCGGGAATAACTTACGAAGAGAACTCCGTCCTGATGACCGAGTCTCTAGACCAACTCGTGTCCACTCTAGAAATCAAATTATCCAAGCCGAGCAATTTGGAGATGCATTTAGCGGGCTTAATTCAAGCAACTCTGGCCAGGAAAAGATGCATAATTCGTTTGGGGATGTTAGCTACCAAGACCAGCCTCTTTTGAACTTAATTCAAGCCCAAGACAGCCCAAAATAATCACTTTATTTTGTGGTCAAAGGAGGGTGACGAAAATGACTTCAAGAGTCACATATGAGGAGTCACTTTGGAGTTCAAGGGTTATTCTACTTAGTTTTAATTCTAGTCTTCTATTTTCATTTTCTAAGTTTAGGAAATCCACAAAACTTTATTTCTCTTTTCTTTTTCCGTGTTACGAATTCTATAAGTATTTGTAAGATTCATTCTAATAAAATATCCAAGTTTTTATCATCTTTTTTTGAGAGAAATCTCTTTGTTCATCTTGAACATTTCGTTGAGTTTGGCAAGGGTTACTTCCAAACGCAGCAAACCTCCTAAGATCCGTGGTTAAGGGTTACTTCCTCGGTTCCGTGGAGTGGAGAATACCAAGAGACTTCCGCATCTCTTGACGGTCTCATTCGATCCACCATCTATCCAATCTATCCAATCTATCCGATCTATCCAACGCGCCAACAAAGAGCATAATCCATCCAAGGGTTCCATTACGTGGTATCAGAGCCACTCTTTGTTGGTAAAGCTGTTCATCTTCTTTTCTTCTCATTTAAAAAAAAAAATATATATTCTATATAATCTGTTCACTTCTCCCTCTTTCCATTGTAAATCCGGGCCATCCTCTACCCTCATTAAAAAAAAAAGTATAAAAAAAAAAAAAAGAGAGAAAACCGAAAAGGTTTAAAACAAACTGAGGAGAAATCCAGTTTGTGAGGGTGGTGGAAGAGAAATCCTGCTGGCTGAAGAGAAATCCAGTCAAGAGGTGGCTAAACGGATTTCCCTTCGAAATTTCTGTATTTTCTTTCTCCTTTGTTGTGTGGGAGTATTTGCTGGATTTGACTTGATTTGTTTGATAAGAACATCGAGAGAATAACTCAGTGTGAGCACCATAAAATCAGTGAGCAAAACACGTGTGTGGGTGAGGCAATAAACACTTGAGAGAAAGAGAGTTTTTCCTAACCGTTTGTTGAGTAATTTTCAGGAAAACAATGAGTGATAGTGGAGAAGAAGGAAATAACAATCCTGGATCCGGATTGTCTGGTTTACAAATGAAGGCACTAACCGAACATTTGATGAGATTTCTGAACACAGGTCTTGAAGAGATTAATGTTCGGCTTGACAAAATCCAGGAGGATCAACAAGGCCAAGCGCGGCCAGCCCAAAGAAGGAACCGGGAAAGGAGACATAGCCGTTCCTTTGACGGTCATGAAGAAGAAGAACAATTCGATGACAACCGTTCTAACCTCAGGGCAAGGAGAGGTCATAGAAACCGAGATGAAGAGAACCCGTTCTCTAGAAGATCAGACGATGGACTTGGTTGTCTCAAACTCAAAATTCCATCCTTTTCTGGTAAGAACGAAGCAGATGCATATTTGGAATGGGAAAGAAAAACTGAGTTAGTTTTTGATTGTCAAAATCTCTCGGAACTGAAGAAAGTTAGACTTGCTGCCTCTGAATTTAATGGCTACGCCATTAGTTGGTATAATCAGGTTATTCTCTGAGGAGCAGAAGAGGTGAAAGACCAATAACTACTTGGCAAGAACTAACCGAACTAATGAGAAAGCGTTTTGTTCCAAGCCATTATAACAGGGATCTTCACCAAAGGTTGAGACGTTTGACTCAGGGCACAAAGAATGTGGAGGATTATTTCCAAGAGATGGAGATGCTTATGCTTAAGGCGGACGTAGAGGAAGACATGGATGCAACCTTAGCTCGTTTTCTTGCAGGTTTGAACCGGGAAATCCAGGACCAGCTGGAGCTTCAATAGTTTGAAAGTGTTGAGGACATGTTCCATAAAGCCATCTTGATAGAACAACAAGTCAAGAGGAGGGGTTTTTCAGAACCAGCATTTGCTCCAAACCTCGCTTATCCACCTAAGTCGAGTTTTCAGGATAAAGGTAAATCTTTTACTTCTGAGTTTAAGACTAACCAACCTTCTCGTTTTGACAAAGGCCAAACCGTGGAATCCACGAGTAGAGCCATAAATATCAGGTGCTTCAAGTGTCAGGGATTAGGACATTATGCAAACAAATGCCCTAACCAAAAGGTGATGATTCTACTTGAGAATGGAGAAATAGAATTTGAAGCTGAAAACGATGAAAAGGAGGACACCGGACCAATCTTTGATGAAGAAGAACCTTATGATTATCCGGCTCAAGCAAATCTTCTAGTGACCATGAGATCACTTAGCGTGCAGCCCAAACCCAATGATACCGAACAAAGGGAGAACCTCTTTCATTCTCGTTGTTTTATAAATGACAAAGTTTGTTCTTTGATCATTGATGGTGGGAGTTGCACTAATGTTGCTAGTGATGTGCTTGTCAGGAAACTCGTATTAGAAACCAGACCGCATCCGAGACCATTCAAACTTGAATGGCTGAATGAAGACAGTGTTCAGCAGGTCAAAGAACAAGTCACGGTACCTGTAGCGACCCAACCTGATTATCCTAAACGAGCCGGCCGCCACCGACTTTGATGAAGAAGAACCTTATGATTATCCGGCTCAAGCAAATCTTCTAGTGACCATGAGATCACTTAGCGTGCAGCCCAAACCCAATGATACCGAACAAAGGGAGAACCTCTTTCATTCTCGTTGTTTTATAAATGACAAAGTTTGTTCTTTGATCATTGATGGTGGGAGTTGCACTAATGTTGCTAGTGATGTGCTTGTCAGGAAACTCG
>JAHZTW010000132.1:20090-116898 GCA_020283515.1 Alliaria petiolata | reverse complement strand
AAAGAGATTTGGAATTCTAGGATTTAGACATAGATAATCTTCGCAGCGAGAGTTGGTTGATTTTATAATTGTGTTTCGAGTTCTAGAACGGTTCTTAATAAATATCCTAACAGATTTCTATTCTGCAACTTGGATTCATACCTGCGAATTTCCCATAGCCTAGCGTTTTGTCTCCTGAATTCACCAAGTCGTTAATTATTTGCTGTCTTTTATTTCTGATTTTATTCTTAGCTTAATTTGAAATTAAAAGTCTGCTGTGTCACTATCTCTTTCCCTGTGGATTCGATCCCTAAATACTACAGTGATCTCTTAATTTGAGAGAGTAGCTCTAGGGTAAATTTGACCCCTATCAAATTTTGGCGCCGTTGCCGGGGAAGGAGATTAGTTGCCTACAGATTTTTAGTATTAGGATTTTGGCTAAGTTGTTATTTTGTTTTTGGTTACTGATTTTCCGCAAGTTTCAGGTGTATGCTTAATCGCAGTACCATAAGTAACAAGGAAAAGGAGCTTGTGATTTTGAGCATAGGCGAACTCGCCAGATTGGAGAGGACAAACAGGAAAGCCAAGAAAGAATCTGTAATGGTCAATCCACTCATTCTGATGAGAGGCGAAGAGGGTCAGTTGGTTGATGCAGAAGGGCACATAAGGAACGAGCAAGGACATAGATTAGATGAAAACGGGGCTGTTGTCGTAGAACCAGTAGGTGTCGATCGACACAACCTTGGTGTTGATCGACACCAAGCGCAGCAACAGATACCACGACGTGGTATGACATTGGGTGATTACAACAGGCCTGATCAGTTCTATGCTAATAGAGCTGCGATTCGTCCTCCAGCTTTACAGAGGAATGACTTCGAGCTGAAGTCTGCTTTCTACACACTTGTGGCTCAGCATCCTTTCCTTGGTCTTCCTAATGAGCACCCCATGGACCACATAGAGAGGTTTGAAGATTTGGCATCAAGTATTAAGGCTAATGGAGTGTCCAATGACTATCTCTTCTGCAAGCTCTTCCCTTACTCACTTGCTGGAGATGCTGCATATTGGCTGAAGCAGTTGGAACCAGGATCATTAACTACGTGGGAGGACACAAAGAATGCATTCCTGTGCAATTTCTTTGATGATGCAAGATCTGAGGAGCTGAGGATGAAGATCTCTACTTTTTCTCAAGGACCTATTGAAGCATTCAAGGCTGCTTGGGTGAGATTTAAAGCCTATCAAAGAGACTGTCCGCACCATGGTTTCACCGAGGTTCAACTGCTGGGAATCTTCTTCAGAGGTGTTGATTGGAGATACCAGATGGCTTTAGATGCTGCAAGCAATGGGAACTTCAACACCCAATATCCAGAGAATGCTACCATTCTAATTGAGAACTTGGCTTCTAGCAATAGTACCAAGAATGCAGACCTTGAGAGGAAGAAGAAGGCTGGAAACATTGATGGAAGTCAGATTGCTGAGGTAAATGCTAAGCTAGACTCGATGCATAGCCTTCTAATGGGAAAGAAGCAAGTTCAGTTTGCTGCTGAAGTTGATACTTTTGAGCCTGAAGAACAAGAAGTTAACTACATCAATGGAGCTGGTTTTCAAGGTCAGAGATTTGGCAATCAGCAAGGTTATGGTCCCTCTTACCAGAAATCTTTCCAGAGCAATAACTTCAACAGAAATTATGGTACTTCTTCCTACCAGAAACCTCCTGCACAAGACAATGAGATGAAGTCTATGCTGGAACAGATCTTGGAGGGTCAACAGAAGATGACTGTGGACTTCAATGGGAAGATTGATGCCTTGTACACTGATCTGAATGGGAAATTTGAGTCCCTGAGTACTCATGTGAAGCAATTGGATGTTCAGGTTGCTCAAACTGCTGGAGCTTTGAAAAGACAAGAGGGATGCCTTCCTGGAAAGACGGATACAAATCCAAGGCATCATGTGAACGCCATCATGATTCAGAGTGGAAAGAGCCTTCAACCAGTGCTGAAAAAGGGTCTGAATGCTGAAGAATTCGTAGAGCTTGAAGTTGAGGAAGAAGACGACATTGCTGTTGCAGAACTAGTGTCGATCGACACCAAGGAAGGGTGTCGATCGACACCACAAAAAAATTTCGCGAATTCGACTCGAAGCGGACCGAAATCGAGCATGATCGACACTGAATCGTCGACGCCAGATGCTGGTGTCGATCGACACCAGGGAGGTGTCGATCGACACCATTCCCAGATTTTGCCAGATACGCCTAAAACTTCAAAAATTGCAGAGGAAATGGTGTATAAGCCAAAAATTTCGTATCCTTTTCTACCCAAACACCTGAGGCCGCCCATTAGTGCAGAGAAGCTAGCTGCTTTCAACAAGAGGGTGGAAAGAATTCCTAAGGAGATCTCCTTTGATGAGGCTTATGAGAAGTATCCATTGTGTGCTTTCTTCCAGAATAGCAGAGAAAATTTTGAAGAGATGGAAGAACTTTTTCACAAGGCAAGGGATACACCACCACCAATGAAGCAGTTGCTTAAGATTGAAGATCCAGTGATTTTTGTTGTTCCATGCTCCATTGGAGGAGTTGAGTTTGAAAAATCTATCTGCGATTCTGGTGCTAGTGTGAATCTCATGTCAAGGGACATTGCAGAGAGATTAGGGATTGCTAACATTCAACTCCCAAACATGACCCTCGAGTTTGCCAACTCGTCCACCACAGTCCCCTTTGGTACAATTCCAGACTTGCTTGTCAAAGTGGGTAGTTGTCTAGTACCAACTGATTTTTAGGTTGTGTAAGTGAGCAAGAATTCTGTCATGCCATTCATTCTTGGGAGACCATTCATGTCTATAGTTGGAGCAGTTGTAGACATGCCTAACAAGAGAATATCTTTCTCTAATGTTGACAAAGGAGTTTTCTACAAAGCTGTCTCTACTACTGGAACTTCAAAGCACGTCTCTTGCATTGCTGTGATTGCTAGAGATAAGATGTCAGACGTTTCTCAGTAAAGACCTTGTGATAAGAATGATGCAGATAAATTCTTTGGTGGAAATCCTATCATTATCACAAAGGAGACCAGAAAAAGGGCAAAGGTGAAGAAGAGAGTGGAAAGCCAGAAGATCCAGGGAGGACCTCAAGTCATTTTGATACCTCAGATATGTGATGGAAACTCAATTGAGTATAAGGTGAAGTGCAAAGGGACCTCAAAACCTTTCTCTAAGGTTAGAGCACTTCTTACATCTGAGATGAAGGTGAAAGGATTAGATGCTGTGAAAGGATCATTGGGCAGAGTGTTGAAGGTGAAGGTGTCTGAATGTGGAGCTTGTTTTGAAATGAGTTCTCATGCTGCATCCGCTGACTGATTTCCAGCCATCCAAGTCAAGCTAATGACTTAAAACAAACGCTTAGTGGGAGGCAACCCACTGGTAAGCTCTCTAATTTTCGTTTTATTTTACTTTATTTACTAACTATTGGTTTTGCCTTATATTTAAAAAAAAAAAAAAAAAAAAAAATTTGACGAGACGGACGGATGTCGACCATGGTCGACAATGAGCTCGACATGAATAGTGTCGATCGACACTGTTCAAGGTGTCGATCGACACCCCATCGCAGGTAAGTTTACTCAACTTGTTTTCTTCATATCTCTCTTAATTTTTAACGGATTTGAGTGATTTAAGAGCGTAAGTTGTATAGATTTTCGTCCTCTATCCATCCCCTCCATTATCTATTTTATTTGGTTTGTTTCTGACCTTAAGATTTAATCACACTGAGGACAGTGTTGGTTAAGTCTGGGGGAGGAAAATACTAATGTATTTTGCTTTGTTTTGTTTTGAGAGCCAGTTGAGTCAGTCCAAAAACTTGTTTTATTGAGTCAAAAATTTTGTTGAAACTATGATCTTTCTCTTGGTTTATTGTATTGATGATTTCGTCTAAGTGACCATTGCTGCAGAATCAGCTCAGATCCGACTAATGAAAAATCCAAAGGTTGACGAGTTTACCAGAGACATCCATATTTCCAGCAGAATCCACTAAGCTTGAGCTAATTTCTGAACTCTTTCTTTTACCTCATTGATGTGATTGGTGTTCATAGAGCTTGACTCCTCGTTCATACCTGACAAATGCATCTTGTGTAAAAGTGATGGTACTCCTCTCCCTCATTAGAAAGTAACAATTAAATGCAGAAAAGATGAAAGGATTTTCTTTTGAGTAAAGGGGTAGGAAAATTTCCAATGACCCCATTATTTTACTCTGAAAGGAATGATCACACAAAGGATGGAAGCAAGGTTAGGAAAATTTCCCGTGATACCATTATTTGCTTGCACCTTTGATATAAAAAAAAAGAGAAAGAATGTGAATAAAATAAGTCTGGGGGAGGAGAGAAAAAGTATCAAAAGTTGTATGATGGGTTTGTCATGGTATTGTACGGGAATGAGTCTAGAAGGTTCTTGACATTGAAAATCATTGATGAGACCCAGCGATGATGGTTTATGGATTATGTTGTGAAATTGTGGGTTGAATCTGGGAGGTTGCGAATGTCTAAGGAGAAGTACATGGTGGTTCGATTTGGATTGGTCTTGTAGTGTGTGGATTATAAGATGAGTAGTTAATATGATGCTCTAAAGAGAAGGTGAGTTTCTGTGTTTTCAAACCTCGACTCTATATTTAGTTTATGTTTTGCTTGAGGGCAAGCAAAAGCTAAGTCTGGGGGAGTTGATATATCATGGTTTTTATGGTTTTTAGCCATGATATAAGTCTTATTTATAGAGTCTTTTTGGTGTTTTTAGAGTCCTATTAGAGTCTTTACAGGTTCAGGAGCGTTTGGAGCATAATTGGAGATTTTGGAGCTTTCTGGAGCGTTGTGGATGAAGCTGCTGAAAAGATGAAGTCGAAGTGGTGCTGAATGAACAGTGTCGATCGACACTGTTCATGGTGTCGATCGACACCCCCTAAATCAGAAGACAATCGCGACGTTTACAAGATTGAAGAAAAAGGAAATTGCCCAGAAGTTTTCCTTATTTACAAAAGTGCCCCAAATCGTGATTTAACCCTTATTTAAGGATTTCAGAGCCATTGTTTAGGCCACACAGATTATTTTAGAGAGAGATTTGGGGAGATAGATCCTATACTCTGTTCTTGAGAGATTTTGAACCCCTTTATTTCTCTTCTTTATTATTTTATGCAAACTATTTTATTCATGATGTTTTCTTCATTCACCATGTCTGAGTAGTTTGTTTGTTAGGTTTTGGGTTATTCAAGGGTTGATGATAGGTTGTTAGAATTGAATTATTGTTGGGATAAATCTGCTTGTTCTTCATCTGGATTTGTGATTAATGCTGATTTTAGCTTCATGACCTAGAATCTGATCTTAGGTTGATTAATAGATGCGAGAGTATTATTGATTGCCTGAACTAATGTTAGATGAGCAAAATACCTATTCGCAAAGAGATTTGGTTTAGGGATTTTGTGAACAATCGAACCTGTTATTAATGCTTGTCTGAATTGATAGGATTTGCAAAGAGATTTGGAATTCTAGGATTTAGACATAGATAATCTTCGCAGCGAGAGTTGGTTGATTTTATAATTGTGTTTCGAGTTCTAGAACGGTTCTTAATAAATATCCTAACAGATTTCTATTCTGCAACTTGGATTCATACATGCGAATTTCCCATAGCCTAGCGTTTTGTCTCCTGAATTTACCAAGTCGTTAATTATTTGCCGTCTTTTATTTCTGATTTTATTCTTATCTTAATTTGAAATTAAAAGTCTGCTGTGTCACTATCTCTTTCCCTGTGGATTCGATCCCTAAATACTACAGTGATCTCTTAATTTGAGAGAGTAGCTCTAGGGTAAATTTGACCCCTATCACAGAGGCTTGCGTAAAAGGGTTCATTAGGTAGCTTCATCGACTTGGTCTTTTTCTTCTCCATTGGATCGTAAAACCCATAAGAGACGTCAGTTGGAACAATATCAAAATACACAAGCCAAGGAGAATTACCCCGAACGGAAACAGCAACTTCATGCCATGCCTTGCAAACAGAAGAAGCACGAATGTTGTCTTTCGGTGAAAGGCGAGATACTATGAGAAGTAAAATCTCCATGGGAATATATAATTCTTTTTTTCAATCTCATTCATCTCTTCTGCGTTCCAATCTTTTTCAAGATTGCGTTCAACCTAGTGACACCAAGAAACCCAAACAATCCTTTATTATAATCCATTTGTCAAGAAACAATATAGTCGTATATATTTGTACCATTCTACACAAATATGAGAATGAAAAATCTATCTATTAAACGAAGTAAAGAATTATGTTTTCATCTCATAACATGATCAACAAACCTAAACGTTTCAAAACATAAAGGATCATAAGCCTTTTCGCAAAAAGGAAAACATAAACGATCATCTACAGTATGCCTTGGTCTTTTTCTTCTCCGTTGTATCGAAAAACCCATAAGAGATGCCGGTTAGATCAATATCAAAATACACCAACCAAGGAGAATTACCGAACCGAAACAGCAGCTTCATGCCATGCCTTGCAAACAGAAGAAGCACGAATGTTGTCTTTCAGAGAGAGATGAGATAGTACGAGAGGCAAAAGTTCCATGGGAAGATAAAAATCCATTCATTTGAATTTGCAATCTCATTCTTCTCCTCTGCGTTTCCAATCTTTTCCAAGATTGCCTTCAACCTAGTGACACCAAGAAACCCATTTGTCAAGAAACAACCTAGTACAATTCTACACAAATATGAGAAAGAAAAATGAATCTATCTATTATACGAAGTAAAGAATTATGTTTTCATCTCATAACATGAACAACAACAAACCTAAACGTTTCAAAACATAAATGATCATAAGCCTTTTCGCAAAAAAAAAAACATAAACAATCATCTACAGTATGCCTGAATCCTTCTTACCTTAAGATTACAACTGCAAGGACGGTAGTGTAAGCCATTGGTAAGAAGTGAAGAAGAGCAAAAGACTTGTGTGGGGTTTATAGTTACACCTGTCATGCAAAATGTCGAAATACAATCTTCATGATTACCGTATCAAGATGCATATAGGTGTTCACACATAATATTGATTTAGAGGCCTTCATGTAGTTATGTAAATTAATACTATTAAAATGATTTTGTTTTTAATTTATTTATTTTAATGCATCTTAGATCTCATTCCAAATTATATAATTTTTAACTTAAAATAGGATTTTGATGAATTAGAAATACAATTTTTTTGAATAGAAAAAACCAAATACGTGCCGGTCTGTTGCAAAATAAAAAAATGATTTTGTTATTTTCTTTATTTAATTTAATGCTTCTTAGATTTCATTCCAAATTTTTGAATTTTTTAACTTAAAATAGGATTTTGATGAATTAGAAATACAAATTTTTAGAATGCAAAAAATCAAATTCATGTCGGAGTGTTGCAAAAAAAAAAACATATCGGTTTTTGGTTTGTTTATGTTTTATTAGTTTTGAAATCTTGTCAAACGTATATTTTTTTTATAGAATTTTTGATAGGTGTTTGATGAATTAGAAATACAAGTATAGAATAGAAAAAATCAAATATGTGCCAGTCTATTGCATAAAAAAAAAAATTCAGTTTTTAGTTCGTTTATATTTTATTAGTTTTGAAATCTAGTCAAAAGTGTTTTTATAAAATTTATTATAGGATTTTGATGAATTAGAAATACAAATTTAGAATAGAACAAATCAAATATGTGGCTGTCTGTTGCAAAAACAAAAAAAAAATTCAGTTTTTGGTTGTTTAGTTTTATTAGTTTTGAAATCTAGTCAAAAGTATTTTTTTATAAAATTTTTGATAGAATTTTGATGAATTAGAATTACAAGTTTAGAATTAAAAGAATCAAGAATATATCAGTCTGTTGCAAAAAAGAAAAGTGACGATTTTTGGATACTTAAGTAACTAGGTGATAACCTGCGCCCTGCGCAGGATGAGAAAGCAATAAAGAATTTTATTAAAGATGATTTTGAAATTGTTTAAAATAAAAATAACTTAATGAGTTATATATATATATATATATATATATATATATATATATATATATATGAATAATATGTATGGATGTCTATTAAATTAACCTTCTTACTTTTACAGTTTTTTAATCATTTATGTTTTTTTTATAATGATTTTTCAATTATCTACACATTCTCATTTTCAATTTGAGCCTTTTAAAAACATACTCGTATTTATTAATCATTTGAGTAATTTATATAAATGATAAAAATTCGAATTATAACACATGTATAAAAAATCTATATATTTTTATTATATTGATGTTGTGATGATTTTTTTTTTTTACAAAACTAAGTTTAAACAAAAATAAGAGAAGAAATATGGTGTTTAAAAAAATAATTAGTATGATATATTTTTGATAAGAAATAAAAAAGAAGACAATATCTTCATAAATTAAATGATGTTTTATTCATAATGAAAGAAAATATTTATAATATTATTTGTTTTTAACATATTAAACTATTTTTTAATATTTTGAATTTTTGATATAATATTTTAACTTGTTGTAGAGTTTAAATATTTATATTATTTGGTTAATTTATATGGTTCTATTAACGAATTATAATAAACCAAAAAATATTTATAAATATGGATGGCTATTAAATCAATCTTCTTACTTTTCCAGTTTTTTTTATCATTTATGTTCTTTTTATAAAGATTTTTCAACCATCTACACATCCTCATTTGCAATGTGAGACTTTTTAAAACATACTCATATTATTAATCATTTGAGTAATTTATATTCATTTAGAAAAAATTCGAATTATAACACTTGTATAAAAAAATCTATATATTTTTTACTATATGGATGTTACGATGATTTTTTTTTTCTTACAAAATTAAGTTTAAACAAAAATATGAGAAGAAATATAGTGTTTTAAAAAATAATTAGTATGATATATTTTTGGTAAAAAAATAGAAAGAAAGACAATATCTTCATAAACTAAATGATGTTTTCTTCATAAATAAAGAAAATATTTATAATATCATTTGTTTTTAACATATTAAACTATTTTAATATTTCGACTTTTTGATATAATATTTTTAACTTGTTATCAAGTTTAAATATTTATATTATTTGGTTAATTTATATGGTTCTATTAACAAACCATATTAAACCAAAAAAATATTTATAAATATCGATGACTATTAAATCAGGCCTCTTGCTTTTACAGTTTTTATTTATCATCTATGTTCTTTTTATAATGATTTTTGAACCATCTACACATCCTCATTTTCAATGTGGGACTTTTTAAAACATACTCATATTTATTAATCATTTGAGTAATTATATTCATTTTTAAAAATTCGAATTATAAAACATGTATAAAAAAATCTATATATTTTTTACTATATGAATGTTTTGATGATTTATTTTTTTTACAAATCTAAATTTAAACAAAAATAAGAGAAGAAATATAGTGTTTAAAAAAATAATTAGTATGATATATTTTTGGTGAGAAATAGAAAGAAAGAGAATATCTTCATAAATTAAATGTTGAATTATGTATAAATAAATGATATAAGGAAATTAGTCATAAATTATATCTTAATAAATTAAATGTTAAAAGGAATAAATGGTTAATGCCATATAATGTAATTAGTTTAATCAAAAAAGGAAATTTGTATTAAAATAATGGGAGAATAAGTGTGGTGGTGACACATCAGCAAAATGGCACCACTGTAAATAGTTCAAAAAGTAAACCTACTCTCTAAAAATGTTTCTCAATTAATATATAAGGGATTAGTTTGTAGTACTAATATAATGTTTATATTTATTTGGGGTTTCGTTTCTTCGTTTGGGGCTTTGTAGTTTGTACTACAATATTTTATTGTGTTCGTTAATGGGTTTACATATCTTATCACATGTTGTATATTTTCTTGTGTTTAATATAATTTTAGATAAAAAAACATATTTAAAAAAATGAAAAATATGAATAAAATATCTATTTTCTCACTTAACACTAAAAGATGCATCTTAGATTGATGATTTAAATACAATCTTCATGATTACCGTATCAAGAAGCATATAAGTGTTTACTAATCGTCGGAATCTTCAGAGTCTCAGATAGAAAATCGAAGAAGAAGAAGATGAGATACTACAGATAGGGAGAGAAGGAGAGAGTTAATTAGGGTTTAAAAAGAGGAGAAGACGAAATCCACTTGCAAGAAACCTGCTCGGCACACATTACACTACAGATTGGCAAGCTATCGTCACCTACATCAATGGTCCGAATTTAGATCGTATTCAAGGTTTCCTTGCAAGGTACGTTTTCCAAGCTTCGATTCATACGATTTGGCGGGAAAGGAATGCAAGGAGACATGGTGAGAGACCAACCCCCTCTAGCACTCTTATCCGATTCATAGACAAGCAAGTGAGGAACCAACTCCTATCTATCCGACGCGCTGGCGACCAGAGATACGAAGACGGGCTCCAAATTTGGTTTACGGTTTCAAGTTAAATTTTCAATTGTAATTTTTTGATCTTTCAAAACTAAAACTGCTGAAGCATCTGATGTAAAAAGGGGTTTTCTTTGAATTAATTTAACATATAATTCAAAAAAAAAAAAGACGAAATCGGGGAGAATTTACAATGGCGGAGGATCTGGTACTTGATACGGCGATCAGAGATTGGGTTCTGATTCCTCTCTCCGTTGTGATGGTTCTCATCTGTATTCTCCGATACTTTGTCTATAAGCTCATACGTTCTTCTCCAGCTCTATGTGTTTTTGTTCGATTTGATTTGAGTATTTCACTTATATAAGGTGTGAGATTTTGAGAGGTGGAAAAAAAACGAGTGTATAAAAAACAAAGTTCTGACTTCGGTTGCCATCTAACCACAGGGGCACAAATGGATAACATACTATGTTCAGAGTGGGCATCTCAGAATAATGCCAAGTCGGGGATATGCTTAACAATATTAATCACTTAACCATAACGTCCCCACTCGGGTTACAAGCTCTCGTTACTTAGCTCGACGGTTGATAATTGGTTCTTCACTATATATAAACAAGAATAATTTAAGCAGAAGTACCGATGTGGGACTAAACATTTATTTATGAACTTTTTTTCTTTGATGTGGGCATATTCTATTTTCATTTTAAGGCCCAAACTAAAAAACTAATTTACTAAATTTAGTGAAGATATATTTAGTTAACTATGTGTATATCTAAATCATGTTTTGACGAATTACCGAAAAACCATTAACAAATATCTAAATCATCGCGGTTAAGAAAATCATAACAAGATTTTCATGAACGTTAACGAGACGGAAACCGGTGGATTTGACTTATTTTGTAAGCCAATGACTTCTTTTCTAAGCTTCTTTCATATTTCTTGTTTTTTTTTTCTTTTTACTCTTGTGGATTCTATGCTCAATATATTATATTAACACTGTGAAGATGAGAAGTTTCTGAACAACCAAATCAAGATCAAAAGTAAGCCAAGACATACCTCTGATTAATATGGTGAGTTAAAAATGGTTTGAGTAAAAAATTTGAGACCACAAGAAAGAGTCTTTTAGTTTTGTCTTCTTGTGAACTAGGGTTGAGAATGTCTCCTAGAGGTTTATCCATCGTTTTGACAAAACACTAGTGCTTACAGAGACTTTTGTTGGAAGAAACGATAATATTTTCACTAGCAATTCATCAGGCAAGGCAACCCACTGATCTTGTCCATACCTTCACAATGCAAGTTTGGGCCTTTGTTAACCTTCTTTGATAAAAAAAAATAAAAGGGGTTTTTTTCATTTAAATTTGTGACTTATTTCCAATTTTTTTTTGTTTTTTTTTTTGAGAAAGTACTAACACATACTTCGTGAGCTTGAGAATCTGTAGTTTCAAAACATATTCTCTTTTCTTTTAGTATACTTGATTTGCAAGTAACATCATTATGTTTCGTTTGAAACAGAGAGTTGTAGAAAAAAAAGTAAAGAGAGTTTGAATCTGATGTTTCGTTGGACCATGGACAGAGAAAATCTGATTGAAAAAAGTTCACATGAAGTTGAATCTCTGGGCGAGAACATCACCGTCTTCAAACGACAAGAATTCCTCATCCTTGGTTCCTTTCTACCTGCGTAAACCGCATAGAAAACTCGTATTTTCTTTGTCTGGTTTAAAGAAAAAGATAGAATACTTAAAGAGAAAAATAAGAATACATTGGATTTGGTTGAACATATCAAAAAGAGGCTTTACAGAAGTTGGAGATTTGAAAAGGTTACCAACTTCAAGATTTGCTTCCACAAGCTCAGGCATATGTTCAGCTAAACAAAAGGAGCCGCGATAATCTATGACGTTTATGTACTTCAAAGAAGAGCAGTAATCACAAACCCGAGGCAGTTTGTACGATGATAAGCATTGCCACACCACCAAATATCTGAGACTAGGGCAGGCTATATAAAAGGGTTCGAGAGAATTCTCATCCGAGTTTCAATGATATTCGATGGGGGCAAGCTCAGAAGCAATGCCAAGGCTAGTTTAGGTGTGTACAAGAGCCACTGTTCCAACACGTCCCCTCTCGGGTTACAAGCTATCGATACCTAGCTGGACAGTGGATAACTGGTTCTTCGCTATATATAAACAAGAACAATTGGAGCAGAAGTACCGATGTGGGATAAACGATTGAATTTATGAAGCTTAGACGATCACTAAGGGTGAGTCTCTAAAAAAGAGATTCTTATCTTTCATTTAATAATATTTTAATATAATAGAATTATCTAATTAAATTTTATTTTATTTTTAAAAAGTAAACCAATCAGATGATGCCAAGTGCTTTAGTGCAAGGTCTCTCCTAGTAAATATAAAAACTTATGTCACAAAAATCTTCTCCTCCATCGTTCTCTTACAATCTTGTTCTTCATCACCACCACTAAACTGGCATCGTCCTCTCTTGGATCTGACATCATCAACGACAATGACATCATCAAGACTGTAAGGACAGCTTGCTTCAGTCTTCGAGTTCAACTGAACCATATTTGTCTATTTCAACAACATACAATTATCATCATCAGGAACCTACACCAAACACATACCACATTTGATCACCTCGCAAGTCTCTAGCTTTATCCTCGTCTCATCATCCGTCGCATAGAATTCGAACGAAGCCTTTGTGTAACAACAACTGTTACTCTCTCCGTGGAGCTTCTTGACGTGGAAGCAACTATTGTATCCCATGAAAACATGGTCAGAAGTAAGCTTTCTTGGTTCATGACTAAGGTATCCACAAGGTTCGTTCCAGCCGGCGAGAGTGAAATCAAATCTTGTGAAGGAACCGCCTTGGTTCTCGAATTTGCCAGAACACTTTACTGAGAAACGTTTCAAAGGGTCTTCATAGTCTTTGAATGAGACAACTACATATAAGGCAAGTCCAACAGAGTTGGTGTCACACCAATGCAGAGGCAATGGGATTTCTAGTGAACGTCCTAGTCTTTGGTGGCAGAACCAGCTCGGTATCTCAGTCGCCGGAAAACAGATTCCAATCAGAGGCTCCGGGATGAATCCCTGCAACAGACAAACACTAAAATTATGTCCTAATCTTAGAGGTGAAGAAGGAGAAGGAAGGATAAAAAGAGATGATTACCCGATAGTAACGTTTCGCAGATGCATTAGCCATCAACTGACTTTTGATTTGCGCATGACCCACAAGACTCTCGTGTGCGTCTTAGTTCAGTTTGTAACAGTTGCTAAAGATGAACATAGCATGGATCCTCTCTCCTACCCTCAAAGGCGTCAATGGATTTGCCAAAGTTACAAGTGACTCGCACTCGTGTGCATCCAGATATTGCAGGTTTTGTGGGAGAGTAGGTAGAGACTTGAGCATTTTGCAAAACTTTAAGTCGAACCATTTCAGATTGGAAAGTTGGCTGAAGCTCTCTGGTAGATTCTCCATGTTGTTTCCGGTTAAGCATAAAGACTGCAATGAGGATAGACCACCAATATTACATGGGAGTTTGTAGAGACTGCATCTTGAGAAGTAAAGATTTGTTAACCGAGAGCATCCCAATGAAGGTGGCAAGAAGAACATACTAACATAAACTTGACTGTTTGTTCCACATAACGAAAATGTCTTGATATTGCTCAAATGCATCATCTTTGGCATCTCGGTGATGGCTGTATCATCCATAAGTAGAATTTCCAAAGATTCCATGTCTTCCTTGATTTCTGGAAAAACATCTAGTTTTGAGCAACCTAGGAGTATTAGCTCTTGTAGACATTTCAGCTTATAAAGATCAGAAGAAAAACACTTCAGCTTTTTGCAGTTCTTCAGATTCAGCAAAGCAAGTTTTCTCAAGGCTTCGAGGACTCAGGAAGGCTTTTTATAGTTGTGCCATCTAAAAGTAGATATTCAACATTTTCTGATATCAGTGGGAATTTCTTCAAACTGGAGCAGCCACTGAGAATAAGAGTTTCCAAAGATAGAGATTTCATTCCTTGTGGAAGACTCTTAAGGATTGTGCAGTCCCTGAGATTAAGGTAAACAAGCTTATCCAGACAATTCATCGATGATGGCAACTTTTCAAGCTTGTACATCCTTCTAGATTCAATCTCTCAAGATTTTGAGCATTAACCAAACCTAAACACCGGCGTAAACTCAAGGAGTGACTGAGGTCGACCCATTTTAGCATTCCAGCATCCTGTGACAAAAGATTCAGCCACAAGTCAAATAATAGATCCAAATCAGCATTCAAGAGTATAGCTTACGACTGATAAAACTATACACAAAAACAGACCTTGTCATTGTCCCAAATTTCTTCTAATTCACTATGTGGCAATTTAAGGTCTACAAGGTTTTTGGGGTCGAAGTCCAGAGGGATACTCTGTAGCGGGTATACATGCCAGTGTAGATATGTAATGTAACGATCCGGACCCGACCCATTTGAATAAGTTTAAATGAATTGATTTGGTTACCTATGTCATCAAAATGCACTTATCTTTTCTGGTCAGTTATTCCGAGAGAACTCCAGAGTTAAGCGTGCTTATCATGGAGTAGGAGTAGGATGGGTGACCTTCCAGGAAGTCCTCTGCGGAACCGTGTGAGTGAGGCTAAAACACGGGAAAAGGTCACGTGGTGATTGCAGGGACAAGTAAATCAGTCGGTCGGACCACTGAGAAAAATAATGCACCGACTGTCGGACAGGGGCGAGGGGCCCATAGCCCGTGAGAGGTGTGAGGCCTCGCTGGTAGGGGCGGTCGGGGTGTTACAAGCAAGCTCATTAGGAAGGATATCAAGCCCCTTTCGCAAGCGAAATTTAAACTCGGCTTCACATCCACGGGAACAACAAGAATCATAAATTTTCAGGTATTGGAGATTGCACATTCCTTTGAAGGCTTTGGCACTTAGACGCATAGATTGCACATTCCTTTGAAGGCTTTGGCACTTAGACGCATTGCTCCTAGTTTTGATGTGTCAAGAAAAATCCCTCTTATCTTGTCAGTTCCCTACGAATCAAGTGATAGATACACAGTGGTTAAGTCAAAATATAATAAATAAGTGTATGTAATAGAATATCACCAAGGATGTGTCATTAGTCATTACCATGCCTTTGGTCAGAAGTTCAAATATCTTCACTATCCCATAGTCTGATATGCGACTGGCACTGGGTGCCATGTCGTGGTAGACACCTAAAGTCTCTTATTCCTACGGTTTCTTCTTTTAAGCTAATCTCCTTCCCCATCGTCTGCAACATGTCATGCATCTCGATGCGATTATCAGAGAGAGTAATCAAACATTTGTCAACTAGATCCTCTATCACGCTAGACACATCCACACCATGGCCGCTCAGAAGGCTTTTCACGTAATCCACCTTCTCTGATCTGAAGAAACATGCAATATCCAAATTGTGGTGGAGATTAGAAGAGTGTTTTGGTTTATTGATCAGAGAAAAATCACTCTCCAAATTGTGGTGGAGATTAGAAGATGCTCTTGGCAGAAAAGTCAACTTGACCTCTAGTGAATGAAATCGTTCCATTTTCGGGGTAAATTGTTCCAATTGTTTCTTCAAACAACATTCAGTTCCCAAAAAAAATTGGCGAGATAAACAGGAAAAAGGGGGATCAGAGCTGCTTCGAAGAAGTGAGAAAATCCATATAATGGAATCGTAAGAATTGCATTTCGCTGGCGGTAATATTTCCGACCAACAGAACCAGAAAAGCCAGCTTCAGATATGTGGTCCTCGTCCTTCACCTCTCAGCGTCCACAAAGACTCCCACAAGATTAAGAAACCTCCTAAGCACCCTGCGCCGCCGTACGCCGCTCGAGAGAACATCTACGCCGTTTCGCCGAAGGTCGTGCACATCACCGCGTCGGATATCACGAACGTCATCCAGCGGCTCACCGGGATTCCCTCTGGGGTTTTCCTCGAACCTGGTAGCTGCGGAGGGGTGTCACCGGCGGCAAGATTGGCGGCAACGGAGAATGCTTGCCTTAGGGGAGGAAAGGAACTCGGGGGTTATGCGTCGGGGATATTCTGGCCATCACCGGCAATGTCGCCAACAGTTTCTTCCGGGATATTCTCGCCGGAGATTCATCAAGGTGGTTATGCCTCTGCTTCGTCAAGTTTCGCCGTAGATAAATTCCTTGTATCAAGGTCCTCAAAGAATATGCAAGACGCCGAATTAAGCATTGGCATTCCAGGGTCATCTGTAGATGAAAAACCTCAGTTTACTGATCTTAGTGCATCTTCTCTTAAAGGTTACGACTCTGTGCTTCTAAGCACACCTGTTGGATCATCCGACTCTAAAGATTATGATGTCGTAATCAGATTTAGGAGAGGGGACATAAGCTATGATTTCATCAACCATCTTCGTGCTGCCCTCTGCCGGAGAGGGATTTCTGTCCATGGAGACTTTGATGAAGTCTATGCAGTTCCAGAATGTAGAGTTTTGATCATATTCTTAACGAGCACACATGTCCCTTCCAATCTCTTAAACATTGTTGAACATCAACGAAAAGAGACTCGAGTGGTTTATCCGATCTTTTACGGAATATCACCATCTGATTTGATCAGTAACAATAAGTATTATCAGAGATTTTTTCTCCAAGACGAGCCAAAACGGTGGCAGGCTGCTTTGAAGGAAATAACTCAGATGCCTGGTTACGTATTGACAGATAAGTACGTAGAATTTAAGAATAACTCAAATTACGCGTTTTTTCTTGAAAGCATTTAAGGCCCGACTTAGAAATATCTAATGTCATTTCATTTCACTGGTCTGCAATCATATACACAAATGAATAAAATCCACTGAAATACACCACTAACAGAATATTCTACATAATATCTAAGTTTATATATATAAACTTAGATCCTTGTTTTTCTCTTGATGATTGTCTTGACTATTTTATTCTTAAAATCTCGCAGGTCTGAGTCTGAACTTATAGATGAGATTGTCAGAGATGCTTTGAAGGAGCTACGCTCCAATTATAATGAGAACATGATTGGGATGGATATGCAAATAGAGCATATTTTGTCACTGCTATCCCTTGAGTCCCCAGATGTTCGCAGCATAGGTATATGGGGTACCGTTGGTATAGGAAAAACAGCCATTGCAGAAGATATCTTTCGTAGAATCTCTGTCCAATATGAGACTCGTGTCTTCCTCAAGGACCTCCATAAAGAAGTAGAGGTAAAAGGGCACGAGGCTGTGAAAGAGGATTTTTTGTCTAAAGTTTTAGAGGTAGAACCACGTGTCATTCGGTTTTCCGACATTAAAACAAGTTTCTTGAGGAGTAGGCTTCAGCGTAAAAGGGTCCTCGTAATTCTCGACGATGTGGATGAACTCAGAGATGTTGAAACTTTTTTGGGGAAGCTTAGCTATTTTGGTCCAGGAAGCAGAATAATCATAACCTCTAGGAACAGACGTGTTTTCGTGCTATGTAAAATCGATCAAGTCTACGAGGTCAAGCCATTAGATAATTCTAAGTCTCTACCACTTCTTGAACGTGGGACTTCGAGTTTGTTCTCACTGAAGCCTGACATGACATATTCACTTGAGCTGGTCAAATTCTCAAATGGAAATCCCCAGGTTCTTCAATTCTTAAGCAGATCGAACAGAGAATGGGAACGGTTATCACAACAAATTCAGAAAACCTCTCTCATTTACATTCCAGGTATATTCGAAAGAAGCTGTATTGGGCTTGATGACAACGAAAGAAGTATATTTTTGGACATTGCATGTTTCTTTAGAAGGATGGATAAAGACAACGTTGCAATGTTGCTTGATGGTTGTGGTTTCTCTGCACATGTTGGATTTAGAAGCCTTGTTGACAAATTGATGCTAACCATATCACACAACATGGTGGACATGCTCAGCTTTCTCCAGGCAACGGGTCAAGAAATTGTTCGCCAAGAATCACCTGACAGGCCAGGAGACCGCAGCAGGTTGTGGAACTCCGAAGATATCATGGATGTATTCAAAGATGACACTGTAAGTCATCAGGACAATCTTTGGTCTATGGATACGTTTGCTCCGGCTAAATTATTCCGGTGGCTGACTTCTTTAATTTTCTCTTGATTTTCAGGGCACATCAGCTATTGAGGGGATTTTCCTGGACATGTCGAAGCTGAAATTCGATGCAAATCCAAATGTATTCGAGAAAATGGGTAAGCTCAGACTATTAAAGCTTTATTTCTCCAAAGTGATAGAGAACCATGGAGTATCTTTACCTCAAGGTCTTGCATATTTGCCAAGCAAGCTAAGGCTTCTCCACTGGGAATATTATCCTTTAAGCTCCTTGCCGCAAAGTTTTAATCCAAAGAACCTCGTAGAGCTTAACTTGACAAATAGCTGTGCAAAGAAACTTTGGAAAGGAAAAAAGGTAATGTTCAAGATTATTGTATGATAAACCATGACGTGTTTCTGATGTTTGTTTCTTTCTTTTGCAGTCTGGAAAAGCTTAAAAGATGAGACTTAGCTACTCCTACCAACTAATTAAAATCCAAAGACTTTCAAATGCGCCGAATCTCGAGCTTCTTGATCTTGAAGGTTGCAACAGCTTGGTGAGCATCAGCCAGTCTATCTGTTATCTTAGAAAGCTTGCTTTTCTGAATCTGAAGGACTGCTCGAATCTGGAGGGTGTACCATCTACGGTTGATGTAGAATCTCTTGAGGTTTTGAATCTTTCTGGCTGCTCGAAGCTAGAGAGTTTCCCGGAGATCTCACCGAATGTGAAAGAACTGTACATCGGTGGGACTAAGTTTAAGAAATACCGCCATCGATCAAGAACCTAGCATTTCTTGAAAAACTGGACATGGAAAACAGTAGACGTCTCATGAATCTTCCAACCAACATCTGCAAGTTGAAGCATCTTGAAACGCTGAATCTGTCAGGCTGCTCAAGTCTTGAGCGGTTTCCAGACTTGTCGAGAAAGATGAAATGCTTAAAGTCTCTGGATCTAAGCAGGACGGCCATTAAAGAGTTACCTTCCTCCATTTCATATCTGACAGCTCTTGAAGAACTGAGATTTGTGGAATGCAAGAATCTCGAGAGATTGCCTGATAACGCATGGAGCCTAAGATTCAAGGTTGAATTCCGCCAGATTGATGCAGAGAAGTTTTCAAAACTGTGGAATAGATTTGGATGGCTCAAAAAAGCTCAGGTCTCTTAGTTTCTACTTCTACTCCATAGAATGGACACAACAAAGAGTGTTTTATGATAGGTCCCAATTATAGGACAATTCAAAACAATTAAAATAAAAACAAGAACACAAAATACTTCAATTTTCTCTTCCTCTGATTCCATAAGACAATCGTCCTTAAATACATAAGATAATTAACTGCCCACTAAACAAGTATGAAACGTGATTCGTGAATGCGTGGAGACAGTTCTTCTAATATAGGAGAACACACGATCTCATCAATACTCCACCCTCCAAAGAACCTTGTCCTCAAGGTTCGACACCAATACTTCAGACACGAACTTCTCTCCTTCTCGCTTCTTCTTGGTTTGTTTCCATGCCTGAACACGAACTCTGGCCAAGCTCGTCCACGATCAAATGGTCGTTTCTCATTGGTGCCAATTCTACCCGCTAGAGACGAAACCTCCTCAATAACACTAAGCATCACATGGGATGAAATTTGGAATCTCCACCGAGTGGAGGGAGATTGTGGCAGCTTACCTTGTTTATGAGGTTTTGTAGAGCCAACTCCCGACCTGTGGTTAGACGAGTTCGATCTGCTGCACTTTCCTGGTTTTATGGCCTGAACACTATGATGTTTGCGTCTCACTGGAGCTGCTCGAGCTCGTCGGTTTTCTGGTGGTGAAGTAGCAAAACGTTTGAGTGATGAAGACATCAATCGGTGGCTTTGTGTGCTACATCGTGCGGATTGGTTTTTGCCAACACCATCGACTGTTCCACCACCAAGCCAGTGGCGGTCCCAGAAAAAAATTTTACATGGATCAAATATTAAATTAATTATAATTAAATAATTTAATATATAATATTTAGCCCAACTTAAGAAAAACAAAAATTAAATTAAATTTTTAATTTTAAACTGAAAAAAACATAAAGCAAATCGGGTTTTTAAGCCCATATAAAAAAGAACAAAAACTCAAAAAATGGTGCAAAATAGAGATTTGAACTCGGATTGGGTGAGTCAGAAAAATTATTTAAACCCAACTGACCTACGGACTTTAATGGTAACATGCCTACAATTATAATTTATATTTTTAAGGTGGGTCAGTTGACCTCCCTTCCCACCATGTGGGTCCGCCCCTGCCACCAGCTTTGATATTTCTTGTAGCCTCCATCATACGATTCATGGTCTCTAAGAAACTCTTGAATTGGTTCATCATATCGATCTTCATCTTCTGGATCTCATCATGCATTTCACGAAAGAGCTCATCTTGCACTTCTCGAAAGTTTCGAATATTGGCCTCCAAATCATCAGTTTGCTCCCTATTGCTTCCCATACTTTTGTGGGCAATTGATTGTGGTGTAGTGAAAATAAAACGAAACAGAAAAATTGGACGGAGCACAAGTGCTCTAATACCAATTGATAGGTCCCAATTATAGGACAATTCAAAACAATTAAAATAAAAACAAGAACACAAAATACTTCAATTTTCTCTTCCTCTGATTCCATAAGACAATCGTCCTTTAATACATAAGATAATTAACTGCCCACTAAACAAGTATGAAACGTGATTCGTGAATGAGTGGAGACAGTTCCGCTAATATAGGAGAACACACGATCTCATCAATTTTAACTCTCCAATGTAAATGTTGTCAGGGGTGAAATATGAGCAGAACTAATGTCTGAATCTGCCAAAGTTTGATGACGGTATCTTAATGTAGAGAGTCTGATATTGTTTTTATTTGGTCTTTTGTTTCTTCTTTTGCAGAAGCCAACATAGATAAACAATGCGCACTTCAGAAACATATATGACTTAATTTTGCCTATATGGGCTCTATAATGGGAACGTTATAGATATGGCTGTCTTGGGGCGGCTCGATCCAGGCGCCAAAATGCAGTATCTCATTGTTGGTTGAAGAGTGAACACAATAGCCGTCTTGGTCCGTACAGAAACTCCCTGTATGCAACGAGAATTTGGACAGACGATCCAGGATTAAATGAAAATCCCACACATACACAATGTTACTCATATCTCCAGTGAGCCCATTTTTCATAATGTTTGATTCATCACTGATAAAAATGGACAAACCATCAAATGTTTCCGTCTTTTCCCAAACCAACCTCAACCGGTTAAGTCCAAACAAGACAACTCGCCTCGGGATGACCACATTTACAAGAAACATGTTTCCTTTGTATTCGGTTATCCACATGAGGTCCGAGGTTAGGTTCGGAAGCCATACATAAAGAGTATCCCACGTGCGTGCAATTGGATCGAACACGGATGCGGAAACCAAAAAAAACCATCATAGAATATGATATTGTTTCTTCCAATAAATCTTGAAGGTGGTGGTTCATGGAACTCCTCGGTTACCCATTCAGCTGCACCGACGTACCAAGTGTGGATGAGAAAACGAGAAGGTGTGCGATTACTAATGCAACACACCACACAGCTTTTGTCTCTAGGAGCACAAGAGAAAGCCTATTCAGCTTTAAAGGTTCCAATTGCTATTAAACTTGGCAGCGTTATGTGCACTCGAGTAAACGGATTGAACAAGATTAATCTCTTGGTGGATCCAAAGTAATCTACCATGAGTACCCACCCATTTTTGGAGTAACGGAGACCTGTGAAAAAGGATGGATAAGGTAGCTTCATCGCCTTGGTCTTTTTCTTCTCTGTGGGATCGAAAAACCCATAAGAGACGCCAGTTAGATCGATATCAAAATACACAAGCCAAGGAGAATTACGCCGAACCGAAACAGCAGCTTCATGCCATGCCTTGCAAACAGAAGAAGCACGAATGTTGTCTTTCAGAGAGAGGCGAGATAGCACGAGAGGCAAAAGGTCCATGGGAAGATAAATCCCTTCATTTGAATTTGCAATCTCATTCTTCTCCTCTGCGTTTCCAATCTTTTCAAAGATTGCCTTCAACCTAGTGACACCAAGAAACCCAAATAATCATTTCCTTCATTTTAATCCATTTGTCAAGAAACAACATAGTCGTATTTTGTACAATTCTACACAAATATGAGAATGAAAAATGAATCTATCTATTATACGAAATAAAGAATTATGTTTTCATCTCATAACATGAAGAACAAACCTAAACGTTTCGAAACATAAACGACCATAAGCCTTTTCGCAAAACAAAAAACATAAACGACCATAAGCCTTTTCGCAAAACAAAAAACATAAACGATCATCTACAGTATGCCTGAATTCTTCTTACCTTAAGATTACAACTGCAAGGACGGTAATGTAAGCCATTGGTAAGAAGTGAAGAAGAGCAAAAGACTTGTGTGGGTTTTATAGTTACACTTGTCATGTCAAATATCGCAATACAATCTTTATTACCACCGTATCAAAATGCATATAGGTCTTCATACATAATATTAATTTATAGGCATTCATGCAGTTATGTATATTAATTCTATTAAAATGATTTTGTTATTTTATTTATTTATTTATTTATTTTAATGCTTCTTAGATCTCATTCCAAATTATGGTATTTTTCACCAATGATACGATTTTGATAAATTAGAAATCCAAGTTAAGAATAAAAGGAACTAAATACATGTCGGTCTGTTGAAAAAAAAGTTATGGTTTTTGGTTTATTTATGTTTTATTAGTTTGAAATCTAGTCAAAGCGTTTTTTTAATATAAATTTTGATAAGATTTTGATGAATTAGAAATACAAGTTTATAATAGAAAGACTCAAATACGTGTCAGTTTATTGCTAGAAAAAAAATACATATCGGTTTTTGATTCGTTTATGTTTTATTAGTTTTGAAATCTAGTCAAAGTATTTTTTTTTTTTTTTATAGAATTCTTGATTTAGGTTTTGTTATGTTTATAATCATGTGTTATCCAATTTTTAAAAGACAAAAATAAAACTTATTTGAATAATATTAAATTTATTTATGTCATTGAATTTGAATAATATTTAAAATTTTATTTAGTTAAAAAATACTTTTATGACTTGTTGTTTTTATGACGAATATTTCTTATAAAGTTGTTTTTTACTAATAGTATTAATTTAAACTGTAGAAAAAAAAAACTTTTACATACCTTGTCCAGCCCAAATTAAACCATAGATTAGTTTGAGACAAGCTCAATAACACATAACATAAACTAAAGCTCATATCAATTATCCAAACTGTACAAAGTATTCATTAGTCCAAATGATTTATTAATGCTTGTACACTAAAAAATCTGAGTTTCGATACTTTTTTACCAAAATATTAAACGAGTATTTCCTCGTTTTTTTCCCTAAAAAAACACAGCCTATGAAAATCTAGCGGCCGTTGTTCCTCTTTCTTCACATATATTTTTCATTCTTATCTTGTCTTTTGTTGTTATTTGTAGCAAAATATAACAGATCTATTAAATTATTATCAAATGATGAAAATTATAACATCAAATGATGAAAAATTATCATTTTTCAACTCATGATTTTTTGTCCGATTAAGGCATAATCATGGGAATTCAGGCCACCAAACTTATTACCACTAATAAATCGCCCGTCTCAGCCTCGTTTTCAAACAGGGCCCAAATACAAGAAAAGCATAGCTATAATCTTAATTATAAATTATATTTTGGTTATTCATCAAATTGACCCATAAAAAATTAATATATGCCCATAATTAACTAGAATTTAAAAACAATTAATTTAAAATTATTTAATTTAAATTTAACTATTTAAAAATTATTAACACACAAACATAAAATAAATAAAAATTAGATTTAATTTTAAAAATCATAAACATATAAATATTTTATAATACAAGATTTATATGCATATTTTCATGTTTATCGCATGATTTAATCGTTATTTCTGATTAACTTAGCATAAAAAAGTAATTGAGTCTTAATACAAATAATCAAAGACCAAATTATGAGATAAAAAAATATGAAGAATGTTTGAGAAAAGCTTTAAACAATTGAATAAGAAAAATTAGTACTATAAAACTATAGTACATAAAAAAAAACTCAATAAATAATCTATTAGATAACTAGTTATCAAAAATAGAGAGAAAAATATGAAAAAAATAAAAAAAGAAAAAACATGAAAAAAGTTTACAAAGTTAAAAAAAACACGGAAAAAAATGGATACAAATAAATATATGTGAAAAAAAAAGAAAACTCAAATTCTATATAAAATAAGTTAAAAAAAAATTATTGTAATATTGGAATTTGGATAAATACATGGAGAACAAGTAAATATTTATTAGATAAGGTATGTAAAAAATTATAAGAATTATGAAAAAAAATAAAAAGTGAAAAACACGACAGGAAAAATTGATAATTAAAAATATAAATGTATAAAAACCTATTCTTATAACACAAACTAAATTAATCGCATGTAATATATCCTGCGAATTACTAGTAACATAAAAAAAAAATTATAAAAAGATGCAAAATAATATTGGTAGTTAAAATGAAAATCTAAAAACATATTAAGTACTTATAAATTAAAACAAAACTAGTGCTTTAGTGCAGGTTTTCTCCTCCTTATCACACAAAACTCTTCTCCTCCTTCGTTCTCTTACAATCTTGTTCTTCATCACCACCACTAAACTGGCATCGTCCTCTCTTGGGTCTGACATCATCCACGACAATGACATCATCAAGACCGTAAGGACAGCTTGGTTCAGCCTTCAAACTCAACTGAGCCATATTTGTCTTTTTCAACAACATACAATTATCATCATCAGGAATATACACCAAACTCATCCCGCATTTAATCACCTCAGCAGTCTCTAGATTTTTCCTTGTCTCATCATCCGTCGCATAGAATTTAAACGAAGCCTTTGTGTCACAGCAACTATTACTCTCTCCGTGAAGTTTCTTGACGTGGAAGCAACTATATCCCATGAAAAAATGGTCAGAAGTAAGCTTTCTTGGTTCATGGCTAAGCGTTCCACACGGTTCGTTCCAACCTGCGAGAGTGAAATCAAATCTTGTGAAGGAACCGTCTTGGTTCTCGAATTTNAGCCCAAGACAAAGTTATCAAGCCCAATGTAATATCATAAGCCCATGTGTGATAGGGTTTCTCTCAAGTAGATTAGTATAAATATGATTGATATGTGAACAAGTTATGTAACTTTGAGAGTTGCCAAAACGCAACTCTCCTCCTTTTCACATTTCATGAATCTATCGAACTATTTTAACTCTTGAAGACAATCTAAAGTTTCTTCACTTCCCTTTCTCTTAGCATTTAAATAAAGCTCTATGAGCTATCTTAGATTTCTACTTCAATAAGCTCATTTGAGCAACAATCTATCTTTGTTTTGAATTCGCTTTCACTGACTTTTGATTCGAGCATGACCCACGAGGCTCTCTTGTGCGTCTTGGTTCAGTTTGTAACAGTTGCTAAAGATGAACATAGAATGGATCCTCTCTCCTACCGTCAAAGGCGTCAATGGATTTGCCAAAGTTTCAAGTGATTCGCACTCGTGTGCATCCAGATATTGCAGGTTTTGTGGAAGGGGTGGTAGAGACTTGAGCATTTTGCAAAACTTTAAGTCGAACCATTTCAGATTTTGAAGTTGGTTGAAGCTCTCTGGCAGATTCTCGATTTTGTTTCCGCTTAGGCATAGAGACTGCAATGAGGAGAGACGACTGCAACTTGAGAGGTGAAGATCTGAGCAGACCGACGGAGGCGGCAAGAAAAACGTACTAACAGAAACTTGACTTTTTGTTCCACACAACGACAATGTCTTGATGTTGCTCAAATGCATCATGTTTGGCATCTTAGTGATGGCTGTATCATCAAGAATTAAAATCTCCAAAGATTCCATGTCTTCTTTGATTTCTGGAAAAACCTCTAGTTGTGAGCAGCCTGAGAGTATTAGCTCTTCTAGACATTTCAGCTTATAAAGATCAGAAGAAAGAGTCTTGAGCTTTTTACAGTTCTTGAGATTCAGCAAAGCAAGTTTTCTCAAGGTTTCAATGGATTCAGGGAGGCTCTTTATAGCAGTGCCATCTAAAAGTAGAACTTGAACATTTTCTGAGAGCAGTGGAAATTTCCTTAAGCTGGAGCAGCCACTGAGAATAAGAGTTTGCAAGGATTGAGATTTGACTCCTTTTGGAAGACTCCTAAGGCTTGTGCATTCCCTGAGATTGAGGTAAATAAGCTTCTCCAAACAGTTCATCGATGATGGCAACTCTTTCAGACTTGTACATCCTTCTAGATTCAATCTCTCAAGATTTTGAGCACTAGCCAGACCTACACACTGGCGTAAATTCACGGAGTGACTAAGGTCGACCCATTTTAGCATTCCAGCTTCCTGTGATAAAAGATCCAAACACACAACTCAATTTCATCGATGCAAATCAACAACATTCAAGAATTTAGAACAAATATACCTTGTCATCATCCCAAATTTCTTGTAATTTGCTATGCGGCAACTTAAGGTCTACAAGGTTCTTGGGGTCGAAGTCGAGAGGGATACTCTGCAGCGGGTATCCATACCAGTGTAGATATGTAAGCTCATTAGGAAGGAAATCTAGCCCCTTTCGCAAGCGCAGTTTAAACTCGGCTTCACATCCTCGAGAACAACGAGAATCATAAATTTTTAGGTATTTGAGATTGTACATTCCTTTGAAGACTTGGGCACCAAGACGCCTTGCTCCTAGTTTTGATGTGTCAAGAAAAATCCCTCTTATCTTATCAGTTCCCTACGAATCAAGTGGTAGATAACAACAAGGATGTGTCATTACCATGCCTTTGGTCAGAATTAACATTCAAACCAAGAGACGAGAGTATTGATAAATATGCGAATATCAACAAGGATGTGTGTCATTACCATGCCTTTGGTCAGAAGGTCACAAATATTTACACTATCCCGTAGTCTGATATGCGAATATTGGCTTCCTATGGTTTCTTGATTTAAGCTAATCTCCTTGCCCATCGTCTGCAACATGTCATGCATCTCGATGCGATTATCAGAGAGAGTAATCAAACATTTGTCTACTAGATCTTTTATCACGCTAGACACATCCACACCATGTCTGTTGAGAAGGCTTGTCACGTAGTCCATCTTCTCAGATCTGAAGAAACATGCTATATCCAGAAAAACATTCTTCTGCTCTGTGCTAAGATCCTTGTAGCTTGTTTCCAGAACCTCTTAGATATTTCCATCTGATTTACTTTTCAGTATACTCAGCTTCTCTTCCCATGACTCTTTATCCCTCTCGAAAAGATCAGATCCTAATACCTTAAGAGCTAAAGGGTGGCCTTTAGCATAATCCAGAACCATATTTGTCAAACTCTCAAACTCTTTCAGAGGGCAAGAGTCATTAAATGCATTCAAGCTAAAGAGCTTCAAGGCTTCTCTATTATTCAGTTTTGGGAGCACGTATTTTCGGCCTTGGAACCTCTCGATCAGTTTACTGTCTCTAGTAGTTATGATAATTCTACTTCCTCCTTGGTACCATTTGCAGTTTTGTCCCATAAGATACCTTATCTGCTTTTCATCATTCACATCATCAAGCACAATAAGCAGCCTCTTGCTCTTAAGCCGGCGCCGGAATTTGTCATGTGCATTTCCAGGAGCTCCAATATCCAGATCTCTAACTCTAAGGTCTAGTAATCTAGAGAAAAGCTCCAGCAGCAAAGACTCTAATCCGCTTCCACCTGACTTTTCACGGATCTTTGAAAGGAAGCAGCTACCGTCGAATTGGCCCTTGATTCGCTTATACAAGCAATCAGCAAGAGTAGTTTTACCAATCCCACCCATTCCGATAATGCCTACGATACGAACAGAATCCAACTCATGGCATGATAAAAGCTTTTCAAGAACCTCTAGACGCGATTCCATCCCCACGAGATCTTCGTTCCCCATGGGAGCCAAGTCATCCAGCTTCTTGAATATGTCAACAGCAATTTCATCCACAAGTTCTGCCTCAGGCTTGCTATCAGACAAGAAGATGAAGCTTGATTCAGGATAAACTAAAGAAGAGAATTAAACAACAAAGGCAATAACTAATTAAGAATGTTTCCTTTGCTCATCACATTTTCTTCTACAAGAGAGAAAAAGTGAGTAGAGTTAACCTGGACTCATTGACTACATAGCCGAAGATGGTGGATGCTGTAGCCAGTGCAGCTTCCCACGATGAAATCTCGTCCTCCTTAACTCCGGTAAAACTCTCTTTCCGCACCTTCTTCAACTCCGATTTTTCTATTTTGTAGAAGATAGGTATCACCAGCTGCTGTCTCTTGTCCCTGCACTCGAGGATCTTCACAAGCTCTCGGAGACACCAAGCAGAATTCGTGTAGTTCTTCGAGAAGACGATAACTGCAATCTTGGATTGCACGATTTTGTCGAAAAGCACAGTGAGATTGTCTCCTCGACAGAGTTCGTGGTCGATGAAGGAATCGATTGCTAACCGGCGGAGTGCCTCATGGAGATGGCTTGTGAAGTTGTTGCGTGTGTCAAAGCCTCTGAAACTGAGGAACACCTCGAGCTCTGCAGAGGAAGCAGGAGGAGACTCCATGGAAGACAGCCTTTGATGCTAACAAAGAAATGATCTCGGTCAACGGCAAGCAAACAAAGCTTTGGATATATGAAGAAGACTCAAAAGTTTGACTGTTTGAGTAATCTCTTTTTTTCTCTCTCTTAATTTTTGAGTAATTTCTCAAGTTCAGCATCAGCAAAACCTATTCAAGCTTTTGGGTATCCGTATTATATCTGTATATGCACAGAGACACCTGAATCCAATTTGGTAAAATTTCTTAAATACTCCAATGATTGAACTTTCACTCCTTTATCTTTGGTTGCTTCAATTATTGAACTTTTTCACTCCTTTATCTTTGGTTACTCAATAGTCAGCAGTCAGCACAGTGAGGAGGAGGCCCACTCGTTGAAACGTTTTCCATGTGATCTTCGACATTATTTGATCAAATATGTTATAAAGCACGACCGGCTTATTAGGGGGGAACACAAAATGCGACACTTACTTATTGGATGGGACCACGCTTCGGCCCCAACCTAATAAGGATCCTAAGTTTTTAAATTTTTTTAAAAAAATTTAGATTAAAAAGAGTAAATAAAAATATTTTATATGTATATATTTTTGTTTTTAAAACAATACACAATATATTTTTTTGTAAATTCGGTAAAAACTTAAGAAATAAAATTTAAAAGTCCAATTTTTGTTTTTGTCATATGATCCATTAATGATTACTATACACATGAGTTTCAAAAAAATTAGTATCTTATCAAATTGAGAAATTCCTTAGAATACCATCAAAACTAGTTTTTGTTCCTAATTTAGCACACACGCTCAAAATTTTCCATTCATAACATTTTTCGTTAATCAAGTGACTTTTTTGCCCTTAGATCAAGTCACAAAATTGATTTTCTATTTTCTGGTTTTGTCGATTTCATCGACCTATCTTTGCAGGAAATATCTTGCCGATCTCTTTCCTTCGGCGATGGCTATCATTCTTCTTCACCGATCTCTCTTCTTCATAGATTTCTCTCGCCGATTTCGACAGTCTGCAGATTTTAGCAAAATTCGAGATCCGAAGAGCAGATATCCTCCTTAATCTGTAAAGATGGTGAGAACTCAAATCTCTCATTTAATTTTATTTTCTCCCTCCCAGATCTCAAGTGAAATTGGTTGCGATTCGATCTAGATTTCTGCATTTCATCTGTAGCTATGCACAATTTGAGTGAGATCGTGGAATCCGAAATCATATGGATTTTTGTTTTTATTTGCTTTAATTTGACACCAACATCGCCGATTTGTGCTTTTACTATTGGTTGTACTTATCATGAAATCGAGTATAGTGTCTGGCATTTGGATTATGAGATTGAATATGGATCATTGTTATTGAATTTTGAAAAGATCTGGTGTTTATGGGTTTTAAAGCTATCTATGCGCAACTCAGACTCTTTGTTCTCTTTCTTTTTGTTGGAACAGCCGCTCAGACTCGATATCAAGGTATTGTTTTTCTTTCATGAAGTATACTATTAGCAACACTTTTCTAACTTTCTTCTCTGTTACTTTGTTACGATGCTGTGGCGATAATTTGCTTTTGTTATGTTTACATCAGAAAAAATTTGCTCAACGATCAGAGAGAGTAAAATCTGTGGATCTGCATCCTACAGAACCATGGTAATTTCAACAAGTTACTCATCACTTGAGAAACCCCTCAGTCGCTATGGGTGGTACTGTGACTCGTTACATTTGTACCTTTATAGCTGCTACAAATGACTGACATGTTAAATAACGCGGTGTTACAGGATTCTATCAAGTTTGTATTCTGGAACCGTGTGTATTTGGAAATACCAGACACAAGTGGGTGAATATTTCGAATTTTGTTTCTTTGTTTATTTCTACATGATGCAAATAAGAGCATTGTTTCTTCTGGTTACATTTTGACATCGTCTTCCTTGTAATGATGTTTAATAGTTTATTCAACTATGTGTTATCTCTGGTTTAAGAACAGCTGTGATACTCGTCTCACCAACGGATGGAACTGAAGAAATCGATAACCCTTTCGTTCAACCAGAAGCTGTCTAAAGAACAAGTTTAAGCAATTTGATTTTGTTACAATTGAAAAATCAAGGAACAACAGTTTATCTCAAGAAGGATGTTGCTGGAAATATTTTATGAAGTTTTTCAATATGTTTAGAAAGCTTTTCAATACTTTTAGGAGGACATTCCTATATTTTTGTATGCAGTATCTTAATCATGACTTTGGTTTTGATAAGGTTATGAGTTTATTTGAACTATATATTTGGATAAAAATCTTGTTATTATGGGTTTCACTAACAAAATATACTAATTTATCAATTTTCAGACTTTTAGGATACGATCGTACACATTTACGAATACCTTCCTGAATATTTATCCAACTTTTAGGATCGTACACATTTAGGAATACATTCCTGAATATTTAATAGACTAGTTAAAAAAAATATTTACAAGAGACGAATAAGTGGAGAAGGTAATGTCTTAACCAACTTGCTAGATTTGATTCCATTTATCCAACTACTTAAATTTAGGAATCCATTCTACTCATTTATGAAGGTATTCCTAAAAACGTAAATACAGTAAAACCTCTATAAATTAATAACGTTGGGACCGTGAGGTTTTATAAAAAAATATTAATTTATAGTGATTATTAATTTATAGATATATTATTTGGTTGAAAAACTAATTTTGGGACTGACAAAAAATATTAATTTAGCGAGGTATTAATGAATCGAGTATTAATTTATAGAGGTTCTACTGTATGATAATTTTTGTATCTATTTATACAACAACTCAAATTTGACAAATCTTGGATTCAAGTCTTTGAACGGTTGTGCTTTGACTAGTATTGTTATTTTGTCAACTTGAAATTACTTGCAGTTTATAGGTCAAAACCACCGGTTCATAGCCAAACCAGTTTGTTCTATATAATATGTGAGTCACTTAAACAGGACGAAACCATTAGCATTCCTAATGGAATAACATAGTAGTGTGGCTTTGCTTATGCATTGTGAGATCGTAAGCATCCTCTTTATTACTTTATTCCCAATGCAACGTATTGTGGTTGGCTTTTAATCTTGGTCTTTGAAATTTTTTCTAATGTTTATGAAAATATTTTTAAACATTTAGAAAATCTTTCTATATTCTTAGTAAGACCTTACTAAAATTTCTATAAATGTTTCCTAAATATCTAAAATTTTTTCCTTAATTTAGAGAATTTTAAGAAGCTTTCTTGAATTTTTAGGAAATATTTTTACAAATGTAAGATAGGCTTTCTAAATCGTAGGTTATTACTAAATCGAATAAATATTTAGGAAGTCTTTTTAACTTTACTAAAAAATTTATGAATTTTTCCTAAATGTCTAGAATAATTCCTTAATTTAGGGAATTTAGTAAGTCTTCTTAAATTTTTAGGAATCATTTTTACAAATTTAGGATAGGCTTCCTAAATATGCTAGTGTTAGGAAAGTCTTACTAAATGTGTATAACAGCTTCTTAAATTTGAGTTGTTGTTTAAATAGTACACAAAAGTTTGCATTTTATACGTGTTAGAAAATCTTTCCTAAAAGTGTATAACGGCTTCTTAAATTTGAGTTGTTGTTTAAATGGTACACAAAAGTTTGCATTTATATGTGTTAGGAAAGTCTTCTTAAATGTGTATAACGGCTTCGTAAGTAGAAATCCTTCCTAATTCGTATAAAAGAAAACTTTTGTTCCTAAAATCGTTTTATGTTTACTTGAATGTTTAGTAAGTTTTTAAATCGTATAATTCTCTTGCTGGTATGCCATTTGTGATATCTTGCAGAGAGATTTTATCGCTTGTTCTGAAGCTCTTGTACTTTCATTTGGATTCTCTAATTTGATTTTCACTATCATCCATAACCAGGTCGGTGGCATCACCTACGTAGCTACGACCTCTAATGGACCAATGGAACCTCCCTCCTTCTTCTATATGCTCGACGAGACAAAATCATGTCGCTTCTTTCAGCTCGAAGTTGGTATTTTTTATGAACGATTCTGTCACAGATTTAAGAGTACCTTTTGGAAGTAGAATTTCTAGGCAGAAGGGATAGTAGAATAGGAACAAAATTAAGAATTTTTATGTTTAGGAATGTCTTCCTGAATTTGTAGGAAGGATTCCTGAAATTGTTTTTTCAATTAATATTTGTGAAATGTAATTGGATGAAACCGATGATGTGAAATTTATAATCAGTCATTCTAAACATTATTATTTTTGGTTTTTATCGTGGAATTTATAATCAGTCATTCTAACCTATGACAATGTGATGTTTAACTGTTTACATTGTTTGGTTTTCTTAACATTCAGGATGACCTTCCTAAAAGACCACGAATCCTTCATGAATTTTCTTAGAAAGCTTCCAAAATCGGTAAAATTATATTTTATCAGCAAAGAAACTGTTTTTAATTTCTCTAATGCCACACAGAGCTTCGATGTGAATCATAGGGGTAGAGAACATGGCACTTCTTATATTTAGAAAAGTATCTTTAAAGCATGATCAGATTATGTTGAACAAAGCTAATGTATTCATTTCAAGGTTTCTAAACACTAAAATACAAATATTCCCTATTAAGATTTTTTTCTCTACAACTTGACACAATCAACGTTCAAGAAGACCTTCCTAAAAGAGCATGAATCCTTCGGGAATTATTTTAGAAAGCTTATGAAATCGGTAAAAATATATTTTATCAGCAAAAAAATCTTGGTTGTTGTTTAAACTTTAAAGCTTCTGAAGGTCTTCCTAAATGTGTATAACGGCTTCCTAAATGTGTATAACGGTTTCTTAAATTTGAGTTGTTGTTTAAATGCTACACAAAAGTTTGTATTTTATACGTGTTACGAAAGTCTTCCTAAATGTGTATATAACGGCTTCCAAAATTTGAAGTTATTGTTTAACTGATACACAAAAGTTTGCATTTATACGTGTTAGGAAAATCTTACTAAATGTGTATAACGGTTCCCTAAATTTGAGCTGTTGTTTAAATGGTACACAAAAGTTTGCATTTATACGTGTTAGGAAAGCCTTCCTAAATGTGTATAACGGATTCATAAATTTGAAGCCTTCCTAAATGTGTATAACAGCTTCCTGAATCGAAAAACCTTTCTAAAACAATGAAACAAAGCATATCTCTAGCTCTTCGTCCCCTTTGTCTCTCTCTGTCTCTTTTGTTATCGTCAGATTTTGCTTGGTTTAATTTAGAAAATGTGTTTGTAATAAAGTAAAAAATCTTTCTAAATTTTTAGGAAGGCTTTCATGAATGTTTAGAAAGTTTTCTTGAAATTTTAATGTTTGTAATGTATGTTGAGTTCTTTAGTGTTTGTGTGAAGTTTGTTTTTGATTAGACTAGTTGTCATTGTCTCTAGTTTTCTAAATTTGTTATGAGAAAAATTTGTATGTATTTTTCCTAAATATTTTAAAATGTTATTTAAATTTTTGAATTTATGAAAGCTTCTTGAATTTTTAGGAAGGATTCTTACAAAGTTATGAAAATTTTCCAAATTCATTGGTTAATTACTATTTGATCAAATAAAAAATTAGAAGTTTTTATAAATATTTAAGAAGAACTTCCTAAATTTTTAGATAGTTTTTTAAGAGGCTTAAGAAGCTCTTTCTTCATATTGTTGAAAACTTTTTGAATGTTTTTAGAAGCTATCATACAAATTTTAAGAGAATTTTCTGATTTAGTAAGGATTCTTACATATTTAGGAAAGTATTTCCAAATATTATTGTTAGTTTTTTTAGTTTGTCAACTTGTTTGTTCCTCTATGAACAAAGAAAAACAACAACTTATCAATGCTTTATTATGTTTAACACCATTAGTTTCATACAATTGTATTTCACAAAACATTAGAACCTTTAGCAACATCAATTTCGTACAAATGCATTTTCCTTGTGAATTCAACAAGAGCTAATATAACCAAGGGTGCTATCAAGCAGCTGAATATGATGAAACACAATTTTGTCTAAATTAAACGCACTTCAAGTATCACAACATGCGTGTAACCAAGATGCTTCTTAGCTGCATTGCACGTTCAATTATGAAGTCATTGGTTTAGACATTCAATCATTTTATTTGTAATAACACTTACGTCTGGAGCATGTCTAGTGCTCACAGTTACGTTGGTACGCTCCAGACATTTTCATGCTTGAGCTGGAAGATTTTGTAAGGCTGCAGAAAATGATTTTGTGGAAGTCCCTTCACTTTCAGAACACCCTTTATCATGCTCCTCAAACCCGCTGAAGTTTAAATGAGTGTCAACAAGTTCCATGGCTTCAAGCTCAAACTCATCCCAATCATTTGTACCAAAGGCAGTGGAAGAATTGATGAGAAAAGGATTATCGTTCTCGGCTTTAGACTCCTCTTTTTACTAGAATGATCACTAAGTGAGTCATCACCATCAGAATGCTCATCATCTCTGTCAATTATACCTCTTACATTGAACTGCAAATCTGATTCACATAGAAAATCCGTGTCATCCACATCACTCAACTGGTTCATTAAATCCATTTCAGCTGTAGCTTCATCACAAACCATATCACCCATCAAATCATCACACATATCTTCACTATATCCAGTTTCTTGGATCATGTTGGTGTTCACGTCCTTGGTGCTTGTCCCGCCTGCGCTGCTAATTCTCTCATTATAAGCGCCGATCAGTTTTGCGACCTGGATTCGTGCGACCTCGACCGCGTTCTCCGCTTCCCAGCCGTAAAGGTGCGGTCGCGAGTGAGGATTCATGTAGTCATAGATGGAATACGCGTTCATCGCGTCAATGAGATCAAGCGGAGTCAACGATTGCATATCCAGATAAAGAGCCTACCTGAAATTCGAATTCCTTGTTGAAGAGATGCCAAAGGAGATTTAAGAGAGGAAAGCTCCAAAAGCAGCCGAGTAGATGTGTTTACCGAGTCGACTCGGGACGAGTCGCCAAGCTGAAGGAGATTGGGATCGTTGCGACGAAGTAGAAACGGAGAACGGCGACGGAAACGCCGATCGATGTGGCTATGGAACTCATGCCGAACAATTCCATGGTTGTGGAGTACGATGACTCGCTCAGTGATCTCAGATTCCGATGGTGATTTATCCATTTTCACGATTTGACACATCGCAAGAAGATAAGTTTTTTCTTTCTTTTGGTTTTTTTGTGTTACAGGAATGAGGGGCCAAATCGGAAACAGACTGTTAAAAATGTTAGAGTTAGAAAAATTCTAACGTTCATGTTATTTTTGTCCTAAAAACTTGATTAAGTGGTAAATATGAGAATTGCTCTATCAAATTTTTGTAATATTTAAATTGTTCCAACTCGAAACTGGCAATATTTATTAATTTATAGTAATTATTAATTTTTTAAGTACTCCCTCTGTTTCAGAAATATTTACACCTACAGTCACTTTATATAACTCCTTTTGCAAAGAAAGTTACTTTCAATAATTGAGTAACTTTTTACATATTTGACAAGTTGAAGGCCATTTGATTTTACACAAGTACCCTTCAATTTTTCTTTTCACCCGTTCAACAAAAAGTTAATGTTTTTAGTTTTTTTAATATTTTACTGCTTCTTCTAGGTAGAAAGAACCAAAGTCACTTCCCCCCTCCTAAATTCTTTCTCTGCCGTCGCGACCTTCAACCCCAATCAACAAACAACCGTCTTCTCGTCGGCGTCATCACTGTAAGCAAGCGTCGATTGCCCATACAACCTCTGGAAAACCGAATAGAGGATTACGACACCATCAACGTCCACAAATCCTAGATTCTCCATACCGCCAGATCCGTTGAACTCTTCTTCTCCAGCGTGGAAGGTAAACCGCCGGTCTATTTACATTCGCTCCGCATCCATGAGGAGTAGTCATCAAGGGTTCATCTCCTACTAGTCGGGATTTTAACAATAAACTGTAACTATATAAGAATTAATGCATAGTGCCCATGATTTCTCATCCATGAGTCGTTGCGAATAACCTTATACTTTCCACTGTAATCACGCATCCATTTATATTTGCCCACATGTATGATATGGATGGGTGTATGTGGATGTAGTTGTATAGATGGTGCTTGGATGATGTGTAATGTATTGTTTTGTATGGATGGTGCTTCGATGATGTGTATGTTATTTTGAACACATGGATTGTGAATCGTGGATGGCTTTGTATGGATGACATTATATTGATGGTGTTTAAATATATGTTGAAGTTAAAAGTTCTTCTTATACTAGATCGTAGGTGAGATTCAAGAAATCTCTATTGAAGGTACAAAGTATTTGATTCGAAGTACTTGGTTTTCTTGAAAATCAAATCATTGTTTTAAGAGTTCTTAGTTTTTACTGTAAAGACATCGATATAGAAGTGTTAATTCTGTGTTCTTCTGTTGTATTGGGTTCTCTGATTATGTTCTTGGTTTGGAAGGGTTTGTAAGGGTTCTTTGATTATGTTCTTGTCATAAAATTAACCTTTTATATTGGCAAATTTTTTTTTTATCCTTGTAAATATGTTCCTGAAAGAGACTAATGCAACACAAAATTCATCTGATAAACCTGTCAAAATAAACAAAAGTTTTACGTTTGTCTCACGTTTCATGACTTCAGTTGTTACTAGTCAGTCACCAAAGGCAAAGAATATCATTAGTGGCAAAAACTCTACTCAATCCACCTTTCATATTTAGGTACAAAAACTATACACGACAACAAAAGAAAGAGAGAGAGATGGACAGATGAAGGGGACAAGAAGTTTGTACAGCAATATGGACACGTTCTAATAGACGAGAATGGTAGGTTGAATGCCGTGGACACAGAGGTTAGGACACAAAGGCGATCACAGAAACGCGTAGATACATACTCATGGACAGAAATAGGTGGACAAATAATCATGAGCATGTATCGTCTTTGTTCGTTGCTATCCATGCCTATGTGTCCATAAGGGGACACATATGCGTAGACACATTCTCATCGACGGAAACGTGTGAACAAATCGTCGTGGACAAATAGTCGTGCACAAATAGTTTTTTTTTTAATTGATCACGGGAAGAACCTCACTGAAACTGCATATGAGTTACAGAGGAAATCGAATTAGGAAATACTTGCCTTGTTGCATCAAACACTCTGTGGGCATCGGTATCATAAGGCCATGTGACTGCCTACCTGAATCGCCTTGATGCAGTAAAACCGAAATCAATTGGCTTTTGTGTCCATGATTTTGGTTCTTCATCCAAGATATCGTGGACAGGTTCCTATTGATATTGTGTTATGGATATTGAGTTGTGGACAACTACGTGTGAAAAAGCAAATCACAATCTTGTGGAAGACATAAAAAGAAATTAGTGGTGATAACAACATGGAGGGTGAGGGTGATACTCGGTGTTATTCCATTGCTAGGTCGTATGATCGGCGATTCACTAAGCGAAGATGCTCAGATTGCTTATATGTTCTTCTAAATCTCGTAATCACAAACGATTTTTAGTTCTTTTCATTTTGTTTTTGTTTTCAATTTCATGTTCTGCATCACAAATTCCAATAAGATATTGCGAGTTTTTGGTTTGATTTCTGGAATATTACTCAACTGAAAGTTCTCTGCATTTGTGTTGATAGAGCCTACTTGTTTAAAAGCTAAATTCAGAAATATTTATTGAACCCATATGAACTCCAACTTTTGTGTCCACTTTATATCATCAAATCGCATAACCGGGTCTTTGAGGAAGACAATGACATATTGTACAATAACATTGTGTATCAACAAGAATTTATGGACAATTTATATTGGACAATGTGTTATGGACAAGATCCCATGGACAGTTTGTAATACAGTGATCAATCATATTATACCATTTTAAACGTAAACAGATAGAAAAATGAGTTCCCTTTTGTTTCCAACACCATATTCCTATACAACTATTTTAATTCTTTTTCATACATATATGAGATGAAATTGTTAAAGATATCAATGAAGTGTTCTTCGTGGAAGACTTAATGGTAGATCATACGGACAGTTTGAAATACAATGATCAAATTTTGCTTTCGATCTTGTTTTATCTTTCTTCTTCTCATTATTCGTTAGTTAGATAGAATCACTAGATCTGATATTGCAGCTCTACAAACCACTACACATGTATTTTAAATCAGTTTTGATCTCATAAAATCCAATAATTTTAGAATTTTTTTAGTTTGAGAATATTTAGAGATTTTTTAGTTAGATGGATAGTAGCGTGGATACAATACGTGCTCATGACTATTTGTCCATATGTTTCCATCCATGAGTCCTTGTCTACGCATTTGTTTCTCCTTGTGGACACAGAGGCATGGATAGCAACGAGCAAAGATGAAACGTGCTCATGGATAATTGGTAATGGACAATGTATTATGCACATGGTCTTGTGGACACTTTCTAATATTTATCAATCATACTATAACATGTTAAACACAAATAGATAGAAAATGGCTTCTTTTTTTAGTTTTCTCTGATTTCCGACATCATATTCCTATACAAACATCCATATGAGCTAAAATGGATAAAGATATCAAAATGAAGTCCAACCACATTCTGCTATCCACACTATGTTGTCCACAAATCGAACGTATATTCGATTTACCTTATTTTATCGTATTCTCAATATGCTCTCCATTTGCAGCTTCTTCCATTTTGGCTAAGAGATAGAATCCAGCAATTTGAAACCAATTGAATGTAGAATTAGAACCAATGCTAACGAAGCTTTAAGTGCAAAAGCAAACACCACGAGGTCCAAGACATCAACACAACATTGACCACCAATCTGCAGCCCAAAGCAAATAAGTATAAGGTGTATACATTGGAGGTAATAGAATAGCCATAAGTGGAACGACAATGCCGAGAACAAACTGGATTAGCACATATGAAGATCATCGAAAAACCTGCAATTACAGTGACCACGTCCATATGTTCGTGACCACGTGGATAACTCTCAAATCTGGATAATGAATAATCAACAAGCGATTTTCCCAATTTCATCATCCACTCTGATTGAGTGTAGCCTGGTTCCAGATTCTGGATTCATGTTTCGAATTGGGATTCGAGTGGAGTTCGGGTTCAAATTCGGGAGGGGAGGTCTATGATTCTGACGGATCCGATGGAGACGAAGATGAGACGAAAGAGAAAGATAGAGATAGGCGACTCACGACATAGGAAAAATACGGCAGAGCGAAGTTTTACGAAAGAGGAAGAGAGGAGGATGAGGTGTCAGAGGGTTGCCGACATCGGATCAGCGGCTGCGGAACAGGAAGTCGATTTCATAGCTTACAGTTCTCCAGTGAAGTATTAAGAGAGAGAAAGGAAGTTTTACTTTACCGTGAAACAAAAACGAAAAATAAGATAAAAATAAAATAAAAGAGAAGGCTTTCTCGTTAAGGGCAAGTTGGACAATTCAACATCTAAAAAACTAAGAAAGTTACCAATAAGCAAAGAGTGACTAATATGTAAACGCATGTACAAAAAGTGACTATGAGCGTAAATAACTCCTCTGTTTCATAATAAGTGTCATTTGGAGAAAATGTATATGCAATGTATATGTATGTATTAAACTCAAAACACATCCAGATACATCCAGTTACATTGCAGATACATTTTCTCCAAATGACACTTATTATGAAACGGAGGGAGTATCAATTTATAGAGATTCTACTGTATGTAAACTCATTTCTCACGGTTTAGACTTTTGAAACATTCTAAGTATTAAGATTGTTGCCAAACAAAAAAATATATAGCTCAAATATGATCATTTATTTCTTGGTAAGAATTGTGGACAATTTATTCATAATTATTTTGTAAATAGTTCTAAATATTAAATATATCTTTTGCATGGTGAGGTTTAGAAAAAAAATAATTCTTAATCATAGTTTTGGTAAGAATTGTGGACAATTTATTCATAATTATTTTTTAAATAGTTCTAAATATTAAATATATCTTTTGCATGGTGAGGTTTTAGAAAAAATTATTCTTAATCATAATTTTTATTATTCAATATTTTTAATATCTTTTAATATTAAAACAGTGAAATCTTATTATATAAAGTTAGATGTATCAAAGTTGATAATTAACATGATCGTGACACGTGTCAAGTTAATCGATATTGACATGTATTAAAAAATGCAACCAATTAGATATTAACATAATGTTTACACAAATCTAAAAATTAGATTTAAAAACAAAAAAGGAAAATAATTTTTTTATGTTCTTCAATTAGATTAAGAATCATGTATAATCGATTACTAATAATAAAAGGAAAATAAAAAATAAAAAAGGTAAATAAAAATAATTAAGAAAAAGGAAAATAGTTCCCTTTCTTTTATGTTTTTCATTTAGATTAAGAAAATTGTTTGATCAATTACTAATACTAAAAAGAAAAAAAAAGAAAAAAAAGGTAAACAATAAAATTTAGAAAAAGAAATTAAGTTTCTTTTATGTTTTTCATTGTTAGAATAGATTTAGTTCATGTTTCCGGGTTTAGTTCTCCGGTTTATAACTTTGGTTCTCCGTTTTGTCTCTGCTCTATCGCTGGCAGTAAATGTTCATCGGCCGTCAATGAGACATCAGACACAGAGCTCCTCGAGTTTCGCTTCATATCCTGAACTATTGTAAGAACTTTATCCTCTTTTTGATTTTTTTAATACTAGAATATGACCCGTATATATGCGGATTTACAATAAAATATTTTAAAATGGTAAAAAATTATTTGAAAATAAAATTCGATCACTTGTGAAGAAAAATAAAATTAAAACAGAAATATAAAATGTTATTGTGTCAAAATTACAAATATAAATTTTATATTCTCAAATAAAATCTATTCGGTAGAGTCAAAATGGTTAAATCTATTATAAAAATTAAAAACATTAAAAAAATTATTTTCATTTTTCTTATTTTCTTTTATTTATACTTTTGATTTTTTGATTTTCCTTTTAGTACTAGTAATTGATCATACAATTTTTCCTTAATGTAAATGAAAAACATAAAAGAAAATTATTTTCTTTTTTCTTAATTTTTTGAATTTGTACGTATACGTTCAAACCAATTAGATCTGAGCATATTGTTTACATAAATCTAAAAATTAGTTTTAAAAACAAAAAAGGAAAATAATTTATTTATGTTTTTCTATTAGATTAATGAACTTGTATAATCGATTACTATTGATAAAAAGAAAATCAAAAATCAAAAAGGTAAATAAAAAAATTAAGAAAATGGAAAGTAAGTTCCCTTTTTTTATGTTTTTCATTTAAATTAATGAAATTTTTTGATCAATTATTAATACTAAAAAGAAAAAAAAAAAGGTAAATAAGAAAATTTAGAAAAGGAAATTAAGTTTCTTATATGTTTTTCATTGTTAGAATAGACTTAACTATTTTGATTATCCGTTTGGTTCGCTACTATTCATACTTCGAATTAATTATAAATTATTTATTTCGAGACTGTCAAGCAACATAATCAACACAGCATCTGTTTTTTGATTGTCCATATGTACAATCCCATATGGATAGATTTAGGAATCCCTAACCCTATATTCACAAACCCGGGGGTCCCATTTGAAGATAAGTTGAATTTCATTTTCGACTGTAACTTTAAACCAGTTCTACTTCTACAAACCTTCAAGCAGTTACCACTGATGATACTATGGCGTATTTGGAAAAGCAGAAAAATTCTCACATTCCAAAGGAAATATATACCGTGGGCAAGGAACCTTGTGTATGCAAGGGAAGAAGCTTATGAATTGAATTTTGCAACCAATGGCTCTACAAATTCAGATGAGAACATAGCAGTACCAGCAAGACAAAGGAACCGAACCAACCAATCGTCTTGGTTGAAACCGCCAGAAGGATGGTTTAAATACAATTTTGATGGAGCCTTTTCGGGAAATGCAATGGAAGCTAAAGCTGGATGGATTTTACGTGATGAAAATGGTTTTTATAAAGGTTCGGGTCAAGCAAAAGGAACACAAGTACTGAATGCATTAGAGAGTGAATGTCAAACACTCATTTTAGCAATGCAATGTTGCTGGAGCAAAGGTTATAAGAGGATGATCTAAGAAGGAGACTTTAAGGAGTTAATAAACGTCATGAAAGGCAAGACAATCAACTTTGGAATACATAATTGGATTCGTGGAGCTCGGTTTTGGCAGAGAAAAATTGAAGACGTCCAATTCAATTGGATACAAAGGAAATCAAACCAACCTGCAGACCACCTGGCTAAAATTAGAATTAGAAATGATCAATTGTATGATTTTCATTTTTATGTTCCTCAATGTATAACTCAAGCCTTTCACTTTGATTATTGTAGTTCACAATTTCTATAAATGCAAGTTAGATGCTAAAAAAAAACAGTTATTCGAGACTTAAAACAAAATCAAGATATAATTTAAACAATAATAAAATAAATTGTTCTTTTTTAAACAAAATACCATCAATATTAATATGTTATTTTTATTATGATTAAAATATATTAGTAAACAAAATTTAGATTTAAAATTATATAATAACCAGATACTAATCCTAAAAAGGAAATGATTAAAAAAAAGAAACAAAATACTTCAATGGAAATCTAAAATAAAAACAAAAGTAAATAAAACTAACTCCAATTTAAGAAACTATACAATCTTATTATAAAAAGCTTGATGTTTCATATTTGCCAATTAACATGATCGCGACATATGTTAAAGTCTATCGATTAATTCTTATACTATCGAATAGATTTTGTTCGAGAATGTAAAATTTCTATTTGTATTTTTTTACAACAAACTAAATATTTATTTTATTATATCAAAATTCTATCTGGAAATAGTAATAAAATTTAATTACAAAAAATAAAAAATAAAAACAAAAATTAATAAATAAATAAATAAATTTTATATTTCTTCTTTAATTTTATTTTTCTTCACATGTGATCGGATTTTATTTTCAAATAATTTTTTACCAGTTAAAATATTTTATTCGAAACCCGCATATATGCGGGTCCTGTTCTAGTATTTTATATTTTCATATCTTATGCACTGTAGTATAGTGTTCAAAAAAAGATTTGGGGGTTGTATTGTATTTTAGAAGATTGTGTGATTCTTTTAAAAGCCTTTGTTATTCAACTAATTTCATGTTATTCAATCAAGAATTTGTAAAAATTAAATCAAATCCAATATTATTGAAAATGTTTTAAGTAGTTGATTTTAAGAGATTTAGAATGATTTTTTGATTTTTTGATGGATTTTCCTAGTTAAAATATAAAAATTCAATTCTCATAGATTTAGGTGAGAATTGATATAACTTTATGTTGTGAATCGAATGTTTCTGTGTTGTATTATTACTGAGACCAATGGTCTATATTTATAGTGATTACACAAAGGAGAGAAAAGGAAATAGTCCTTTTACTACTCATACATGAAATAGGAAAACTTCTACTAATCCTATTAGAAAAAGGAAATCCTATCTCTAATGGGACTTGGTCTTCACGCCGAGACTAGGCCACGAATTGGGCCTTATGGGCTGAGCCGGTTATGGACATCCAAACCTCAATGGTTTATAACACTCCCCCTTGGATGACATAACCGTATGTGATGATGATGAGATCTCAGTAATACGCTTGGGGAATGCTGCCTCATTAAAACCTTACCAAGGAAAACCCAGTGGGACAAAACCTTAGTGAAGGAAAAAGAGTACAACACGTATTACTCCCCCTGAAATGAACATCACTGAAGGTCCTTCAATCGGCGCATGCCAATCTGATGCATAAGCTTCTTGAGCGTGGAGGTTGGAAACGACTTTGTGAAGAGGTCGGCTGAGTTGTCACTTGAGCGGACTTGGAGCACCTGGAGTTCACCGGCCTTCTGTAGGTCGTGAGTGAAAAAGAACTTTGGCAATATGTGCTTCGTCCGATCTCCTTTAATGTATCCATCCTTCAACTGAGCTATGCATGCGGCATTGTCTTCGTACATGCTGGTCGGTTCTTCTTTCCCTTCTGTCATCCCACAATCTCGTCTAATGTGTTGAGTCATTGACCGTTGTGTGGATCCGAAAGGTAACCTGCATCAGCAAAACCAACTAATCCTTCTTTGTTAAGGTTAGTATAAAATAGACCCATATCTTTCGTCCCTTTCAGGTAACGAAGTATGTGTTTAATCCCGTTCCAGTGCCTTTGGGTCGGACAAGAACTAAATCTTGATAGGAGGTTCACGGCAAAACATATGTCTGGCCTAGTGTGACTAGCCAAGTACATTAACGCTCGTATAGCACTGAGATATGGCACTTCGAGACCAAGGACCTTTTCGTCCTTCTTTACTGGACCGAATGGATCGTTGTCCAGGCCAAAGCTTCTCACCATCATTGGGTTAGTCAGTGGGTAAGCCTGGTCCATATTAAATCGCTTGAGTACCTTTTTGCGATAATTACGAATCCCTTATCGAATTTCTTTATGAATATGCATGGGATCGTCTTTTATAGCCCTCTTTCACTAAGTACTCGCTTAGTCTATTGTTTCAATCCATAAAGCGATTTATTCAGCTTAATACAATGCTGGTCTCGAAAACTTCTTTTATCTTTCAGCTCTATCCCCTCTGGGACTTTCATATAAATTTCGTTATCCAGTGGACCATAGGCTGCTTACTATATCAATTTGATTTCTTTCTTACGTGTCCAGACATCATAAACTTTCGAGTTTGTAGCAGCACCCACCACATTTGGAGTATATCTCCTTATAATTTATTTCTTAGTCTCTGTGAGTATCTTTGTGTTACCAAGCTATCTCGAAATGCTTGTAAAACATGAACACTTTAGATCATGTGGTCTCACGATTTTCTTTTCTTCACAGGACTTATTTATCCACTGGTTTAATCATCTGATGGCGCTTTCTTATGTGGCCAATACGCCTATCACTTTCATAATCCCACGTTTCCTTTTATCTTATGAATGCATTCTTATTCGTGGGTTCTGATCCTCGCTTGTTTCTTTATTGTTCAAGTGCTACTATCTTGTACGCGCTTTCTTATACATTTTGGTGTTAACACTCTTGTTGTAGTTCCTATTTTGATCCAGACATGATTTGATCGATCTGAGATTTCATAATCCAGGACCTTTATTACCTTGCAGCTTGGCGTCCCAAGCTACATGGTTTGGTACCTTAGATGTTCAGCTGGCCAGCCTTATATCTCTATGTCTGGACTGGTTTCCTTAATAAAACCGGATTTATATTATGCACCCTTTTTCCGAGGTTTCTTATCTTATGGAACTTATTGGTCTATCTTGTATAGACTCCGTAGCAACTTGATTGTGTCTCTAAGACATCAATTTCGTGGTGCTTAAGCTGATATGACTTAGTCATTCTTTTCTTTTCGGGTCAATGTGTCTGGCATCTGATTATGCTAGCTTTATATGATCTTTGTATTTGGACGTCCTTAAATCTTTATCTAGTCCGAGGATCTTGCCAAGACACCGATGGTTGATACCATTTCATTTCTCTTTTCAGCTTATTACGTTTCTCCTTATAATGTTGGATATTCGGATTCATTAAACTCATGTAATCCGTGTTCCTTGGCCACTAAATAAATCACCCATATTTGGCTCAAGGTTTCTTTAAAATTCGTAGGAGAAACATTTCTTATCCAACATATATATATTCCCAATCTCCTTATGAGATTCCATCTTAGACGGCACATATGTATGTGGTGGTTTTATTCAAAATCTCTTAAGATGGTATATGTCTGGCTCATGACCCGTATTCAATCTGAGATGGGAATATCTATGCTCACTTATATGGCCTGATGCATATTGATCTTATATACATGTAAAACTTGTGATGTCTCCAAGCTGATAAACTTTAAGGTCTAAACCTTATAGGTAATGACTTTTCTTTATAAAATTCGGCCGAGTCTTATTATGATCATCGAATTTGTAGTATAGTCATGGACCACGGTTTTGTCCTCACTCCCCCTCATGAATATACTATAATTTCGTGATGCTTGAGACAATAAATCTGATGAGTTTCCCTTGTGCACATGTAACACAACGTGAGACTCTATGGGATAACTCTTTGTGCCGTTTTCATGATCAATCTTTGCATCAAGTTTTGGACTTGGATGGCTAATCCAGTCATGCCATATAGTGTAAATTTTGTGGGGTATACCTATAGCGGTTACCATGGCTTTTGCCTCTATCATACTGATCTTTGGCATAGTCTAGATCAGCAGAGTATAGTCTCGACCATTTTCTTTTAGTGCCTTAGGCGATCTTAAGGAACTTTCATTTCCTTTTGCCCATTGTTTCTATTTGGAAACCATTCTTATAACTCAATGAGCTTTGTATGGGTGAGAAATTCATGCCCTTTAGGCAATGCATTTTGGTCGAGATTTTATACTTGCACTGTTGAACTCATATTGTCGTTTATATGAGCAATAAGACATTCATATTATCAAGCGAAAATCAAACAAGATAATAACAATAAACTCAAAGTAGTTCTAAAAAGTCAAAGCAAAACATGAAAGCAACAAAATAAAATTTTAATGCCTATTTTAAACAATCTGATGTCTCCAAGAGATCATTATTTTCGTAATCCAGAAGGTCATCTCGTTCATGATCGAAGTCGCATTCCTTATCATGCTGGATCATGTGGGCTTCTGGATTCTTCCCTTTAACACTTCCTTGGTAAAGATCCACAAGGTGTTTGGGAGTCCTACATGTCTTGGCCCAATGATTGTCCATCCCACATCGATGGCAAACGAACTTAGTCGGGTCGGAATGATGTCCGATTTGGTTCGCGTGGCCACACCCTCGGCCACGACCTCGACCGCGGTTAGAATCAAATCCGCGGCCATTACCTCGACCATATGGGTGGTAGCGACCACGCCCTTGTCCCTTTCCACGTCCACGACCATTATCTCTTTGGTATCTCTGGACATGGTTTGCCTCGGTCTTCATCTTAGTGTCCTCGGCCACGTGGGCTTCATGAAGTGGGGTTGATCCAGGAGGTCTCATCTCGCTGTTTCTCATCAGCAATTCATTGTTTTGCTCCGCAAGCAATAAACAAGAGATCAAACTTGCATAGGTCGTGAAGCCTTTCTCACGATACTGTTGCTGTAGCAACACGTTGCTTGAGTGGAAGGTCGAGAAGGTCTTTTCAAGCATATCCTTCTCTTTCACAATCTCGCCACATATCTTCAATTTTGAAACTATCTTTAATAGGGCCGAGTTGTATTCATCCACGGACTTAAAGTCCACGAGCCTTAAGTTAAGCCAATCATATTTGGCCTTAGGCAGTATAACCATCTTCTGATGATCATATCTTGCCTTTAACTCCTTCCAGAGATCAAGAGGATCCTCAAGCGTCAAGTATTGATCTTTGAGACTCTCAACGAGATGGTGGCGTATGATTAGAATCGCCTTATACTTATTCCTCTCGGATTCGTTATTTGCATCATTAATGCATTCACCGAGCCCTTTTGATTTCAGCATGATCTTTGCATCTAAAGCCCATTGCAAGTAATTATCTCCTGAGAGATTAAGGGCTGCGAAGTCCAAATTGTTGACTTTCGCCATCTGAAATCAAGCATCGGTTTTATCTTAGGATTTTAGGGTTTTTTCAACCGATTGTATTTATGCATTTATCATGCGATTTTAAATCAAGCAAGTTTCCCAAATTCAATCCTAACATTTAATTCTAGGTGATAAAGGAAAACAAGAAATTTTCCAAATGAAAAATAAGAAAATCATCCCAATATCAAATAAGGAAACTTTCCAAAACAAATAAGGAAATTTTCCTAACCGATTTTAATGTGGTTAAACAAAAAGGAAATTTTCCAATTTCAAAATAAGGAAATTGTCCAAATTTCAAATAAAGAAATTTTCCAAAACAAATAAGCAAACTTTCCAAAACGAATAAGATTGAGAGATCTTTCTCTTAGATTTCAACTTCAGGTGTTAATATCAAAGTTAGACAATAACAAATTAGTTAATGAAATCCTTTAACAAAAAAAAAAAACAAATTAGTTAATATGTTACATGACTTATTAACATGAATCTACACAAAATATATATTTTCTATGTTAATTTAACAAGTTACCATTATATATAACACGTTATTTAATAAGTTATCACATTATTTCACAAGTTATCACATTTTATCATGTTTTTGACAGATTTTATTTATTTTATCATGTTTTTGACAGATAACATTGTTGTTCGAATCTGATGAACAGTATCCATCGAATCTGTGAACAGTTACCGACATCATAACGTCGGAACTTCTATTCTCAACAATGTCATCTTTATAATTAATTTAAATAAAAAGGATAAAACTGGCATGTAAATTTTTTGCTCTGTTAGAAAACCAAATAACTGTGCTACAAACTTAATAAACTGATTAAGTGGGTTTTTCAACCAAACAACCATCTTTAAAACCTAACTTTTTCTTTATTTTTTGAAACTAAAAATTATAAATGTAATTCAATGCTATAAGAAAAAACAGCTGAATCTATTAAAATAAATGTAATTATTACAAAACTATGCAGAATAAATGGAGACGTTAAACATAGCTTAAAGCTATAAACACAAGAAGATGAACAGAGAGTAAGAGACCGGATCCTAATCAAACAGTCTACACTACGGGGGAGGTGTATTGAAACTGATATTTGGGAGAATTTGGAATGATTTGACTTTTAATGAAATTTTAGATGATTTTGAGTGAATTAGGAAATTTCTTATGATTTGTTATTAAAGTCTATGAAATTCTACCTAAAACTATGGGATTTGGTTTTTTATATTTTTAACTAACAAACCCCACCAAAACCACTTAAAATCACTCAGAATCCTTTAAAATCCACTACTTAAAATATTTCCAATAACAGGGGATTTGATTTACTTTTTATAAATTCTTGATTGAATAACATAGGATTTAATAAGATATTTAGAAATCATTAGTTCAATAACAGGGAATTTTAAAAGAACCACCAAATTTTATAAAATTTCTAATCCAATACACCCTCTACATGTTTAGCTTTACTCGTCATTTATAATTGTTTTTTTTGTTCTTGTTTTCGTATACGCTCTCGGCTGTCCATGGTAAAAACTATTTACCTCCACTTTCTTTCTCATTTCTTTTTAAAATCACTTTTGACTTTTCATAAGAATTTAAATAGTTATAATATTTAAAACATGGAAACACGTGGGTTTAAGTAGATAATATGTCCCTTTCTAATATATCTCTTCGAGTGATTTAATTGTCATTTTCAAGTAAATAAAGATAATTTAATTTGAATGCAAGTGAAGAAAAAAATGAATAAATGAAAAATCATAAGACATAATAAATAAAAAAGCTTCAAATAATTAAAAAATAAAACTCCCACATATAAAAACATAAGAGACAAACTAATATTCCATAAACAATAGAAACAAAACAAATTATTAAAAAAAAAATCAAAGAAAAATAAGAATGGATGCACAAAAATACAAAATTTCAAAACATGAAAAAGAGATGGAATCCATAAAAATATGTATAAAAAAATTAAAAAGGTAAATATTAAGATTTAGATGAATGAAAAGAGTATTAAGAATCAAAAACAAATAAATATTCATAAGAAAATGTATGAAATATATTACAAAGATCATCAAAGAAAAATTAAAGAAAATAAATTCATAAAAAAATAAGAAAAAATTGAAAATCAAATAAAAGTTTTAATATATATTATTAAAAACATAAATTAAAATAAAACCTGTGTATAACGCGGATTCTCTCCTACTAACATATTATTTAACCAATAAAATCCTAAAATCAACGCCTATTATTTCACTCCGAGTAGTCGATCCCAAAGTAAGTAATCTAGCATATTTTTCTTGATCAACGATAAATCTCCACTCGTTGTTGCCAAATGGTCTCCATACACGCACATCACATAAATTTTCAGCATATTTATCTATGATAAACAAAAAAAGTTTTGATAATTTTTTCCAAATAGAATTTGCACAGATCAATTTGTTGTAAAGCATACAAAAAATTCAATAAACTCACCAGATTTATGTGAAATATATCTAACATTTTTTGCTTTACACCATTGATTTTCGCAGAGATCAGAAAGAATCATAAACAGAGAGTATAGTTACGAAGACAGCATAAAAAAGACAACATAAAAAAATGAAGAAATCATGTTCCTAATTTCAAAACCCGCAGAAGACATGTTCTAAACTTCGCAGAACACGTATATTATGCAGAATGTATATTTTACGGAATCGCAAATATAGAAACCGCAGAAAACACATTTTAAAACTTGCAGATCAAAAAGAGTTCGAAGAAAAAATCTTCTGAATTTCGCAAAACATATCAAAAAATATTTTGTAAAGATTACGTTTTTGGAATAATAGATATTTTTTGTTTCTTTAAATAAATATATTTTCTTTGAAAATGAATTTTTAAAATAAATTAAATATTAAAATATAAGTTTTTAAGGATAGTTTAGACTTAATTTAACATATATAAATTAAAGTATAGATGCAAAAACATCATTTATTTATAATTTTCTAAAGAAGTCAAAGTTGTACTAATAGATACTCCCTCTGTTTCTTAAATAAGGTAGTTTTAGAAAAAAAAATTTGTTTAAAAAAGAAAGAAGTTTTCAATTTTCTAGGTGTGGTTATTGTCCATTTTTACTTAATTTGCCCTTATAACAATTAATTTTTAGAGAATAATTTAAGTAACAATTAATAAAAACAAGGTTAGAAAAGTCTTTTGTAAATTTTTTTTAATATGTGTGAAAAAACTCAAAACTATCTCTTTAAGAAACAGAGGGAGTATTAGAGCAACCCCAATGATAACACTTGGGTTTCTTAAGTCCAAAAAAAAAAAAACAAAGAATAATTACATGGAAACACTTGGGTGTCTTAAGTGGAAGAAATGTGTCTTATTTAAGATCTTTTTTTAGGGTGTCTTATGACACGTGTCACGACGCGATTCAAAAATATGTCATGGCAACATTTTTTTTTTTTTTAAATCGTATTTTCTTTTTTTTTTTCAAAAATCATTTTTTTTTATTATAAAATTTTAAGACACTCAAATTAAGTGTCTCCATTAGAGATGGTCTTAGATACGGTAATCTTGACAGAAAAAGACAAATAAATGGATTGGTACTGTTTTGGGGTCGAAGTTTCCTTGAAGTGATCCTTCCCATCGTACAGTTTTCCCTTTAATTTTTGGACAATATTCCAATCTATAAAGCAAAAGGACTACTTTACCAAATTGTGCCTTTTTCTTTCGAACAACGTTCAATTCCAAAGAGAGAGAAAGAAAAAAAAAAGTTGGAAAGAGGCGGAGATATACTAGAAAATAGGGATCAGCGTTTCTTCAAAGTTGAACAAATCAGGAAGATTATGGAACCGTCAGAATATCACGCCGATGGAAATTCGTCAGAATATCACGCCGGTGGAAATTATGCTCATTTCAAACGGGATCCGGTTACACCGACAATGGAAGAAGACGTGGAGAAAAAGATTCACGCACAGCACGAGACAGAAGCCAGTTACACAGATAGCTCTGTTTCGTTCAACAAATTCTTGGCCCGATGGTTTAGTTATTCTGGCCCTTCTTATTCTCTCAGCAGCGGCCACAACTCTCGCACGTGTCTCACGGAGGTAACCGCCAGAGATGATGGCGGAGGAGAGGAAGACATAATGCTTTTCGGCTTCCGCGTGACCATCGGAGAGAAAGGTATCAAGCTTTTCGGCAAACGCGTGACGGTAGCTTCGTCGTCTTCTTCTTTCAGGAGAAGCATCAGTATGAACAATCTATCTCAACTCGATCACACCGCTCATGATTCGAAACCCGTCAAGGATGGTGGTCACGTCTCAAAGGAGGTCGTTGAGCGCAAGCGAGGTTTACTTCCTTCACCTGAATCAATGTCTCTTTCGATTTGAAATTCTCAATACCGTTTCTTTTCAATTGATTAAAGATTCCATTGACGGATGATTAAGACAAGACTGTTCCTCACAGGGCCGGATTCAGTGGAGAAGGGAGATTGGAGTGGGACTTCTAAAAACCTCTTTGAAACTCCAACACCGACTCAGAAGCGCCGTAGATCCGATTCGGTAACCACTCCATTTTTAGTCGGTTCTGTCTATGGGCCTCACACACGCGATGCTGCATCCTCGGCTCCTACAGATTGTGATGTCGTCATCCGATACAGGAGAGGGGACAAGAGCAACGATGACTTCATCAGCCATCTTCGTGCTGCCCTCTGCCGGAGAGGGATCTCTGTCCATGGAGACTCTGATGAGGTGGCTGAATGTAGGGTTCTGATCATATTCTTGACGAGCACCCACGTCCCTTCCAGCCTCTTAGACATTCTTGAACGTCAACGAAAAGAGCCTCGAGTGGTATATCCCATCTTTTATGGAATAACACCATCTGATTTGGTCGGTAACAGCAAGAGTTATGAGAGATTTTTTCTCCAAGACGAGCCAAAACGGTGGCAGGCTGCTTTGAAGGAAATATCTCAGATGACTGGCTACATATTGAACGATAAGTGCGTATACTATAATCCCTAGGTTCTCTAATTTTAAGAAGCCTTTGATTAGGGAGAATTGTATGAATTTTGATTTGGCAAAGACAACATGTTCGTGGGGTGGTCAATTTGGGTGACCCAACCAAACCCTAAAAACATAGATTAGTTTGAACAGAATACACCGAAACAAACCAAATTATAAAGAATCTAACCGAACCATATTTTAGGTACCCGAACTGAATAGATATATGAAATCTTATTATATATATCAAACATGTTAATTATAGGGGAATTTTGAAAACTTATAATATATTTAGACTTGAAATACTCTAAATACTCTAAATTACAACTATAATCTCAAGAAATTATTTATGTTTAGATCAAAATTACCTAAAATATCCAAAATAACCGAATTGGCTTAAAGTTAATATTTATATTTATAAAAATTAAAAGATTTGTTTGCAAACTGAACCAAAATTTAATAGAACTAAACCAATTTTTTTAGTTGTTTTGGTACTTCATATCATTCATATAGTTTTTTCGGGTCCTTCACATAGTTTTTTTTGGGTAGTTTGGAATCGATACGAACCGAAACCCAAAGAATTCCGCTTCTAAGTTGGTAATCATGTTTTAATACCCAAACTGACCCGAACAAAGACATATCCAAACCAGTTTTCAACCGAATATGTTTTGGTTCTTATATAGATCTTAAACCTCTCTACCTGAACCGAATACATATTTGTTTGAGAATGGGGTTCTTAAAAAAAAAAAAAAAACTATTCAGGTCTAATAATATTTCTTCAATTTGGATTGGTTTGTTCTTTGTAGATAACTAAAAACCCCAAATTTAAACCTAAAAAATTAGTAAACATAAATGTAAAGTTATGTAAATCAAAATTAGTATTATCAAAGCTAAATTTTTTTTGTCTCGTCTACTCTATTACTACTTTATTCTTAAAATCTCGCAGGTCCGAGTCTGAACTTGTATATGAGATTGTCAGAGATGCTTTGAAGGTGCTACGCTCTATTGATAAGGAGAATATGATTGAGATTGATACGCAGATAAAGGAGATTTTGTCACTACTGTCCCTTGAGTCCCCGGATGTTCGCAGCATAGGTATATGGGGTACGGTTGGTATAGGAAAAACAGCTATTGCTGAAGAGATCTTCCGCAGAATCTCTGTCCAATTTAAGAATTGTGTCTTCCTTAAGGACCTTAATAAGGAAGTAGAGGTAAAAGGGCACGATGCTGTGAGGGAGGACTTGTTGTCTAAAGTTTTAGAGGTAGAACCAGATGTTGTACGGATTTCCGACATTAAAACAAGTTTCTTGAGGAGTAGGCTTCAGCGTAAAAGGCTCCTCGTTGTTCTTGACGATGTGAATGATTTCAGAGATGCTGAAACCTTTTTGGGGAATCTTAGATATTTTGGTCCAGGAAGCAGAATAATCATAACCTCTAGGAACAGACGTGTTATCGTACAATGTAAAGTCGATCATGTCTATGAGGTCAAGCCATTGGATATTTCTAACTCTCTACTGCTTCTCAATCGTGATACAGTTCAGAGTATTTTGCCACATGAGGTTTACAAGACATTGTCACTCGAGCTGGTCATATTTTCAAACGGAAATCCTCAAGTTCTTCAGTTTTTCAGCAAATCAGAGGCAGCATGGGATCAGTTATCAGAACAAGTTCAGAAAACCTCTCCTATCTACATTCCAGGTATATTCGAAAGAAGCTGTTGTGGGCTTGATGACAACGAGAAGAGTATATTTTTGGACATTGCATGTTTCTTTAGAAGGATGGATAAAGACAACGTTGCAATGCTGCTTGATGGTTGTGGTTTCTCTGCAAATGTTGGATTTAGAAGCCTTGTTGACAAATCACTGTTAACCATATCACACAACATGGTGGACATGCTCAGGTTTATCCAGGCAACCGGTCGAGAAACTGTTCGCCAAGAATCACCTGACAGGCCAGGAAACCGCAGCAGGTTGTGGGACACCGAAGATATCATGGATGTATTCAAAGATGACACTGTAAATCATCAGGACAATCTTTGGTCTATGGATACGTTTGCTCCGGCTAAATTATTCCGGTGGCTGACTTCTTTAAATTTCTCTTGATTTTCAGGGCACATCAGCTATTGAGGGGATTTTCCTGGACATGTCGAAGCTGAAAGACGATGCAAATCCAAACGTATTCGAGAAAATGGGTAACCTCAGACTGTTAAAGCTTTATTTCTCCGAAGTGATAGAGAACCATGGAGTGTCTTTACCTCAAGGTTTTACATATTTGCCAAGTACACTAAGGCTTCTCCACTGGGAATATTATCCTTTAAGCTCCTTGCCGCAAAGTTTTGATCCAAAGAACCTCGTGGAGCTTAACTTGCCAAATAGCTGCGCAAAGAAACTTTGGAAAGGAAAAAAGGTAATGTTCAAGATTACTTTACTTACATTACAACTAAATATGATAAACCATGAACTATTACTGATGTTTGTTTCTCTCCTTTGCAGAGTCTGGAAAAGCTTAAAAAGATGAGACTTAGCTACTCCTACCAGTTAACTAAAATCCCAAGATTCTCAAATGCGCCGAATCTCGAGCTTCTTGATCTTGAAGGTTGCAACAGCTTGGTGAGCATCAGCCAGTCTATCTGTTATCTTAGAAAGCTTGCTTTTCTGAATCTGAAGGACTGCTCGAATCTGGAAAGTGTTCCATCTACGGTTGATGTAGAATCTCTTGAGGTTTTGAATCTTTCTGGCTGCTCGAAGCTAGAGAGTTTCCCAGAGATCTCACCGAATGTGAAAGAACTGTACTTGTGTGGGACTATGATTCAAGAAATCCCATCATCAATTAAGAACTTGGTATTGCTTGAGAAACTGGACCTGGAAAACAGCAGGAACCTCAAGAATTTTCCAGCCAGCATCTACAAGTTGAAGCATCTTGAAACACTAAATCTGTCAGGCTGCTCAAGACTTGAGCGGTTTCCAGACTTGTCAAGAAGGATAAAATGCTTAAAGTCTCTGGATCTAAGCAGGACTGCCATTAAGGAGTTACCCTCCTCCATTTCATTTCTGAGTGCTCTTGAAGAACTGAGATTAGTAGACTGCACGAGCCTCGTCAGATTACCTGATAACGCATGGAGCCTAGGATTCAAGATTGAATTTCGCCAGATTGACACAGAGAAATTTTCAAGACTATGGAACAGATTTGGATGGCTCAAGAAAGTGCAGGTCTCTTAGTTTCTACTTCTTCTCTGTGGAATGTACACAATAGATAGTGTTTTAACTGTCTCCAATATAAACGTGCTTAGGTGTGAAATATGAGAGCCAAAAGATGAATGTACCAAAGTCTGATTCTATGAAAGTCTGATATTCATTAAGTGGATCCTTGGTAATGGTTTGATTTGAGATTGAGTTTGATATTCATTAAGTGAATTCTTGGTAATGGTTTGATTTGTGGAATGTACACAATAGATAGTGTTACTTGTTTTGAGTTTCTTGATTGTTGGTGAGAATTTACGTGCAAATTACCTTATAGGTAAGGAATGCTTCCTCGTTCGGGTGAGGTAATGATCTAACTTTTTTTTTCATTATGTCATGTTTCATTATGCCATTGTCACCAATTTGCATATATCTGGTTTAACCGCGCATGCCTTACAATTAAATCATTTGAATCTTATGTATTTTTCATACTTCGCACTAACATTACCATATGCTTTGATTCTTTAAAAATAAACGACAAAATTGCTTGTATACACATTTGCTTCTCTATTAAAGAAAATAATTTTCACATATCATTGGGTTGGTTCTTGGTCTTTTGTTTCTTCTTTTGCAGAAGCTATCAGAATACACAACGATCAGAATTAACAAGGTAAAAGTATTATTATTCTGAAAACTTAAAATCTCAAATTTCAGAAACATAGATGACTTAGTTTTGCCTATTTGGGCTCTATAATGGGAAAGTTATACATATGGCTGTCTGGGGCGGCTCGATCCAGGAATCCACAAAGAGTATCCCACGTGCGTGCAATTGGATCGAACACCCCTAGACCATCTGGATGCGGAAACCAAAAACAACCATCATAGAATATTATATTGTTTCTTCCAATAAATCTTGAAGGTGATGGTTTATGGAACTCCTCGGTTACCCATTCAGCTGCACCGACGTACCAAGTGTGAATGAGAAAACGAGAAGGTGTGCGATTACTAATGCAACACACCACACAGTTCTTGTCTGTAGGAGCACAAGAGAAAGTGTATTCAGCTTCAAAGCTTCCAATTGCTATCAAACTTGGCAGCGTTATGTGCACTCGAGTAAACGAATTTAACAAGATTAATATCTTGGTAGATCCAAAGTAATCTACCATGAGTACCCACTCATTTGAGTAACGGAGACCTGTGAAAAAGGATGGATAAGGTAGCTTCATCGCCTTGGTCTTTTTCTTCTCCGTTGGATCGAAAAACCCATAAGAGACGCCAATTAGATCAATATCAAAATACACAAGTCAAGGAGAATTACGCCGAACCGAAACAGCAGCTTCATGCCATGCCTTGCAAACAGAAGAAGCACGAATGTTGTCTTTCAGAGAGAGGCGAGATAGTACGAGAGGCAAAAGGTCCATGGGAAGATAAATCCATTCATTTGAATTTGCAATCTCATTCTTCTCCTCTGCGTTTCCAATCTTTTCAAAGATTGCCTTCAACCTAGTGACACCAAGAAACCCAAACAATCATTTCCTTCATTTTAATCCATTTGTCAAGAAACAACATAGTCGTATTTTGTACAATTCTACACAAATATGAGAATGAAAAATGAATCTATCTATTATACGAAGTAAAGAATTATGTTTTCATCTCATAACATGAAGAACAAACCTAAACGTTTCAAAACATAAACGACCATAAGCCTTTTCGCAAAACAAAAAGCATAAACGATCATCTACAACTACAGTATGCCTGAATTCTTCTTACCTTAAGATTACAACTACAAGGACGGTAGTGTAAGCCATTGGTAAGAAGTGAAGAAGAGCAAAAGACTTTTTGTGAGTTTTATAGTTACACCTGTCATGTCAAATGTCGAAATACAATCTTGATTACCCTATCAAGACGCGTCTTCATACACAATATTTATTTAGAGGCCTTCATGCAGTTGCATATTAATACTATTAAAATGATTTTGTTATTTACTTTATCTAATTTAATGCTTCTTAGATTTCATTACAAATTTTAGAATTTGTAACTTAAAATAGGATTCTGATGAATTAGAAATACAAGATTTTAGAATACAAATAACCAAATACGTGTCGGTTTATTGCAAAAAAAAAAAATGTATCGTTCTTTGGTTCGTTTATGTTTTATTAGTTTTGAAATCTAGTCAAAAATGTTTTTTATAGAATTTTTTTGATGGGTTTTTGATGAATTAGAAATACAAGTATAGAATAGAAAGAATCAAATATGTTTTAGTCTGTTGCAAAAAAAAATGCATATAAGTCTCCATACATTTAGAGGCCTTCATGCAGATATGTAAATTAATACTATTAAAATGATTTTATTTTTTAATTTATTTTATTTTAATGCTTCTTAGATCCCATTGCAAATTATAATCTTTTAAAACTTAAAATAAAATTTTGATGAATTAGAAATAAAAGTTTTTAAAATAGAAAGAACTAAATGCATGTCGGTCTGTTGCAAAAGAAAATGTGTCGGTTTTTGGTTCGTTTACATTTTATTAGTTTTGAAATCTAGTTAAAGTCTTTTATAGAATTTTTGATAGAATTTGATGAATTAGAAATATAAATTTAGAATAGAAAGAATGATATACGTAATGATATACGTGTTTGTGTGTTGCCAAAAATAAAATAAAATAAAAATATATTTGTTTTAAAATTTAGTCAAAGTATTTTATATAGAATCCTTGATTTAGATTTTGGTATGTTTAATTATAATCATGTGTATAAAAAATTATTTGAGTGATATTATATTTATTTATGTCAATGAATTTGAATAATATTTGAAAAATTTATTAGTTAAAAAAAATAATTTGTATGACTTATTTGTTTTTTTTTTACGAATATCTCTTATAAAGTATTTTTTTCTTTTTGACTAAAAGCTTTTAATTTAAAAAAAAATAAAAAAAATTACATACCCAGTAGTCCAGACCATAATTTAATTTGGGTCAAGTCCAATATTAATAATAATAGATAATATAAATTAAAGTTTATGTCGGAAAAGAACAAGTGGGCCAGTGGGCCAGTTGCCTTTCCATCAGAATCCAATATACAGGTGCTCTCCTAAATCATGAGAGTTAAATGCGTAGAAGGCATTAGAGTGTTGGGCTATTGGGTTGGCCCATTATGGCCCAGTTGATGGAAAACAAAAAAATTAGAGCACTCATTTCAAAACTCCAAATTGGATGATGATCAGATGAATCGGTATCATGTTCTTTTCGATTTTTTCGATGAGCTTGATCATACGTGGAGGAGTCTGAGGAGGATCTTCACCATGACGATGCCGATTCCGTTCTCTCCACCCTCAGATCAGTTTTCATTTGTGGCATTTTATTTTAAACTTATTTATTAATCACATCGAACAATTATAATGAAAGAAATTGGGTAGACGATCTATTTTTCCCTCGAAAGTATCATATAGCACTAGATGTACACAAAGTTTAGGCCTCGTTCTATATCCACATAGAATGAAAGTTAAAGATCTTATTACACACAAAACAATACTTGAAAACCAATATGCACACAAACAAAATTAAAATTGGTTTACTGTTTACCAATCCAATATGAACCATGTAAACAAAAACCTAAACCGAAATTAAATCCGAAAACAATCTGATTACAACTTCTAAACCTCAACCCTTACCCGATTACAACTTATTCGGCCAAATTAGAAAATCCCCAAAACGAAGGAGACGATCCCTAACTCGATTTTGAAACCCAGAAATCTGAGAAAAAAAAAATTGTAGGCTTAAGTCGAAATCGATGTCGATAGTGGAGTTCAACAGGGTTCTTCCTGAGGATTCTGACGATGAAGATAGGCAAGAACGTAATGACTTCAACATCGAGTAAGCCATAGCTTCGTTTGTTGATGAAGCTCCAATTCTTCATAACATGTATTCTGAAACCGATAGTGATGAAGAAGGAGAGAAGGTGCAAAGGACGAAAAAAACCGGCCAGAGAGCGTTACGAAATCAGATGTGGTGACGGGAATTTATATCCAGGACAAGTATTCTTGAATGGTGTAGCGTTTAAGGAAGCTGTTCTCGACAATGCTTTGAAAACAGGCCGTAATCTCAAGCAATACAAGCATGACAAAACCAAACTTGGGTATTGTTGTGTAGGAGATGATGGTTGTGAATGGCGGATCTATTGTTCTGTCACTGGAAAGTCAGATATGTGGCAGGTTAAAGTGTTTAATGAAGTCCATTCTTGTACACCTAATGGTGAGTGTGAGATGTTAAAAGTGCCAGTGATTGCTCGATTGTTTGTTGATAAGATTAGAGAGGAACCTGAATACTTCATGCCCATGAAGATCGAAGAATTGGTTATGGAAAGATGGAAGATCTCAGTATCAAGACCTCAATGTTAAGCTGCTAGGAATAAAGCATTGAGGTGGATTGATAGAGAATATGATGAACAATTTGCTCGTCTTTGAGATTATGGGGCTGGGATTCTAGAATCAAACAAGGATTCTACTGTGAAAATTGATACGCTGACTAATGAGAAAGGTTTAGATTTTTCAAAAGGTTTTATGTTTGCTTCGACAGTCTTAGAAGATCATGGAAAACAACATGTAGGCCACTTATAGGAGTTGATGGATGTTTCTTAAAATCAAGAATGAAAGGACAGTTATTAGTTGCTATAGGCCGAGACGCAGATAATGCTATATATCCAATAGCATGGGCTGTTGTGCAAGTGGAATACACAGATAATTGGTCGTGGTTTGTTAAGAAGATCAAGGCTGATTTGGAATTAGGAAATGGTGAAGGATACATTATGGTCTCTGATCGTCAAAAGGTACTTATGTGAGGTGAATTTTACTTGTGTTTGTGCTTATATTGTCTCTGTTTAGTGACTTAACTTGTGTTTGTGTTTCAGGGATTAATTAACTCTGTCAAGCTAGAGTTACCTAACATTGAGCATAGAAAGTGTGTTAGGCACATCTATTGAAACTTGGAGGCTAAACATGGGAAGAAGACACAGATGAAGCCATTTATTTGGAATCTGGCATGGAGCTACAATGAAGCAGAGTATCGGGAAAATCTTGACAGGTTGTTCAACTATGATACGAGTGTCTTTGAGGATGTTTAGAAGACAAACCCAAAGAGTTGGTGTAGGGCTTTCTACAAGATTGGCAGCCATTGTGAAGATGTTGAAAACAACTCCACATAGTCTTTTAATAACACAATCGGCAAGGCAAGATTCATGCCATATGTTCCTATGCTAGAGACTATTGCTCGACTTGCAATGGTCCGCAATGCGAAAAGGGATGTTATAGCTCATGCTCACAAAGGGATTTGTACACCGTATGTAGCTGAGTTTTTTCAAGGAGAGCATAAGCAAGCTTCAAAGTGCATAGTTTCTAGAAGCACTAACGGTATGTTTCACGTTCTTCTTAGCGGTTGTGCTTACCGTGTAAGCTTGGAAAGAAGGACTTGCACTTGCAAGAAGTGGGAGATTACAGGAATTCCTTGTGAGCATGCGTATGGAGTAATTCTTAAGAGGAAACTAGAATCTGACGACTATGTTAGCCACTGGTTTCGCACAGCTATGTGGAGAAGGACGTATGAAGAAGGAATAGTTCATCTTAGAGGTGCTCGGTTTTGGCCTGTTGGTTCAGCTCCTTTGGTGCATGAAGCTCCTGAGCATGCACAACCTGGGCGGAAGAAAGAGAGTAAAAAGGATAAAAAAAGGAAGAAAGGAAAAAATGAGTCTCCTCAAAAGAAGAAACCTAATCTTTTGAAGCGCATAATGCATTGTGGAATATGCGGTGCAGCTAATCACAACAGTCGGTTTCATAAGAACGAAACACATGTTTGTGATTGCTCGATTTTTTTGATTCTCTTTTCTCCTTGTATGCTTATTTACTCTTTTTATTATTATTACAGGCTTCTCAAGATTCACCTTCTCAAGGTGAATCTTCTCAAGGCATTGTTACGCAGGCTGAAACATGATGCGTGAGACTCCAAAAGAAGAAGAAGTGTAGTTAGGGTCTGTCTTTTGTTAGTTTAAGGAACTTAGATTCAGTAGTTAGTAGAAGAAGTAGCTCATTCTTGTGTCTGTTTTTCTCTATGGGAATGAGCTTCTGACCGGTTATTGGAAAGGTTTAAGAAGTTTTTAGTTTGTGTCTGTTTTTCTCTATGGTAATGAACTTCTTAAAGACATGGAAACCTTCGGTATTAATTATGAAACATGGAGTTTGAACCTTCTGTTTTTCCAGCTTCTGCATTGTGTTTTTAGCTTTTTATTTATCTCTGTTTTTTTTACTTGCATCACATGTTGTAAGAAAGACAAGAACTTACATAAAGAGAAACACCAAACAGGTTAAAAAGGTTCAAACAAACAGGTTCAAACATGATCATCATTCATCATACATCTTGAGAAAATCCGAGACCAACTATGTTCTTACATGATCATCATACATCAAGTCTAATGACACAAAACAAACACAAAACACAACAATCGACTCAATCTACTAGTTTCATTAGACCGAACATAACCATACATCCAAAAACAACACCAATCACCATTTTCTTCATACTTGATTTGGCTTCCAATAACACATCTTCCACCCTCTCCAATACATCTTTCTCTAGCTTCATTTGCATTTTCTCAAACACCATTTTCTCAAGCTCCATCCTCTCTGTTGTAATCTCTTTCACGCCTTGTTCAATTCTCTCAGTTTGTAAAGCCAATGTCTCTATCTCATCTAACAATGCCTCATCAACCCACTTGAAAGTATGATTGTCGTTGATAAGCTACAAAATGAATGATACACAACAATGATAATCAAAATTTTCACAAAACAATGAAACTAAACACTTAAATTACCTTCCGTGCTACATCGTGAGCACAACGATAGTATCGACGGTAAGGATTGGCATCGGATTTGGAAATCTTTTCAACGATTACAAACCCACACCAACATTTCGATGGCACCCCCACAACTCTTCCTCTTGCTCGGACAATTGATGTTCCACTCGAAGCTCCAGATACATTGCTCATTCTCACACTCGAATTTCAACCTACATAAACGAAAATCATCAACACAAATCGAACTTCTATGGTTGGGTTCGACGAGACTATGAAATCAAATAAGCAAAACAAGAAATTCGAACCCTAACAATCACTTACTGTCGATTTCGGATACGTCTATTTCAAAAAATCGATGTTGGAAAATCGATTTCGGATACCTCACTTTAAGGGTTCTTCGTTTATAGATTTGAGGATTTCTGGGTGAAATTTTTATCGACCTTACGGTCTGGTTTTATGTCCAGTCGGGTTTTAAATTCGGTTTGCTGTCGATTTTATGTGGTTTGGTTTTGGGTTTATCTCTCAAACCGTAGTAACCGACGTGGTTTTTATTTCGGGTGTAATAAGATCTTTAACTTTTATTCGATGGGGATATAGAACGAGGCCTAAACTTTGTGTACATTTGGGGCTATATGATATTTCCGAGGGGGAAATAGATCGTCGACCCGAAGAAATTTGATTTGATTCCATAGTAGATTTGATTACTGTCTTCAAAATCACGGATTTTAAGTGGACTTATTTAATGTGTTTCGATTGTTAATGAGCAAACAGTAAATCATTTTTGGGATTGGACGTCAAGTCAGAAGACTAAAGGCGGGTCTGCACCACTCCGATAGTTTTTTTTTTTTTTTTTTTTTTTGGTAATTTCTTCCCTTTTTTCATTGTAATGATTTTTAATTGGCCTGATAAAAAGACAGTTATCTTGTATTGCTAATCCTCAATTTCCTTTACTAATCAATTTAGAGGGAATCAATGTTTTTGTTTACTTCTGTTTAGTTCAGTTGGCTTGTGAGAAACACGTAAGGAAGTGAAATTATAAGACTAGTTATTATTACTACACCAACCTTCAATAATATAAATTTTATATGATATTCTCAAATTAGTAACTTATATTTAACAAAAAATCTGTACTAACAAATACTATGAATTTTTTGAGAAGTCTATAGAATAGGCATTAAAAGAATTCATTTCCTAGTTAAGCTCTCTTAGAGTTCTCACAATATTATCGTAGTCATTATGTACGATAACTCTTCTGGAATATGACAGTTTTGAATGTTCCATATAATCTATATAAAAATATATATATTACTACCAAACACATAAATTTGAAAATATTAATCATATACAAATTACCAATTACCTTTATCGGTAAGATTGTAACTCTTTGGGAATGAGATCCATTGCCTGTCTTTTCATGCTTCAGTTGGGGTGTTACTCTTTTTGATGAATTAGGATTTTTCTAGGCTGCTTCATTTGATCTCTTTCTCTTCTTGACAGTATGGTGATTGTGATTGGCCTTGTAGTAAGCTTCTAGTGAATTCTCTGAAATGAAAGATTTCGGAGGATATTGAAATATCTCATCGACAACCTTAAAGATTCTATTAAGAATAAAAACCGCCGGTATTGCATCAGGAATATATATGCTATCGGAACTTTCCTTCCTTTTTCGACGACACGGAACATGATTCCCTTCGAGTCCACTGTGGTTTCACATTTGTGTCGGTTCCTAAGATAAGAAGACATTGTGGCTATGAGGGTTGTACTGAGTTGGTTCTGCGTACTAGATACCCAAAAAAACTCTATGAACGCCAACGAGATGTGACAGACAAAAAAATCCTTCAGCACATACTCGTACAAGTGCAAAAGAAAGTTATTCATATTTTGGTAATAACTTCTGATATTGATTTGGCTAAAACTCTTGGATTTTTGAAAAACAACGGTTTCGTGGTGCTCTTATGTACTGAAAGTGATAACTCAGATTTAATTGGTGAGCAGACAGTAAATCATTTGGGCGTCAAGTCATAAAACTGAAGGCGGGTCTGCACCACTCCAATAGTTTTTTTTTTTGTTTTTTTTGGTAATTTCTTCCGTCTTTTTCATTGTAATGATTTTTAATTGGCCTGATAAGAAGACAGTTATCTTGTATTGCTAATCCTTAATTTCCTTTACTAATCAATAAAACCATTGTTTTTGAAAAAAAATTAGAACTCAATTTAAAACTCCAAATTGGACGATAGCTTGATCATACGTGGAGGAGGATCAGATCTTCACCATGTCGATGCGGATTCCGTTCTCTCCACCCTCAGATCAGTTTTCATTTGTGGAATTTAATTTTAAACTTATTTATTAATCAAATTGAATAATTATAATGAAAGAAATTTGATTTGATTCATTAGTAGTAGATTTGATTACTGTTTTCAACATCACGGATTTCAAGTGGACTTATTTAATGTGTTTCGATTGTTTAAGTACCTACCTAATTGTTTTTGGACAACGAAACAAACCTAAAATCTAGAATCAAATGCGACAACCCTCCCTTGATCATCTCAAGTTTCAGATTGTGGGACATATCATGATCACCGCAAGATTGACGAAGACTTCAAGCAACGAGCATTCTTGAAGATGAAACTTAAGAAATCTCTCTCTTCTGGTCTTCCCTCGTACCCTTCAAACTCGAAAGTTTCAAGACTCTTCAACAAACATTTAGGAACAGAGCTCTGTTTATCGTCCCAGATAATCCCTTCACACTCCTCAAAACCTGGATCCTGTGATGATAAAAATGAGAGAGTTAAAGACTACACCATACAGTGTTGTTCTTAGACGGTAAAAAGAGTCAACGAAGAAACTCACATCGACGTAAAGATTGAGAACTCGCAGCTTAGGTGAATCTTTGAGCAACCGGACTAGTAACTTTGACCAATAATCGTTGCATATGCATAGCTTCAGATGCTCAAGCTGCTTGAAAACAATACCACCACGATACACAGACTGCACATATGTGACAACAACATAACAGACTTAGTGTCATAAGTAAAACTATGTGATTGAAAACATGAAAACCGTTAGATGGAAACAGATTATCACCTCTTCTCTACTGTTGAACAACCTGCGTATCGAAAGACTTTTGACATATGTGATCGATTGGAGAAGCTTCTCTAGATCCTCGTGAACATCAATATCTGCCTCTTCCAGCTTCGGCATTTGCTCAATCAAATAGGAGAACTTTTCTCTGTCATCCTCAACTTTGAAATACTTCAAAGAAGGGGTAACTATCACATACCCATCAGAACAAGAACATCCAGAACCTATCTTCAAGGATAACCTCTTCAAGGACGGGACGATAACGACTAACGCTCTCGCATTATCATCCCCATCTAGTTCAATAACCAAATCTTCCAGCACAGGGCAATAACATAGAAGCAGACGAAGAGAAGCTTCGTTCCAGTACGTCACGTCTCGGAGATGCAGAGTTTTCAATGAAGGCAGAGAAACCGTTCGAGGAACATCCACAAGAATCATGCCTTTGAGTTTCAATGTCACCAGAGATTCGCAAGTGTACACGCTGCTAGGCAATAACACATCAGGCTCGTCCTCGAAAGACCTGTAATCGATGCTAAGCTCACGCAAACAGCGGGAAACCGTGATCCCCACCCACAGTTCGATATCCTCGGGGTGAAACGATTCGGTACAGCATTGAAGGCGGAAGCTTTCTATGATCGGAGCTCTATGTAAAGGCAGTTTCTTGTCGATGAAATCTCGAAGCGCAGGGTTTGGGTGATTGAACTCGGTTATGTAGTCGAGTTTAGGCAACCACATCCAAAGAAACTCCCATCTCTTAGACAAGACGCTAGTGGATACAGCAACTTTTGTTGGAAGAAACGATAGTATCTTAACAAGCAATTCATTACAAACTCTGAAAAAAAAAACAAAAAAAACACTGTAAGACTCAAAAGGAGCAAACGATTTAAGAGACTAGTGAAAAAACAAAGCCACACCTGTGAAATTCGAACCGGAATCAGAAGGTAAACCGGAAGAGCCCGAAGAACTGAGAAAGCATTTGTCAGACTGTATAATACACATTTAAACTCTGAATAGAGTCTGGTTTGTAGATCTGAATAAAGTCTGAATCGAGAAGAAGAGGAAGAGAAGAAGAAGGGCTAATCAGAGATTTCGGAATGGCAGAGCATCGTCTCCATCGAAGTCATAGGAACGACAAAGCTTCGTTCTCTCTCGCCGCCGATACTCACCAGCGAATGGTTTAATCTCTGGTGGGCCTGATCCCGAGCTGGGCTTCATGTTAAATTTTTTTATTTTTTATTTTTTTTGCTTTCATCATTTGAAAATAAAATAAAACTATGTGATCGCACCGTGTGCGAGCTATAAAATATTTTATATGTTCAATATATAATATTATATATTGAAGTTGATTTATCTGTACATAATTAATTATGTATTAATAATAATATTATATGAATATTTAATAATAAAAAAATAATGATAAATCAAATAAAATGTTCTAGATTTCAATAGAAATTGAAGGTAAAAAGTCATTAACCAAGATTTTAAAATACTCCATTAGATAAAAAGTTTAAATATGATAACTAAATAAACTGAAAAATATTAAAACATATAATAATTTATTTAATTTTTATGGTTGTCATGCAGATATGTGCATGTATAATTTTTTTATAGACATAAATAGTTGTAATATTAAAGTATTGATTAATTTTCTTATATATTATGTAAACGTTATATTTTTATACATATACAGTTTTATTGTTTAACAACAATCACACAAACATTTCATATCGTTTTGTGTTTTTTGAAACTGATTTATTTTAAAACTTTTTATTTTTCTACCGTTTACAGTAACATATAATTGCAAATGTAAAAGTTATATTCAATAATAATTAAATTCTTATAATATGTCTTGAATATTATCTATACTATGCTTTCTTTCTTCTTTACACAATATAATCTTGCCAATATATATATTTTTCCTTGACCTATTGCTAATTAAATCAAAATGGATTTCATAATTTTTACTTATCATAAGAGCGGTTAGATGGTTGGCCCGCACGTTAGTGTGTACCAACCACCTCACCGCTCTTAGGACATATAGAGATCTAAAAAAAATGAATTGTTTAATAACTAAAATTAAAATTGGACTGTAATCGAGGTTAACAAAAATGCACGCACGACAAGTTCAGATGCGACTTTGACTTTTGCATAATTAATATTTATATTCACACGCATAGTTGTGAAAAAATCGAAGTATGACTTTTATGTGTTAAAAAACAAAAACAAAGTATATGTTTTGTAATATATATTTTTATAATGTTTGGTTGAATTTTAAAAAGAAATAAATATGTATATTTATGCATGTAAGTATGAGTTAAAAATAAGTGAATTGTAATATGTAGGTGTTGGTTAGTTTTTCTGATATTTTTCGCAAACGTTATGTTTTTACACGATGCAGTTTTTGGTATTTAAGAACAATCACGAAAACCGTTTCTATCGTTTTTTTAATCAAAATTTCATATTTTCAGCATTTTATGATATATGGTTTCAAATTAAAATTTATATTAAATATTGACAAAAATTACAAAGAATTTTTAAAAATTTAAAATATAATATTTTACTTTATCATGAAAATAAATATAGTACATTGGATAATCTATTAGTAATTTTCTTTTTGAATAAAAATTATAATAAATATTTGTTATAAAATTTGTGAAATCATATTTAATAAAATTCTCCGGTTGCTCTCTGCTCATCTCTTTAAACAATATTGAGGAATTGGTTTAATGAAGAAAAGAAAATTATTATGGTTGGCATGCATGCATGTGTTCATTATAAAATTTGAGCCGCACATGCGTTTATCATAAAAAAATTTTCTTAAGATTTTTAAATGACTCCGTAAAACAAAGCACAAGAATGTTACAGAAAAAACAAAACTGTAGATATTTATTTTTATTTTTACTTCTACTTTTTATTCATATTTGTTTTATCTTATTATAATTTATTTTTTCATCCAGTTACATTTTATTTTATTTATAATCTCAAATTCTCGATCTACAATGAGACTATATATAAGTATGATATAAACTTTTTCTTTATTTAAAAACGAATAAAAGATAAAAATGATATAGCGTATTTACTATCCTATTGGATAATATATAAAATATTTTTTATTTAAAAATATAATATATATTGGTTGTAAAATTTTCGTAATCATATTTTATGCAATTTATTATGAATATAAGTAAAAAAAATTGAAATCATAGTAATTATTATTTTCTGTTAATTTAAATTTATTAATTTTAGTGTTACAATCTATTGTATTCATGTTTTAATTTTATAATCAACCAATCAAAACATTTCGTTTATTTTAGGAAATTTGACATGTCATATTTACATGTCATCAAAAAAATACACTAACTTTGATTCTAGAGTTGACAAGTAAGCTTTTTCATTAAAATGGATTCTCAATTAATAGGAAGGAGGATTGCTTTCTTGAATCAACAAGAAACTTTATTTCTCATATATCATTTTTGGTCTTTTATTTGGAAAAGTTATAGATATAGATGTCTTGGGGGCGGCTCAATCCAGGCGCCAAAATGGATCCGAGATTGTCTTGGTTCCCTGTACACAACGAGAATTTGGACAGACGATCCGGGATTAAACGAGAATCCCACACACACACAATGTTACTCATATCTCCAGTGCGCTCATTTGTCATAATGCTTAATTTATCACTGACACAGATGGACAAACCATCGAACGTTTCGCTCTTTTCCCAAACCAACATCGACCGGTTAAGTCCAAACAAGACAACTCGCATATCAGAGCCAACAACAACCAAAAATATGTTAATACACTAGAGAAAGGGGCTTAGTTTCGGTAGTGGTACACAAAGAGTATCCCACATACGTGCAATTGGATCGAATGTCCTTAGACCATGTCGATCCCGAAACCAAAAACAACCATCAGAGAATACAATATTGTTTCTTCCACGAAATCTTGAGAGTACCGGTTTGTGAAACTCCTCTGTGACCCATTCAGCCGCACCGTGGTACCAAGTGTGGATGAGAAAAGGATTTTGTGTGCCATCACTAATGCAACAGACCACACAGCTCTCGTTTGTAGGAGCACAAGAGAAAGCGAAGAAGACTAATCTAGTGGGGCCATCTTCTTGGTAATTTATCTCCAACGGTGTCAACTGCTATCAACCTTGGCAGCATTATGTGCACTCGAGTAAATGGATTGAAGAAGACTAATATCTTCTTGGTAATTTACCATTAGTAGTAACCACCCATTTTTGGAGTAACAGAGGCTTGCGTAAAAGGGTTCATTAGGTATAGCTTCATCGACTTGGTCTTTTTCTTTTCCGTTGGATCGTAAAACCCATAAGAGAAGTCAGTTAGATCAATATCAAAATACACAAGCCAAGGAGAATTACCCCGAACGGAAACAGCAGCTTCATGCCATGCCTTGCAAACAGAAGAATCATTGTTTTTCAGTGAAAAGCGAGATACTATGAGAAGTAAAATCTCCATGGGAAGATATAATTCTTTGTTTGCAATCTCATTCATCTCTTCTGCGTTTCCAATCTTTTTCAAGATTGCGTTCAACCTAGTGACACCAAGAAACCCAAACAATTCTTTATTATAATCCATTTGTCAAGAAACAATATAGTCGTATATATTTTGTACTATTCTACACAAATATGAGAATGAAAAATCTGTCTATTAAACGAAGTAAAAAATTATGTTTTCATCTCATAACATGAACAACAAACCTAAACGTTTCAAAACATAAACGATCATAAGCCTTTTCGCAAAAAAAAAAAACATAAACGATCATCTACAGTATGCCTGAATTCTTCTTACCTTAAGACTACAACAGCAAGGACGATAGTGTAAGCTATTGGTAAGAAGTGAAGAAGAGCAACAGTCTTGTGTGGGTTTTATGGTTACACCTGTCATGTAAAATGTCGAAATACAATCTTCATGATTACCGTATCAAGATGCATATAGCTAGGTGTTCACACATAATATTAATTTAGAGGCCTTCATGCAGTTATGTAAATTAATAATATTAAAATGATTTTGTTTTTAATTTATTTATTTTAATGCTTCTTAGATCTCATTCCAAGTTATATAATTTTTAACTTAAAATAGAATTTTGATGAATTAGAAATACAAGTTTTCAAATAGAAAAAACCAAATACGTGTCGGTCTGTTGCAAAATAAAAAAAAATGATTTTGTTATTTGCTTTATTTAATTTAATGCTTCTTAGATTTCATTTCAAATTTTTGAATTTTTAACTTAAAATAAGATTTTGATGAATTGGAAATACAAATTTTTAGAATACAAAGAGTCAAATACGTGTCGGTGTATTGCAAAAAAAAAACATATAGGTTTTTGGTTTGTTTATGTTTTATTAGTTTTGAAATCTTGTCAAACTTATATTTTTATAGAATTTTTGATAGGTTTTTGATGAATTAGAAATAAAAGTATAGAATAGAAAGAATCAAATATGTGCCAGTCTGTTGCAAAAAAAAACATTTCAGTTTTTGGTTTGTTCATATTTTATTAGTTTTGAAATCTAGTCAAAAGTGTTTTTATAAAATTTATGATAGGATTTTGACGAATTAAAAATACAAATTTAGAATAGAAAAAATCAAATATGTGGCAGTCTGTTGCAAAAACAAAAAAAAAATCGGTTTTTGGTTCATTTAGTTTTATTAGTTTTGAAATCTACTCAAAAGAATTTTCTTATAAAATTTTTGATAAAATTTTGATGAATTAGAAATACAAGTTTAGAATTGAAAGAATCAAGAAGATATCAGTCTGTTGCAAAAAGAAAAAGTGACGATTTTTGACTTATTGAGCTTAAAATTATTAGGGCGGGATACTTCAGTAATTAGTTTGTAGTACCAATATAATGTGTACATTTATTTGGGGTTTCGTTTCTTCGTTTGGGGCTTTGTAGTTTGTACTACAATATTTTAGTGTGTTCGTTAATGGGTTTATATATTTTATCACATTTTGTATATTTTCTTGTGGTTAATATAACTAAAAGATGCATCTTAGATTTGATGATTTAAATACAATCTTCATGATTACCGTATCAAAAAGCATATAGGCGTTTACTAATCGTCAGATTCTTAAGAGTCTCAGATAGAAGATCGAAGAAGAAGAAGAAGAGATACTACAGATAGGGAGAGAAGGAGAGAGTTAATTAGGGTTTAAAAAGAGGAGAAGACGATACTTTGTCTCTAAGCTCATGCGTTCTTCTCCAGCTCTATGTGTTTTTGTTTGCCGATTCGATTTGATTTGAGTATCTTACTACATATTATTTGAGAAGTCACTTTAGTTAAAAAAATCTGATTTGTCACTTCCACAATGAAAGTTAGTGTATTTCAAAGATGACATGTAAATGTGACATGTCAAGTTTCCTAAAATAAACGAAATGTTTTGATTGGTTGAGTTAAAATTAAAAATTATAAAATTAAAACATGAATACACTAGATTATAACATTAAAATAACAAAAAATAATAATTACTATGATTTCATTTTTTTTACATATATTCATAATAAATTTCATAAAATATGATTACAAATTTTTTACAACAAATATATAGTTTATATCATACTCATATACAGTCTCATTGTATATTGAGAATTTGAGACAAGAAATAAAATAAAATGTAGCCGGATAAAAAATAAGAAGTAGAAGTAAAAATAAAAATAAATCTCTACAGTTTTTTTTTCCAGTAACACTCTCGTGATTTGTTTTACGGAGTCATTTAAAATCTTTAAAAACAATTTTTATAATGCATATGTGTGCATGCCAAGTTGCCAACCATAAGAAATTTATTTTATTTATCAAAACAATTCTTCAATATTGGAATCAAACCAATTCTTCAATATTGGATGAAGAGAGGAGCGGAGAGCTACCGGAGAATTTAATAAAATATGATTTAACAAATTTCATAACAAATATATATATATTATAATTTTTATTGAAAAGTAAAATTACTAATAGATTATCCAATGTTCTATATTTATCTTCATGATAAAGTCAAATATTATATTTTAAATTTTTAAAAAATTCTTTGTAATTTTTGTTAATAATTAATATAAATTTTATTTTGAAACCATATATCATAAAATGCTGAAAATAAGAAATTTTGATTAAATAAAAAACGATAGAAACAGTTTTCCTGATTGTTCTTAAAAGGCAAAAACTGCATCGTGTAAAAACATAACGTTTGTTAAGCACTAAAACTATATATTTATAAGAACATAACGTTTACATAATATATAAAAAATTAATCAATACTTAAATATTATAACTATTTATGTATATAAAAAAAATTATACATGTACATGCGTGCAGGTCAAGCATAAAAACTAAAAAAATTATTATATGTTTTAATATTTTTCAGTTTATTTAGTTATCATATTTACACTTTTTATCTAAAGAAGTATTTTAAAATATTTGATAATGACTTTTTTATCTTCAATTTCTATTGAAATATATAACATTTTTTATTTGATCTATCGTTATTTTTTATTATTAAATATTCATATAATATTATTATTAATACATAATTAGTATGTACTAATTAATCAACTTTAATATACAGTATTAATTATATATTAAACATATAAAATATTTTGTAGTCGGCCGATCACCTAGTTTCACTTATATAAGGTGTGAGATTTTGAGAGGTGTATCAAAAACAAAGTTCTGACTTCGGTTGTCATCTGACCACAGGGGCACAAATGGATAACAAACTACTTCAGAGAGGGCATCTCAGAATAATGCCAAGTCGGGGATATGCTTAACAATAGTACAATAGAAATCACTTATCCATCACGTCCCCGCTCGGGTAACAAGCTCTCGTTACTTAGCTCGACGGTTGATAATTGGTTCTTCGCTATATATAAACAAGAACAATTTAAGCAGAAGTACCGATGTGGGACTAAACATTTTATTTATGAACTTTTTTTCTTTGATGTGGGCATATTCTCTTTTCATTTTAAGGCCCAAACTAAAAAAACTAATTTACTAAATTTAGTGAAGAAATATTTAATGAACTATGTATATCTAAATCATGTTTTGACGAATTAGTTAAAGGTGGACCGAAAAACCATTATGAAATATCTAGGTTCAAAGGTCGCGGTTAAGGTTAACTAATTGAAAGCCTTTTGTCCAAAAAAAAAAGTCGCGGTTAAGAAAACCATAACAAGATTTTCATGAACGTTGACGAGACGGAAACCGGTGGATTTGACTTATTTTGTAAGCAAATGACTCCTTTTCTAAGCCTTTCATATTTCTTGTTTTTTTTTTCTTTTTACTCTTGTGGATTCTATGCTCAATATATTATATTAACACTGTGAAGATGAGAAGTTTCTGAACAACCAAACCAAGATCAAAAGTAAGTAAAGACATACCTCTGATTAATATGGTGAGTTAAAGATGGTTTGAGTAAAAAATTTGAGACCACAAGAAAGAGTCTTTTAGTTTTGTCTTCTTGTGAACTAGGGTTGAGAATGTCTCCTAGAGGTTTATCCATCGTTTTGACAAAACACTAGTGCTTACAGAGACTTTTGTTGGAAGAAACGATAATATTTCCACTAGCAATTCATCAGGCAACCCACTGATCTTGTCCATACCTTCACAATGCAAATTTTCAGGCCTCAATCCAGCTTTGAAGAGACCAAACAAGCGATCTTTCAACACCGAATTCGCTTTCGCTGATGCATATGAAAGTGGTATGTTTTAACTTTTCCTTTGGGATCATCAATACTACCAATTGCATCTTTGAATCTACTGAGACTTGTGATTGGTCTTCGGCGAACTTTAATGAAGTTGGTATGTCATAATCATGTTGTTTTTATCTGAATATGCAATCAAGCAGGGGGAAAATAGGGCATGACTAGTTACCTCGATTGATGTTGGTCATTGGTTTTCACCTTGTGTGTTGTGAATCTGATGGTTTTATGAATAAGTCTCACATTGAATCATTATGTACTAGATGGTCTCTGCTAGGTATGTTGTGTGTTGTGAGTTGATTTTTGCAGGTTGATTGAGTTGACACATTCAGATAAAAAGGGGGGAGATTGTAAGCTCAAAGATTTTGGAGCTTGGCATGTGGATGCAGTGTTAAACAGAGACGATGCTGAGTAACACACTTCGATGGAACTATGCAGTGTTACACAGAGAGGATGCTGAGTAACACAATTCAGTGGATTAAAGAGAATCTGTCAAAGCGTGTGGTGACGTGGAGGGTTCTCATTGGCTGATCTTGCTTGGACGTGATTAACAAGCTTGAAGATCTGGAAGTCATGAATTGAAGATTCGGTGACGTCAAAGTTTAGGAAAGAATATATCGCACAACTAGATGAGTTGGGCAGGATATATAAGGGGCTTAGACCTAGGGTTAGGTTAAGCTTTGGAACGTTGTAAGCTTCACATTGAAACACAAGGGTTTTGGGGTTTCATAGGTGAGTGAATAAAGAGTGCAGCTCAACTGTTGTTGGGTCACGTAAGGTGGGTAGATTAAGGATCGGTCCGTCTCGAGTCGTGTGTGACATCGTGTAATCCGGATTAAACAAGTCTGTAAGAGATTGTTTGAGAGATTTCTAATAAAGAGATACGCGTTTGTGGAATCCCGCCTTGTTCTATTTAGTTTTCATACGTCTTGACTTTACATTTGGTATCAGAGAGGGTCACCTCAGTAGATTTTCAATCTACACTCAGGTTGAGATCCTGTGGAAGACATGGAAACTATGAAGGAATTTATATCTGTTCAAAAACCTTGCATACTTGATGAAGGGAATTTTGGTCATTGGAAGGCCCGTATGAGATACATCATACGTGGGATTGATGAAGATGCTTGGACAGCTGTAGTTAATGGCTGGACAGAACCTGTAGCATCCGCGACCAGAAATCCTAAGTATGGTCGTGCGGGTCATGGGATGACCGTTGTATATACGTTCTGGTATGATGGAGGTTCGTCTGTTTCCGTGAATAAGTATGTACAGTGGTACGTCTGTGAAGTCAAGGACTGTACCGTGGTATGTCTGTGAGGTTAAGTACCGTACCATGGTTGGACCGAGTATATAATTTATTATGGAATTTGTCTAAGTGTCGGGAGACAAAGGTATTAGGCCGTGGGCCGTGGTTTTTCTCGAAAGAATGTGGTTTTTCTCGAGAGAAAAAGGATTTTTCCCGTGTTTGGCCGAGCGGTTTAAGTCTGGCCGAGAGAAAAAGGAAAGTTGGCCGGTTTGGCCAAGAGAAACTTAAATCGGACCGAGAGAAAAGTTAACCGCGTGAGTTAAATCGTGGTTGGACGGTTTAGTAGGGTTTTGCGGGTCTATATAAGGGTTTTATACCGTGGCCGCGTGGGGAAAACGAGTTCATCCCGAGAGAAAACCCTAGAGGCGACTTTTTCTCGAGAGAAAAGTGAAGCCGTCGAGAGATCGTGAGTTCCGAGCCGATTCTGAGATTTCCGTTCGAGAGAAACGACTTATAAGGGTCGATTTGCCGAGAGAAGTGTGTTCGGCCGAGGGATTTCTCGATCGGATCGCGAAGCATCCGAGAGATAATCAAGGTAATCTGTTTTTCACCGAGAGAATTCTGTTCTGTTGCAATCTCACCGTGAGATTTGTGTTCTGGTCGGTTTTCACCGAGAGATAATCGAGTTATCTGTTTGTAGGCAAGTTTTGGCCGAAGTTATCCGAGAGATATCCGAGGATTTTCTGCGTAGCCGAGAGATAGCCGGGAACACTTAGAACCGTCCGAGAGAATTCGGTGAGTGTTCGGCTAATTCTTTTCTGGTTGAGTTTCTGTCGAGTAACCTTCGACTAATCTGATTATTTTGGCCTGTTTCCGAGGGAATACAGAAGATTGTTCGAGGAAAAGTGAGCGGTTTGAAAGATAGCCGAGAGGAGATTGGATCTCGCGGGTTTAGCCGTAGCGATAGCCGAGAGAACGCAAGTGCGTCCGACTATCTCCGTTTCTGACCGAGAAATCACCGAGTTTCTTCCGACTGAAACGTTTGCCTTTGTGTCTAAGGTGAGTGCGTGACTGTAGCTGACCTGGAACCGTAGGATTGCTAGGTTATCTGGTTTTCATTGATTGCTTGTGTAAGTTAGTGTATGCTTAGCAAGGTCAATGTGTTTCTGTGATTGGTATTGGATACCGTGGTTTATACGTGGTGTCTAACTAGCTGTGTGAATGTCCGGATCGTGTTGCTAGCTCAAGGGGATGTGTGATTCTCGCTTGAGTAGAACCGAGGCCGTGAGGAAATTCACAAGTAGTTGAGATGATCATAGAACCGTGATTCTGTTTTCTGTGCTTGCTTGCTAAGTGTTAATGCGAATTATATAACTGTTGCTTGATTGCGTTTTCTGGTATTGGCTGGTGGTACGGGATGACCGTACTCACTAAGCATTTGTGATAATGCTTATGCCTCTCTTATGTGTGGAGTGTGCAGGTAAAGATGTTATCCGGGACGTTTAGTCTTGAAGGCGGACTTGAAGGCAGTGAAGAAAGAAGTGGATTAGGATTGGGTTTGGGGATTTATCTATCATGAGTTTTTCTGGATTATCTGGCTTGCATTTCTGTTATGACTTAGAATGAATTTGGCTAAGTTAGTTTATGTTTTATGAACCTTTGTTATCTGGAATTGGAATAATTATGCAATAAGAATGGGCTTTTTATGAATCGAATGCGTTGTTTAAGTTTAAGAAAAATCTGAAAAATATGCTAAGTCTGGAATCTGGTTAGAGTTAGACTCGGGACGGCCGGCCTGGTTAGGATTACCGGGTTGGGTCGCCACAGTTGGTATCAGAGCATGGTCGATTCTAGGATAGTTCATTTGCATAGTTGGGGTTAGAAATATCCACCTTTCACTGCCGAGTCTCGCGGTCTGTTGTTCTCTGTGGAGTTTGGAACTCTTGTCTGGTGTTAGCTTTGGGCTAACATGTTCTGTGTGACTTGCAGATGGCTCCGAGAAGGACTAGGGCTGCAAGGTTGAATGGTGCTGTGAACTCGGGGAGTTCGGGAACTGAGGATGCGGTTGGGAACCAGCATGAGTTTGAGGCTGCTGCGGCGGCCGAGGCTGCGGCTGCTGCTGCTGCGAACGCGGCTGCTGCGAATGTGGCTGCGGTTGGAGCTGGAAACGTGGCTGGGAATGCTGCGGGTGCTGTTCCAGACAGGCTGGAGGCTGTGCTGGGATTGCTATCTCAAGTGTTGGAGCGTTTACCGGTGGTTGCGCCTGTACCGGGAGTGGTACCGGCCGTGGCACCACAAGTGGTTGCGCCTGTACCGAGAGTGGTACCGGCCGTGGCACCACAAGTGGTGGAACCGAATGTTGGGAATGTGGCTGTGGAGGAAGCGGATCAAGTCGTGGCGATCCCGTCTTACCTCAAGGTTCTGGATCATATGGCGAGGGTTGGAACTAAGTTCTTTGCTGAAGGAACTGCACCGATTGAGGCTGATGAGTGGAGGATGAGGCTTGAAAGGAACTTCGAGTCTATCCGATGTCCTGATGAGTACAAGCGGGACATAGCTGTGCATTACCTGGAGGGTACTGCGCATACCTGGTGGAAAGGGACCACGTGACGTTTGGTGAGTCCGAACTGTTCGTATGAGACGTTTTCTGCGATGTTCCAAAGTAAGTACTTCCCGCAAGAAGCTTACAATCAGCTGGAGGCTGAGTTTCTGTATCTGCTCCAAGGGACCAAGACGGTTCGGCAGTATGAGACTGAGTTCAACCTGTTACGCAAGTATGTGGGACGTGACCATGATACTGAAGAGAAGCTGATCCGAAGGTTCATGAGTGGACTAAGGGTCGAGCTGCGTAATGGTTGTCTGGTGCGTGACTATGCGACGGTCACATAGCTTGTTGAGAAAGCGCCTTTGTTGGAGACTGGACAAGCCGAGGAAGCCTTGTTTAAGGCTGGTACCGTGGCCAGGAGTGGCCAAGTGTCTGGAGGACAGAACCGCAAGTTTGGGAAGAATGTTCCGGCTAAGTCGAGTGGGAACCGCAGCGTGTGTGGATCTTGCGGAAAGGTGCATTTTGGCGTGTGTAGACGTGCATCTGGAGCTTGTCATCGTTGTGGTAGCTTGGAGCATAGGGTGCGGGATTGTCTTGAGCCAGATTCTAGGGTGGTGAGAGTGTCGGATGGATGTAACACGTCCGTTGTGTGTTTCGGTTACGGAGAGCCGGGACATTACAAGCGTGATTGTTTGAGGTCCGGAGCAGTTGGGCAGGCGGCCACTCAGCCTAAGCGTGCAGGAGATGTGCTGGCGCAACCGGCTAAGAGGCAGGCCATCATGCCAAGGGTGTATGCAGCGACCACGGATGGGACTGGGGATCCGACCACTTCTCGACCGATCACTGGTAAGTTTTAGTACTTACGTTTTTCTGAGTTTGTTTGTGTCTGCGTGTTCTGTTAAGTGTCTTAGCATTCTAAGGATTGAATGTGTAGGGACCTTATTAATGGGTGAGGTAGAAACCCATGTTCTGTTCGACTCCGAAGCGAGTCATTGTTTTGTTAACCCAGGGATGATTGGGAAAGGAGGATTCCAGAAGAAACCCGGGGAAGAGTTCGGACTAGTGAGGGCGGCTGGAGGCCAAGTGATGTTCTCACTAGGGACTGTCCGCAACATTGCTGTCTGGATTGGCGAGGTCAATATGCCAGCAGACTTAGTGATTTGTGAGGTTAAGTCTTACGATGTCATCCTCGGAATGGATTGGCTCGGTAAGCACAAGGCGCATCTGGATTGTCATCGAGGCAGGGTGGAGTTCGAGAGAGATGGCCAAATTCTGGTTTACCAAGGAGTTATACCGACTTCTGGTAGCTTGGTTGTGTCGGCAATTCAAGCGGAGAAAATGTTGGAGAAAGGATGTGAAGCATATCTGGCAACGATATCTTCAATTGAGGTTGGACCAGACGCGGAGTTAGGGGACATTCTAGTGGTACAAGAGTTTGAGGATGTTTTCCAAGATTTGTCGGGAATGCCACCGGCTCGTTCAGATCCGTTCACGATTGAACTTGAGCCGGGAACCGCTCCAGTGTCTAAGGCACCGTACCGTATGGCTCCGGCTGAGATGGCTGAACTGAAGAAGCAACTGGCTGATCTTCTAGACAAGGGATTTGTAAGGCCAAGCAGTTCACCATGGGGCGCACCTGTTCTGTTTGTAAAGAAGAAGGATGGAAGCTTCCGGCTTTGCATCGATTACCGAGGGTTGAACCGTGTCACTGTGAAGAACAAGTATCCACTTCCAAGGATAGACGAGTTGTTGGACCAGCTTAGGGGTGCTACTTGGTTCTCCAAGATCGATTTGGCTTCTGGATACCATCAGATACCGATAGATGAACCGGACGTTCGGAAGACTGCCTTTCGGACTAGGTATGGTCATTACGAGTTTGTGGTCATGCCGTTTGGTTTGACGAATGCGCCAGCTGCATTCATGAAGTTGATGAATGGCGTGTTCAGAGAGTACTTGGACGAGTTTGTGATTATTTTCATAGACGACATCTTAGTGTACTCGAAGAATCCGGAAGATCATGAGAAGCATTTGCGGATTGTTATGGAAAAGTTGCGAGAGCAGAAGTTGTTTGCCAAGCTGAGCAAGTGTAGCTTTTGGCAACGACACATTGGGTTCTTGGGTCACATTGTTTCAGACAAGGGAGTGTCCGTGGATCCTGAAAAGATCAAGGCCATTGCGGATTGGCCGAGACCTGAGAATGCGACGGGGATAAGGAGTTTTCTGGGGTTGGCTGGTTATTACAGGCGTTTTGTTAAAGGCTTTGCAAGTATGGCTCAGCCGATGACACGTTTGACCGGGAAGGACATTGAGTTCGTATGGACAGCCGAGTGTGAGGAGTGTTTCTCAAAACTGAAAGGGATGCTGACAAGTGCACCAGTATTGGCTCTACCTGAGCCGGATGAACCGTATGCGGTGTACACAGACGCTTCTGGTAAGGGACTAGGTTGTGTCCTAATGAAGCACATGAATGTGATTGCATATGCGTCTAGACAGCTAAGGAAGCATGAGGCGAATTATCCTACTCATGACTTGGAGATGGCGGCTGTAGTCTTTGCGTTAAAGATATGGCGATCTTACTTGTATGGTGGGAAGGTTCAGGTGTTTACCGATCATAAGAGTTTGAAGTACATCTTCACTCAACCTGAACTGAATCTGAGGCAACGGAGATGGATGGAGTTAGTCGCTGACTACGATCTGGAGATAGCTTATCATCCGGGGAAGGCTAATCTCGTTGCGGATGCATTAAGCCGGAGAAGGGCTAGTGTATCATATGCTAAGGACGTGGAAGGAGTTGTGAATCTCCTAAGGACGTTGAGGCTGAACGTTCTGACTGAGGATACGGAACCGTTTGGTTTGGGAGCTGCGGATCAGGCTGACTTGTTAACGAGGATCCGGTTAGCTCAAGAGGAGGATGAGAATCTGATTAAGATGTCAAAGGCTTACAAGACCGAGTATCAAACTTCAAACAATGGGACGATTGTGTTGAATGGCCGAGTATGTGTTCCTAACGTGAAAGAGTTAAAGAAGAGATCCTTAAGGAAGCACATCAGTCTAGGTTTTCTGTTCATCCGGGAATGACCAAGATGTACCGCGACCTGAAAAGGTACTATCATTGGGTCAGGATGAAGCGGGACGTGGCCAAGTGGGTGGCTAGTTGTCCGACGTGCCAGTTGATTAAGGCCGAGAATCAGTTTCCGAGTGGTTTGTTGCAAACATTACCAATGCCGGAATGGAAATGGGATATGATCACAATGGACTTTGTGATGGGTTTACCGAAGACTAAGAATAAGCATGACGCGATTTGGGTCATTGTGGATCGACTGACCAAGTCTGCTCATTTCTTACCTATGAAAAAGACGGATGGAGTGGCTAGGCTGGTGGAGTTATATGCCGATGAGATCGTGAGACTCCATGGCGTGCCAGTGAGCATTGTGTCTGATCGTGATCCGAAGTTTACTTCACGATTTTGGAAAGAGTTTCAGGAGGAGTTTGGGACGAAGGTACACATGAGTACTGCGTATCATCCGCAAACGGATGGTCAGTCGGAGAGGACCATCATGACGTTAGAGGACATGCTGAGAGCGTGTGTACTATACTGGGGTGGTAACTGGGATATACATCTACCATTGGTTGAGTTTGCGTATAACAACAGTTACCAAGGGAGCATTGATATGTCTCCGTATGAGGCGTTGTATGGACGGCCGTGCAGAACACCGTTGTGTTGGACCCAAGTGGGGGAGCGGAGTGAGTTAGGACCCGCGATAGTTGAGGAGACTACTGAAATGATTCGGTTTCTGAAAGTCAAGCTGAAAGAGGCTCAAGACCGGCAAAAGAGTTATGCCGATAAGCGCCATAAGGACTTAGAGTTCAGTGTGGGCGATCTAGTTTATCTAAAGGCTATGACCTACAAGGGGAAAAGCCGAGCAATGTTTGATGCTAAGTTGAGTCTGAGGTACATGGGGTCGTACCGGATTCTGGAAAGGATTGGGGCAGTGGCGTATAAGTTGGACTTACCGCCGGAAATGAGTGCTTACCACAATGTGTTTCACGTGTCGCAGCTGAGAAAGTACATAACCGAACGTGAGAACGTTATATCTGAACCGCCTCCGAAACTCTAAGAGGATCTGACCGTGGAAGGTAGACCGATTCGTGTGGTTGGCCGGAAAGAAAAGGTTAAGCGTGGTAAAGTGGTCAAGATGATCAAAGTTCTGTGGGACTGTAATGGCGACGAGCAAATGACTTGGGAAAAAGAGTCAAGGATGAGTACAAGGTTCCCGAAATGGTTTGAGAAACTTCCTGAGGAAGAGCCGGATTCGAGGACGAATCCAAACTGAGTGGGGGAGAATTGTAGCATCCGCGACCAGAAATCCTAAGTATGGCCGTGCGGGTCATGGGATGACCGTTGTATATACGTTCTGGTATGATGGAGGTTCGTCTGTTTCTGTGAATAAGTATGTACAGTGGTACGTCTGTGAAGTCAAGGGATGTACCGTGGTATGTCTGTGAGGTTAAGTACCATACCATGGTTGGACCGAGTATATAATTTTCTGTGGAATTTGTCTAAGTGTCGGGAGAAAAAGGTATTAGGCCGTGGGCCGTGGTTTTTCTCGAGAGAATGTGGTTTTTCTCGAGAGAAAAATGATTTTTCCCGTGTTTGGCCGAGCGGTTTAAGTCTGGCCGAGAGAAAAAGAAAAGTTGGCCGGTTTGGCTGAGAGAAACTCAAATCGGACCGAGAGAAAAGTTAACCGCATGAGTTAAATCGTGGTTGGACGGTTTAGTAGGGTTTTGCGGGTCTATATAAGGGTTTTATACCGTGGCCAAGTGGGGAAAACGAGTTCATCCCTAGAGAAAACCCTAGAGGCGACTTTTTCCCGAGAGAAAAGTGAAGCCGTCGAGAGATCGTGAGTTCCGAGCCGATTCTGAGATCTCCGTTCGAGAGAAACGACTTAGAAGGATCGATTTGCCGAGAAAAGTGTGTTCGGCCGAGGGATTTCTCGATCGGATCGCGAAGCATCCGAGAGATAATCAAGGTAATCTGTTTTTCACCGAGAGAATTTTGTTCTGTTGCAATCTCACCGTGAGATTTGTGTTCTGGTCGGTTTTCACCGAGAGATAATCTAGTTATCTGTTTGTAGGCAAGTTTTGGCCGAGTTATCCGAGAGATATCCGAGGATTTTCTGCGTGGTCGAGAGTTAGCCGAGAACACTTAGAACCGTACGAGAGAATTCGGTAAGTGTTCGGCTAATTCGTTTCTGGTTGAGTTTCTGTCGAGTAACCTTCGACTAATCTGATTATTTTGACCTGTTTCTGAGGGAATGCAAAAGCTTGTTCGAGGAAAAGTGAGTGGTTTGAAAGATAGCCGAGAGGAGATTGGATCTCGCGGGTTTAGCCGTAGCGATAGCCGAGAGAACGCAAGTGCGTCTGACTATCTCTGTTTCTGACGGAGAAATCACCGAGTTTCTTCCGACTGAAACGTTTGCCTTTGTGTCTAAGGTGAGTGCGTGACTGTAGCTGATCTGGAACCGTAGGATTGCTAGGTTATCTGGTTTTCATTGATTGCTTGTGTAAGTTAGTGTATGCTTAGCAAGGTCAATGTGTTTCTGTGATTGGTATTGGATACCGTGGTTTATACGTGGTGTCTAACTAGCTGTGTGAATGTCCGGATCGAGTTGCTAGCTCAAGGGGATGTGTGATTCTCGCTTGGAGTAGAACCGAGGTCGTGAGGAAATTCACAAGTAGTTGAGATGATCATAGAACCGTGATTCTGTTTTCTGTGCTTGCTTGCTAAGTGTTAATGTAAATTGTATAAATGATGTATGATTGCGTTTCTGGTATTGGCTGGTGGTACGGGATGACCGTACTCACTAAGCATTTGTGATAATGCTTATGCCTCTCTTATGTGTGGAGTGTGCAGGTAAAGATGTTATCCGGGACGTTTAGTCTTGAAGGCGGACTTGAAGGCAGTGAAGAAAGAAGTGGATTAGGACTGGGTTTGGGGGTTTTATTTTATTAAGACTTGTTCGGATTATCTGGCTTTGGTTTTACGGTTTTATAACTTAGATCGAAGTTGGCTAAGTTAGTTTATGTTTTATGAACCTTGTTATACCTGGATTTGCAATAATTATGCAATGAGAATGGGCTTTTTATGAATCGAATGCGTTGTTTAAGTTTAAGAAAAATCTGAAAAATATGCTAAGTATGGAATCTGGTTAGAGTTAGACTCGGGACGGCCGGCCTGGTTAGAATTATCGGGCTGGGTCGCCACAGAACCCACCATGCTCATGGAAGACAAGACGATTACCCCTAAGCCGAAGGTACTCTGGATTGATGCTGACAAGGCTGCATCGAAATTCAACTCCAAGGCTCTAACATCGATTTTCTCTGCAGTGGATTTAGATCAGTTCAAAATCATACAAGGATGTGAATCTGCCAAAGATGCTTGGGATACTCTCATCAATCACTTTGAAGGTGATACAAGTGTTAGAAGAACCAGAATAGATCATCTCGCATCTCGATTCGAAAATCTGCTTATGGAAAATGATGAATCAGTAACAAGTTTTATCACCAAGATTAGTGCAATTGCCAATGAAGCCTCTGTTTTAGGCAAACATTACAAGGAGAAGAAGCTTGTGAAAAAGGTGCTTAGGTGTCTCCCACCTAGATTTGCAGCTTACAAAGCAATACTGAAGGTGGCAATGAATACATATGACATGAAGTTTGATCAGTTGGCTGGTATTCTCAAAGCAAAAGAGTTAGAGAGCATAGACGACAATCGCAAGGTTCAACACGGGATTGCCTTTGCTGTTGGAACACAGAAGATTGATCGGGTTCAAAAGATTGAAGAGAATGTAAGTCTCATGGCGCGTAACTTTAATAAGATGCTGAAGCGAGTTGAGAACAGATAGAATCAAACTTTCAGTCAGTTTCAGAAGAATGATTCAGATCGGCATGTTAACCGCAACTCAAGACATGTTTCAGACAAGGGAAATCGAAAGAAGGATTTGCAGTGTCATGAGTGCGCAGGGTTTGGCCATTTTCGAAATGAATGCCCATTGACTAAAAGAAAGGAATTCAAGTGCATCAAATGCAAAGGTGTTGGACACACTAGAAGTGAGTGTCCAAACAATCTGAAAAGGGAAAAATCGTTTGTGTGCTTCAGTGATACATAATCAGATGGTGATAGCGATAATGAAGAACTCATGCTGAACTTTGTAGCACTGGTGTCTCAGGAGGAAGATGAATCTCAAAGTAAGTAATCAAGTTCTGACTCTGAGTCGGAGGATGATGAAAGTGATGAAGAGAATGATTTCAAAGCTGAGTACCGAACTCTCTTTGACAATTTCGTTAAACTCAGTAACGAAAACCTGCAGTTGATCAAGGATAAGGCGATGTTGAAGGCCCGAGTAAACATTCTAGAGTTGGATCATATCATTCCTGATACTGAATTATGCAAATAAATCACAACAACAATTTCTACGTCTGGGCAAGAGAATAATCAGCTTGTCAAGGATTTGGTTGTTGAACAAGAAAAAAATCGAAGCTTGGAGGATAAAATCAACAAGATGTGGGAAGTATTTACTCAAGAACAAGAGAAGAGTCAACACCTTGAAAGGCAACCACAAGAAACTCAGAATGTTAAACAGTGGGTCAGACAATCTGGATCAGATCTTGTCAATAGGGCAACCTCCTAAGAAGAATTGGGGGTTAGGGTATCAAGGTGCAACAATCAAGGATCAATCTGAATCTGTAAGCGGGAAAGTTCGAACAAAGTCCTTTGTCTCATCTTGAGAATAGTACGAAGAATGAGGAAGTGAAGAAAACGCTACGGATAGGAAAGGAACAGAAAGCCCAAACAAAATCACAGGCCAAAAGGACAACTGTGACAAGGAAGAATGGATGCATGTTCTGTGGCAAACATGGACACGGAGTTGCTTATTGCTACTCTCGAAGGAATCAGGTCAAACGTGCTTGGAGACTGAATCTATGTTTCATCGAACCCAAAAATTTGGCCAAGTCTGGATAGCCAAACATGATCTTTATCCTAAATTCATGAAAGAAAGTAAAGACAATGAGATTTTGGGCAACCTTGCTTACACAGATGCTGAAGAGTCTCAGGAAGTGTTCGATGTGTCACACACACAAAGTACTGTGTCAGATACAAAAGTTGCGTGCAACCTTGCTGGAACAGATGGCGAAGAGTCAGAGAAAGTGTTTGATGCGTCACACACCCAAAGTAATGTGTCAGACACAGAGATTGTGTGCAACCTTGCTCGTGTAAAATTTGATGAACCAACAGAGCTTAGCAATGGTTCTTACACTTCTACTTATGTGGATGACTGATATGGGTCAAATTTACCCTAGAGCTACTCTCTCAAATTAAGAGATCAGTTGTAGTACTTAGGGATCGAATCCACAGAGAAGGGATAGTCACACATCAATTTTCTAAATTCGAATTAAGCTAGGAAGAATATTAAAAGTAAAGACAGAAAGCAATTAAAAGCGATGTAAACTTCAGGAGACAAAACGCTAGGTTTAGGGAGATTCTCAGGTGATCCAAATTCTAGGTCTAGGCGAATGTTAGGAATTATTTAGCACTGTTCTTGAACTTGAAACACTAATGTAAAATCAACCAACTCTCGCTGCGAAGATTATCTATGCCTAAATTCCAGAAAACCAAATCTCTTTGCGAATTCAAACAATTCAGACAAGCATTAATATCAGGTTCAATTGTTCACAAAATCCTAAACCAAATCTCTTTGCGAATAGGTATTTTGCTCATCTAACATTAGTTCAGGCAATCAATAATACTCTCGCATCTATTAATTAACCTAAGATCAGATTCTAGGTCGCGAAGCTAGAATAAGCATTAAACACAAATCCAGATGAAGAACTCTAATGATTTTATCCTAACAATTTAATTCGACCTAACAATTCATTAATCACCTTTGAAAAACCCTAAACCTAACAAGCAAACTACTCAGACATGATTAATGAAACAGAAATCATAACTTGAATAGAAAGCATAAAAGAAATCAATAGAAGAAAATAAAGGAGTTCCAAATTTGCTCTAAAGGAGACAAATTCTTCTCTCCAAAAACCTAAACTTCTATGATTCTTAAAGTATGAGATTATGCCTAAACAATGGCTGAAAAACTATATTTATAGGCCTAGGTACGAGTCTTCAATTCCTTTTAAGATTAGGAAAAGTCTTGGAGATTTCCTTTTCTTCAAAAACTGGAAACTTCTCGATTCTGGAAATTGGAAAACCTGGTGTCGATCGACACTACATGGTGTCGATCGACACCTTGCGTGTAATTCCAGTCTTGACTTCATCACTTCGTGACTTCATTCCATTAAGCTCCAAAATGCATCCAAATCTCCAATTTATCTTCAATTGTACCTGAACCTGCAAAGACTCTATATAGACTCGAAAATAGCCAAAAGACTCTATAAAAACACTTATATCATGGTCTAAAAATGGGTAAAAACCATGATATATCAACTCCCCCAGACTTAGCCTTTGCTTGCCCTCAAGCAAAACAGAAACTTAGAATGAAGTAGAAGTTTGAAAACAGGAACTTTCGAGTACTTCTTCAAAACGCCACATTGATTAACACTTCTTGAATCCACATGATATAGAGCCAACCTTAGGAAATGTTCAGTGTACTTACCACAAGTTTAGCAATCTCCCAGTTCAAATCCAGATCCTTTCCTTGGTAAAAGAATCGAACTCTATCATTGGTAATGCCATAGAACTTTTCTGATTCTTTCCCTTCCTTAGTGCCTGAACAAGACATTCTCATACAGCTCCCCTATTTTCTCTTCCCTTAGTCAACTTCTGCCCATTTTCAGGGTGTTCTAAGATCTTTTCATTGACTCTTCTTTTTCTTATGAAATCTCTGGAATAGTGCTACTCTCTACTTGTGTTCCTTGTGAGGAGACGTGTTCAAGAGCATCACTAATATTGTTCCTTGTGAGGAGACAGGCTCATGACAAAGGCACTATTCCCAGACTTAGACTCTTTTTTCTTTCTTTTCTATTCTCAAGGGAAGATCAAGGAGAGACTGCAATTGCCTATCTATTCGGACTGAAAGAGGAATCAAGTTCTGCGCATACCTAGTTCTTATAAGGGGATCTGAACTCGCCCTGTTAGACTGATTCCACTTGCAGCTTTCTACTTAGTAAGTCCTGCAATCAACTCTTATAGCAATGGTTCTTTCAAGTGTTAACTTCCTGCGGTTAGTTCCTAAAAAAAAAAAAACTGAAAGTTCCAACTGAATTTGACTCAATAAAACAATTTTTGAAAACTTTTGACTCAAGACTCTCAAAACAAAACACAAAGTCAGTAATCACCTCCCCCAGACTTAAACAACACTGTCCCCAGTGTTATCAAGCCCGAAGTTAGCTAAAAGAAAGATTAGAAACAACTTAAAAGACCAGATGGAAGACTTACCTTCGTCTGCGCGTGGTGTCGATCGACATAGAGGGTGTCGATCGACACTGGTCTGAGTTGAGTCCAATGTCGCCTTTTTCAACTGACTGAAACTAGGACTTAGTAAAACTAAGACAAAAATAAAAAAGAAAAACGTACCTAACAGTGGGTTGCCTCCCACTCAGCGCTCTTTTTCAGTCATTAGCTTGACTGTGTCGGGGTTCAGACGTCTGGTGGATCAGAGGGTGGCATCGAATGCTTCCCAGACGAATGTCTTCTCATCCATGGTGGTGTATAGGCATTAGGTGCATGAGATTGACCAAGGAAATGAGGAACAGCAGCAGGGTGGGCCTTGAGTTCGGGTGGGACACTTCGTTTTCCTGCAGCATCATCAAAAGAAATACCAAGCCTTCTACGAGAATCTCGTTGCTTGCATAAGTGTGTAGCATCTTTTGAACATTTGGTATTCTTATTGACAAGATCAGGAGGTTTGGAATTCATTCCAGGGAATGCGTACCTTTGCTTACTTCGAGGTTTATGAGCTGTAGGATGTGAAGGCATCTGCTTGATCAAAGGAAATGGATTTGCAGCATTGGAAAAAGCTTCTGTCGTGATCTTCGGAGGGTGTCGATCGACACATATGGTGTCGATCGACGCCGACTCTGCAGTCCGAATCTCTGCATCTTTTCTGCAACTCAGCTTTGCAATCTTGGTCTCCATGATGAAAACGTCTTCTTCCATCAACTTAGCATTGATTAGACCCTCATTTGCGCCCAAAGTCCTGAAGATATGATTGTTTCCACTCCAATCTTCAAGCTCCACATTTTTCTTAGAATTCTCAGCCAATGCCTCTTGAATAACCAGCTTGTCCTCTTGATTTTCAGTATCAAGCTCCTTGACATACCTAGCAGTAATGGCATCCGAACTTTCCATGATTTGACCTTCATTTATGGACATCTCTACTGAAAAAGCTTGACCATCAATGGTGGATGGTCCTCTTAATTTGTCCATGTCAAAGTTCATGACAACTTCACCCAAATCAAGCTCCATTTTCCCTCTTCTCACATCAATAATGGCACCAGCTGAAGCCAAAAATGATCTTCCCAGAATAAGAGGGTCTGTAGGTTCTTCATCATACTTCAAGACCACAAAGTCTGTGGGAATTATGCAGCCTTCAATCTTTAAGGGAACATCTTCTAAGACACCTTCTGGAATTCTCTTTGATCGATCAGCTAGGACAAGGGAGATCCTGGTTGGCTCGAAGTCAGTCATGCCAAGTGTAACAGCTACAGAGTGTGGCATCAAGTTGATACTTGAGCCTAGATCGCAGAGAGAACGAGGAAACCTTCCTGTTGAGATTGAGCAATCTAGCACAAAGTTCCCTGGATCTGGTAATTTCTCTGGAATCCTCCTCTGAATCACAGCACAGACTTGTTCAGAAACCCACATCTTCTTCTTCTTCCTTGGAACTATGTTCAAGAGAATTGCATTCATGTCTCTGGTAAGTAATGCTCCTTCTTCAGGACTCACACCGTTTGCAACCATTCTCTTGACATATCTTCTTAATGCAGGTGAAAGTTGGACTGCATCAACTAGGGGTAGCTCAACCATCAGCTTACTCATCATCTCCTTGCATCTGGCTTCTTCTCTCTCCTGTTTAGATCTTCTGGGAGGCAGGGGGTAGGGTATCTTAGGTTTATACACCCTTTCCTCTTCGAGTTTTGAAGGTTCAGCGCGATTTGGTGAAGTCTGGGCATGGTGTCGATCGACACCAGCATTGTGTCGATCGACACACGGGCTCGAGCTTTGGACTTCGCGAAGTTCTTCAGGTGTCGATCGACACTCTGCTGTGTCGATCGACACTGGATCTGCAGGCGCGTCTGAAGCTTCTTCTTCGATTTCCTCCAACTCCACAAGGTCTTCAGCGCTTAGATTCTTCTTCTCCTCTGGTTCCAGCTTGCTTCTTCTCCTTGTCGTGATGGCATTGACATGGTGTCTGGGATTTGTATCAGTCTTCCCAGGAAGAAATCCTTCTTGTCTCTTCAAAGCTCCAGCAGTTTGAGCTACTTGAACATCCAATTGCCTGACATGAGTACCTAGAGACTCAATTTTTCCATTCAGATCCGTGTACAAGGTGTCAATCTTCCCATTGAAGTCCACTGTCATCTTTTGTTGGCCCTCCAGAAGTTGCTCTAGCATAGACTCCACTTTATTGTCTTGTGCAGGAGGCTTCTGGTAAGAAGAAGAACCATAAGTTCTATTGAAGCTGTTGCTCTGAAAAGGCTTCTGGTAAGAAGAACCATAGCCTTGCTGATTGTTGAATCTCTGTCCTTGAAAACCAGCTCCATTTATGTAGTTAACCCCTTCTTCTTCATGCTCAAAAGTATCAACTTCATTAGCAAAGTGAACTTGCTTTTTCCCCATCAAGATGTCCAGCTTCTTGTTGACTTCTGCAATTTGGCTTCCTCCATTCACTCCAGCGTGTTGTCTTCTTTCGAAGTCTGCGTTCTTGGTGCTGTTACTAGAGGCCAAATTCTCTATAAGCACTACCGCGCCAGCTGGGTATCTGGTGTTGAAGTTGCCATTGCTTGCTGCGTCTAAAGCCATCTGGTACCTCCAATCAATCCCTCGGTAAAAGATACCGATAAGCTGCGGCTCGCTGAAACCATGATGTGGGCAGTCCCTCTGGTAAGATTTGAACCTCACCCAAGAAGCCTTGAATGCTTCAGTGGGTCCTTGAGAGAATGTAGTGATCTTCATCCTCAGCTCCTCGGATCTCGCGTCATCAAAGAAATTGCACAGGAATGCATTCTTTGTATCTTCCCATGTAGTCAAGGATCCTGGTGGCAACTGCTTCAGCCAGTATGATGCATCTCCAGCAAGCGAGTAAGGGAAAAGCTTGCAGAAGAGATAATCATATGTAACTCCATTAGCCTTGATGCTTGAGGCTAAGTCCTCGAATCTTTCAACGTGGTCCATGGGATGCTCGTTAGGAAGACCATGGAAGGGATGCTGAGCCACCAATGTGTAGTAAGCAGGCTTCAGCTCGAAGTCATTCCTCTGAAATGCAGGAGGACGGATCGCAGCTCTATTAGCATAGAACTGGTCTGGGCGGTTGTACTCGCCTAACGTTCTTCCACGTCCAGCTTCTGCACCGGCGATTTGTATCGCTGGTTCGACTATGACGGCGCCAGCCTCATCAAGTCTCTGTCCTTGGGCGTTCCTTCTGTTGCCCTGCAGGTCAACAAAGTCGCCTGCCTCGTTGCGTATCATGATCACAGGATCAGCCATCTCTGTTCGCGCAGGGTGTCGATCGATGCTGTTAGTGTCGATCGACGCTCTTGCAGTCTTGCGGTTCGTACGTTCCAAACGACTTATTTCCTGGTTGAGTGCGATTAGTTCTTTGTCTTTGTTGCTTCTGGTACTTAGCATGCACCTGAAAGCAAAAAGTAAAAACTAAATTAGTAACCAAAAACAAAAATTAAAAACCTAGACAAAATTCTAATACTAGAAATCTGTAGGCAACTAATCTCCTTCCCCGGCAACGGCGCCAAAATTTGATATGGGTCAAATTTACCCTAAGCAACTCTCTCAAATTAAGAGATCAGTTGTAGTACTTAGGGATCGAATCCACAGAGAAGGGATAGTCACACAGCAGTTTTCTAATTTCGAATTAAGCTAGGAAGAAAGATGGAATTTAAAACACAGAAAGCAATTAAAAACGGTGTAAGTTCAGGAGACGAAACGCTAGGTTCAGGGAAATTCTCAGGTGATCTAAATTGCAGGTCTAGACAGGATGTTAGGAAATATGAAGATCTGTTCTCGAACTCGAATCACTAATGTAAAATCAACCAACTCTCGCTGCGAAGATTATCTATGTCTAAACCCTAGAATTCCAAATCTCTTTGCAAATTCTAACAATTCAAACAAGCATTAAAGTTCAGGTTCGATTGTTCACAAAACCCTAAACCAAATCTCTTTGCGAATAGGTATTTTGCTCATCTAACATTAGTTCAGGCAATCAATAATACTCTCGCATCTATTAATTAACCTAAGATCAGATTCTAGGTCGCGAAGCTAGAATAAGCATTAAACACAAATCCAGATGAAGAACTCTAATGATTTTATCCTAACAATTTAATTCGACCTAACAATTCATTAATCACCTTTGAAAAACCCTAAACCTAACAAGCAAACTACTCAGACATGATCAATGAAACAGAAATCATAACTTGAATAGAAAGCATAAAAGAAATCAATAGAATAAATAAAGGGAGTTCCAAATTTGCTCTAAGGAGACAAATTCTTCTCTCCAAAAACCTAAACTTCTATGATTCTTAAAGTATGAGATTCTGCCTAAACAATGGCTGAAAAACTATATTTATAGGCCTAGGTACGAGTCTTCAATTCCTTTTAAGATTAGGAAAAGCCTTGGAGATTTCCTTTTCTTCAAAAACTGGAAACTTCTCGATTCTGAAAATTGGAAAATCTGGTGTCGATCGACACTACATGGTGTCGATCGACACCTTGCGTGTAATTCCAGTCTTGACTTCATCACTTCGTGACTTCATTCCATTAAGCTCCAAAATGTATCCAAATCTCCAATTGTACCTGAACCTGTAAAGACTCTATATAGACTCGAAAATAGTAATAAGACTCAATAAAAACACTTATATCATGGTCTAAAAAACGGGTAAAAACCATGATATATCAATGACACTCTTCCTCGGTATGCTGATAGTGTATATTCAAGATCCATGATTGGTAATCAAGATTGTTTTGACGACTTCTCACAACTCGGCGGTGGAAAAGTAAAATTCGGTGATGGCTGTCAAGTCAAAATCCAAGATGTCAGTAGCATGGAACTAACAGAATTATGCCTCAACATTGGCATATGTGCAAGATGTGAAGCTTGTCTAAGAGAGTCACACTTACGGGCAGTCAAACGCATAATCAATTACGTGAAAGGTATTCTGGACTTTGGATTGTCTTATACCTTTGAAACTAACATAAATCTTGCATGATTATGTGATACCGACTGGGATGTCAGTTTAGATGATCAAAGGAGCACCTCAGATGGATGTTTTTTCTTTGGAAATAACATAGTGTCGTGGCACAGTACAAAACAGAACCGTGTGTCACTCACCACTTTTGAAGTGGAATACACAACCTTGGGGAGTTGCTGTACACAGATCTTGTGGAAGAAACAGATGCTCACTAACTATGGTATTCACTCTAAACCTCTTTTAGTTCATTGTGATAACATGAGGGCCATCGAAATATCAAAGAACCATGTACAACTCACACACACTAAGCATGTGGATTTTAGACATCACTTTGTTAGGAAATTGGTTGAGGAAAAACTTGAAGTCATTGAGCATGTCGCATCTGAGTATCAATTAGTTGATATATTCACCAAACCACTAGATTTCAACAGTTTTTTGGGTCTACGAAAACCTTTTGGAATTTGTGATCTCTAAACTTTTGGCTTCTTGAGAGGTTGTTGTGCAGAAATAAAGTTGTGGATCATGTCACCCATCCAAAAACCTCTCATCAGCAAATCAACTTGGAAAAGGACTGTTAGTCTCGCACCTCACAGAGACAAACGTACTAGTTCATTGAGAAGGACACTCATCTTGGGACAGGATGCAACACATTTTGTACTAAGTTTGATCACTGTCTGGATTGGACGGAGAGACACAGAGGGAGTTGAGTGTAACACATATATATAAAAAAGGGGGGGAGGGTTGAAGAAGTCCCTCGCGTAATAAAAATGTGGTGTTACTCATTGATTCAAGGCCTAAAGTGTTGGATACTCAATTCTGGACAAGTTGCAAACACTCCTTGTTCTGATATTGATCACTGTCCAGATCAGGCAGAGGTGCTTTGGGATTGACGACAACCTTACCTGGGTCAGGATGCAAACACATTTTACCTGGGTAAGATCAATGTTCGATATTTCACTAGACGTCTGAGGGTTAAAAGTAAATTCAATCTACTGAAGATGGAGTAGTAGAAACATGAGATACTCAATTGTGTCTCAGAAAGAGTGTGTGTCTTGAGGTGCGAAGTGTTACTTCTCATCTTGGTGATTAATTCCGTGACAGCTACTCAGCTGAGAAACAGCTACGGTATTGCGCTGATGAGTTGATTTCATTCATAAATTTTGTGACATGATACTCAGCAAAGTATGTGCGGTGATTTTCTTAGCCAAGTGTGGGGGTCTAGTGGTGTGAATAGTTGTTCTCATATCTTATAGTTAAAGGAACTTACAATCCTAAAAAATAGTATATCTCAGGTGCACAGTTTTTTGATTTATCATGGGGTCCTCGCTAGTTCTCTGCAAGTGTGTGAAACTTTGCAACTGTTGTGTAACACACTTTGAGTTTTGAGGAAACCTGAGTTTATGGCATCTTATCGTGAATTATTGAGGTGTTGGTTTTGTCTTGTGTAGTCCATTTTGTGTATATTAACGAGATCTGCTAAGTGGTTCATAGGGTTTATGTGTTTTCCCGGTTAAGTGACAAATTGCAATTCTAAGCTGTGTTACACACAAAAGTTGTTGCCGCCACACTTTTTTAACACCATGGAATCGACTCGCCAAACCACCTGCAACCAAGCCCTTGCCACAAAATCTGAAAATGAGGAAAGTGATGTGATGGATGTCTATGATGCTGCAGACAAGGAGTTCATTGATCCTCGTAAAGAACCGCCTCAATCCAGCTTTGAAGAGACCAAACAAGCGATCTTTCAACACCGAATTCGCTTCCGCTGATGCATATGAAAGTGGTATGTTTTAACTTTTCCCTTGGGATCATCAATACTACCAATTGCATCTTTGATTCTACTGAGACTTGTGATTGGTCTTCTTCTAACTTTAATGAAGTTGGTTTGTCATAATCATGTTGTTTTTATCTGAATATGCAATCAAGCAGGGGGAGAATAGGGCATGACTAGTTATCTCACGATTGATGTTGGTCATTGGTTTTCACTTTGTGTGTTGTGAATCTGATGGTTTTATGAATAAGTCTCACAATGAATCATTATGTACTAGATGGTATCTGCTAGGTATGTTGTGTGTTGTGAGTTGATTTTTGCAGGTTGATTGAGTTGACACATTCAGATAAAAAGGGGTAGATTGTAAGCTCAAGGATTTTGGAGCTTGGCATGTGGATGCAGTGTTACACAGAGACGATGCTGAGTAACACACTTCGATG